>QEOT01003836.1:116417-151747 GCA_003123785.1 Pterocarya stenoptera
AAACCTTGATGCCTGAGGAATATCCGTGGCAGGATAATGCAACCCAATATACGGATCCAAATCAGGCCTCTTGCTCTCGGCGACAACCTCACCATGCTCATCCTCATGAAACTTATACACCATTACCCTATCATACCCAGTAAGCTCCCTCACGCTCTCCACCACAGTATCACACAAGAGCTTGATATCCCCACCGGGCAGCGACTGCAGCTGTGAAATCGCCCGCACTGCCAGCTTCTGTGACTGCACCGCCCCAGCAATAGACAAAGCTGGATCCTCCGTCCTCGCAGGCTCCAAATCAATCACAATACCTACATCTACCCTATGCAAAATCGCATAAAAGGGCTTCCCTGAATTCTTGGAATGAATCCAAACCGGGTTCAACAGGGTAATTTCCCTAGCTCCAAATGCCTTCTCGAGCAAAACCGAGCTCGAGGGCATGAAGAGCGTCCTCACGTCAGTCCCAACTGCCAAAATCTCTTGCTTCTCCAGACTCGGGACCGACTGAGGCAAAAGACCCAACAACTCGCGGGCGTTCTCGCTGTACGCGATTACGCTGTAGGTGGCTTCGTCCACGGCAATCATGCAGCCAAAGGGTTGGATATGGCCACCCCTTTGGATTCTGGACAAGTACGCTGTGATTTGTTTCTCAGGAACGGACTGTGTGGTTGCTCTAATGGACTGGGAGTAGTCGAAGGACTTACCCGACTCGCCGGACTGTTCAAAGACTGCGTGGAGGCGAGCATCGACGGTAAACTGTTCAATGGCTTTGGGGATGGAAGACTCCGCATGGTGAGGTCTCATGTTGCTCGCTGTGTTCGAGGACTGAGCTTGATTGTCGTGTTGCGAGCGTACGTTTCTGCTACCTGAAGCCATTGCTGGGGTTTGGGAGGTGTTGGGTATTGTTCTTTCACAATACTACCTCAGTGCGTTCTGTGTTTGCCAGGATTGGTGGTGGCAGTAGTAGTGGTGGTGGTGGTGGTGGTGAGAGGGTAAGAGATAGAGTAAATATGGGGAAAGCCCACATGAGCATGAAGATTCTCACCGCTGATCCTTTAGATCAAATGGGAAACTTTGGGTATTGATAACAAAGGAAGCTGCTATTATGTTTCGGTTAGGAAGCTGAACTCGCAGTTAAGTCTTCTTCTTATTGTTTTTTCACCCTTCGATCAATGAGTGGGTAAAGAAAAATATGCGTTTTTATTGGAGTCTTGTCAACAAAACATACTTTTTGATTTGGGTTCTTTGCTATCCTTTGCTTCTGTGGTTGTTCTGTCGCTCTTGCTTGCCTTGCCTTTTCTTTTCGTCTTCCGTGATGGAAATTACTCTTACGGTTCGGTTATTTTTCTGTGTTCCTTCTTCTCTGGTTTTTCGGTGGTAAAGTATTTCCGTCTTCTTGTCTTGGACTGTGTTTGTCTTCACGGAACATTGAACTTTGTCGGGGGCAGCATTTTTAGGCGTTTTTTCAGCGTGAACTCCTACCTCAAAAAAAAGGAAAGCATATGTTCTACTACCCTGTTTGGTTAGATGGTATTCTTTTTTGAGATTGGGCTAAATTAAAGTTTGTATTTTTCGGAACCTATCCCAACAATAGGATAAGTGGGAGTATTTTCATATGGAATGCAGAATATCCCATCTGCACTTTGATGTTGAAATCGCAGATTGCTAGTTTTTTTGCCAAATGGCCGCCTGCCCACCACAATATGGATTTGCTTGGCACATGTTCGGTTTTATTTAATTATATTTTATTTATCACTTTTGTGTTGTAGAATAACTAAAAGTGATATGTTATTTTCACACAACACTAGGGTACTTTCAAGCATCTTCTCTCTGACATTATTGGTCTCATCTTCTGATCTCAGGCATTATTGGTCTCATACATCCATTATGTGTACAGAAATAGTAACACTTCATTTTTGTAGAATTTCAAGCACATCCCATTTTCTCCCAGAATGCATGATTAATTTCTTATCTGGAAGATTACTTTTTTTTTAATAACAAATTCATGATTTGAGCAGATTGAAATGCTCTCACTCTGCCCTCTGGTGTAGTGGCTGTGGCATCATAGAAGTTGTTTCAACCTCTTGTGGTCAGAGGTTGTGCCCAGGGGCGGAACTACTAAGAGGCTTGGGGGGTTAAAGTCTCTCAAAATTTTTAAAATTTGATGAAAATTAAGTTTTGAAATGTGTTTTTATAAAGTAGACTATATAAAATTAGTATTTGGCCCTCCCAAACCAAAATTTCTGGTTTTGCCCCCGGTTGTGCCTGCTTTTTAAGGAGCAATCAGTTCGAATTCTGTGTTACTTCAAGGAAAATGCAACTTGCTTGATCCTAGATACAATAACATAAAGTTAATGAAAGTATACATTTTTGTCACTAACAAGTCATATCAGTGGGCAGTGAACATAGGACCGTTTTATATCTGAGAGGGGACCATGCAACTCTACGGCATCACCCTTGTGGATAAAAAGGGCCATATAGTTTCAAAACTCCCATCGCTAATGTGTCAGTTTCCCAGATTTGATGTATTGTACCTTAATAAGCAACACAAAACATAACCCATAGGTCTGGATAAGAATATTTATAAGTGCAATCCAACTAAGCCAATCAGACCAATGGACCGTGCCAGCACCAAGACTCCATTCGGATAGCAAATCTCGGCAATCTCTGAATAACATGTCAATCTGATCTGGTGAACATTCCTCTGCCGGCAGAGAAAAGAAAGGGACCCCAAATTGCACCATCCACATTGAGCATTCACCTGGTAATTTGCCTTGTAGAGAGGTTGTCTGTTGTTTCAACTTGCACAGCCTGCTCAATGCACATCGAAGAAGGGAAATGCATGCGTGTGTGCAAACCGTTTTAGCTATCAACTCTAATGTCTTCTCTCTGTTGCCTCTGTTGCCGCCTCTCTTGATCCTTTGCACTGCAAATAACACGAGTTTCAAACACTCGGATTTGTGATGTAGACATTACAAGCATGATAATGTTTTGAATTTATTATGGTTACTAGTCTCAAATTGTTGAGAAAACATGTAATCTTTTTTATGCCATGACAAACGTAGCAAAGAGAGAGCATGTTAGAATCTTTAGATTGCTAGCTGTATACATTTTCTTTTTTGAGAAAAACTCAACCTCCGCCCTTCATAATCTTCGGCAGACTTCACAGAAGAAGCACTAGTCTCAACAAACTGCTTTAGATCTTCTGTCAAGCTAGCCTCCAAAAGCAAGTTATGTAAGAAACGTAAATGCAATGATGCTGCAGCATTGAAGAATAATAACGCATGCCTTCAACCATATATATTGTTTAATTAAAATGGTATAAATCTTGAGCAGAAAAGAATTCAAGTTTGAAAATGATTCTTCTAGTACCCGCAAGGGATAAAATATCCCAAGCCCAGAAAACTAGGCCCAATCCATCAAAGGATTCCCGCTAGAAGAAAAAAGAATGAGAGAGGAAGAGAAGACAGAGGAAGAGAAGGTGTTCATAAGAAAGTAAGGAAGAGATGGAAAGGAAAAGTTGAAAGAAGAGAGGATGTCAGACATGCAAGGGAAAAATGACATTTCCTTACCACTATCGAGGGGCACGCAGAAAGATGGGTCAAATAAAGGAAACGGCCAAACGACTTCAGTCTCCAAAGGGCTTCTTCTTCTTCTTTAGTTTCTTCAACCTCATGATGAGAGCTCCAGCATAAATGTCTCATCTAGCAAATAGATCTCTGATTTCTATTGTACAGTGAGAAATGACTGACTACAAGAGACTGTAAACAAGTATATTATAGTAGATTTTTCCTTCCCAAACGCCTGTGGATGTAGGTATATACCGAACTACGTAAATCTATGTATCCCATTCTCTTTATTTTTCCTGCATTTACTTCTTATTCACCGCCATGGATGTACGCACCAACATTGTACAACCGCATTGGACCACTGCCAAGATCTCCCAATTACACTAATTGAAACCCAAGTCGTCACAATGGGCTGGGAATGACTCTTTCTCCCCTTCCAGCCTGTTGTGTGATTAGGTATTAACAGTTGGCGTCATCTGTGAGATTTGATTTAATATCTACACCTAATACGGGAGAAGAACAATTTTCTGAGACGCCAAATGATCACCGAATGAGTAGAAAAAAGTTTCCCAAATAAGTATTTTTGGCTTTTTCAACTTTTATCTTATGAACAACATTGTTGCAAAAAATGAGTAAGTGAACCCTTTCTCGCCCAGGCAAGAACCCAAGCTACACGCCACTTAAGCTGCAACTGCACAGTGGTGAGTATGTGGGTTAGTACTATGCACTTTAGTGCACAGTGCCGAGAACTTCTCGGGAATGCATGGCACGCACAATGCCATGCATGGGAACCTAATGGTTGCATGGCATGCACCCAGAAGTGCCACGGCCTTGCTGTGGCACAACCGAGGGCCGACATCGGCGACCACCACCAAATGGACTGGCGTTGTCTGTTTCTTCTAAGTGGTCCCCAACCACCACCTCGCTAAGATGTGCGCCATGCATGCTAATCCGCAAAAGAGTCATGATCCCGTTGTGGCACGAACAATGGGCGACACCGACGGCCACCATATGGACCGTCGATGTCATCTGTTTCCCTTGGAGTGGTCCCCAAACGCCACTCCACGGAGTTGGCTCTACCACACGAACCATGTGCACAAGCTTGCACATGGTAAGAATCACTATAGCAGGGACACTAGCGGTGATCAGGTGGACCGCCGATGTCCTATGTCATCGCCTAAGTGTCCCCCACCCATGATGGCCATGCGCACACAGCCTAGTAGGGAGCACAGGGACATGCACCCGAGATACATCTCTACCTCACTTCGTGGGCCCAATGGAGGAGACTGGCGGCCACCACTAGGGTCGCAAGAATTTTTGGCCGCAACAAGGGTGGTCCTCGACGATGAAGACTTGGGCAACGGGTGCACGTTGCCCTGTGCGCCCCAAAGGAAGCCCCACTTCCTATGGCTCCCATAAGCTGGCAGGTAGCTACTAGCCACCACCAAGACTACCGACGATCTCTGTTGCTGGCGGGGTACCCCTCGACTGCAACGTGCGTTGCCCGATCACCCAATGGCAAACACCTCTATCATGGCCTCACATGCATCTCAGACGCAGTTCCTTGGATGTTTTTCTCGGCCACCCCTCCTCGGCCGTATAGTGGTGGCCACCCTTCCTCAGCTATACAGTGGAAGCCACATGTCCTAAACCACACAGTGATGAGAAACCAAGGTTCCCGGCCACATGCACCTCAGCTGCATGGTGGCAGGGATGCTTCCTTGCCCAGACACATGCTCCTTGGCCACATGCACCTCAGCCACATAGTGGCAGGCACCTATTCCTTGCCCAACCAAATGCTCCTCGGCCGTGCACGCAACTTCCTCGCCCACGTGCTCCTTGCACGTGTTCCTCGGTAGCCCAGTGGCGGGTATCCATCTACATCCCAGCCATTTACAACTCGTACACAGCAGTCTCGCCCATTTAGATCCCAGCCAAGGACGACAGGTTACTCCTCGCCCACTGCATCTCAACCTCACCATCTCAGACTCACCCCTTGGGCCCGACGGGAGAGTTCCTTGGCCACGACCATCTCACCATGCACACAAAAGGACTCACCGTCCAAACCAGCAAGCATTAACCCATCAAGCATGCGGCTTAGTCACAAGAGCACCTTGGTCACATGCATAACAAAGGATAGGAATATCTCAGCCACCACTTTGCTCAGCCACCCCATAGGTTGCCCGACCACAGAAAACATAGTCAAAAACATCTCGGCCAACCCATCACAAACTCAACTGCTCGGCCACATGCCTGGTGGGCACGTTGCCCACCACCTCGCTTAGCAGGCAGCATCTCGACGAATTAATAGTTGGTGTTTATGCAGGTGCTGCACATGTGTAACGTGCACCATGCATGGTACACTTGATGGAGAACAAGGAACCATCCAGTGATCGATTCGCCCACAGCACACGACTCGTGAGAAAATGAACAAGAAATTTTCTAAGAGATGATTAAGTCCACATTACTTTGAAGATACTTAAAGACAAACGACTTCCCTAGCAGTAAACTGACTCAGTAAAAAAATAATTAAATAAAACAGAGACGGCGACCAACAGAGGAAAATTTCAGTCAAGCAAGAATTAACTACGACAGCTAAAACATCCTGGTTTGTCTCCCTCAAAATTTGTGTAAATTTCATTTTTACTAACAAAATTGGCTTCTGTGGTGTGGAACACCAACTACATAAGCCCCACTCAGGCCTCACCCAAGCATATTAACGTGTCTCCATTAGAATAAATTGCCTGACATCGCGGGCACCCGAATCTTCCTCACTGTCAAAACATGGCTGCCCATAGGCCTCGCTGACATGCCTCCAACCTTCGCCACACTCTAGTGGAGTGACTCAGGTTTGCAAACCTCACATTTGTGATTTGGTTTATTTAAGCTAACCGAGTTGGCTTTTTTAGCATGGACAATCATTTTTTTCAACAAATTCGAGTCCTTTGACTCGCCACAATGCAAAAGTCTAACACGAGTCCCTTCATTTGCCAACCCTTGAGCCAACCAAGCCGAATCACTTGATTCGCCATGAATTCAGGCGGAGCACAAGTCCTAGGACTTGCCTAGATGGCCCATCGAACACAAGTCCCTTGACTTGCCAACTTTTGTGCCACAAGTTGAGTCCCTTAATTCACCATAAAGTTTAGACTTGGCACTAGTCCTTGGACTTGCTCAGATGGCCAATCGAACACAAGTATCTTGACTTGCCAACTTTCGTGCGATTTTTTCAGCATTAACATACCCTATACAAATGTATTAGCTCAATATAGACAGTAGATACACAAGCTTTTAGGAAGAATGGCGGATAGAAAAGAGGGGAAAGAGGCAGTTTGCAGTAAAGTAAAATCATTGCTCGTAGATATCCTATTGCAGGTGAATAAAATCCGTAGAGGTTTGATTACCTAAATTGAGTCACTTAAAATGGCATAGACCTAAGGAAGTGTTAAACTAAATGTTGATGGATGTTATTTAGAAAACCCAAGGTTGATTTGAGGTGAAGGGGTAGTAAGAGATAAAAGGTAGAAGGGAACTACTAGGCCACCAAGAGGTGTCCCAAGAGTTTCTATCGATAAGTGCAAAATGCACTTTTTTATTGTGTTTTTTTTAAGCATTTTTTAAATCACTTTAAACATTTTAAAAAAATCACAAACTCATTAAAAAAACACTTCTTTAACCATTAAGTTAAAAAAAAAAAAAGTCAAATCGGTAGAATTTTTCAAAAGAATTTATCGATGCCTTAAGCATTTACCAAGGTAAAAAGGGCTAGCTGTTGTGGCTTTTTCTGCATTCTACCAAGAAGGAACTAATAATACGGGTGAAGCCAAATCCATATTGGATGGAATGATGCATGCAGAGAAATTTGTTGTGTACAAAACTCGAATTAGATACTAAGAAATTAGATAGGCATCATTTGGTTATATAGATGAGATGAGATGAGATAAGAAATATGTTAATAGCAGTGAGATAGTTTTGAATAGTAGAGAAATAGTTTGAGTTAAGAAATAGTTTGAGCCACCTAGACTAGAACAGGTAATTGATTCAATCATCTCAGAGGAGGAGAATGTCTCACTTCTTCGTGTGCCTTCTATAGAGGAAGTTTTTGAGGCCTTGTCTTCCATTCTGTCTAAAAGTGCTCCAAGTCCTGATGGTTTTGGTTTGGGTTTCTATAAAATTTATTGGGAGGTGGTTGAAGTTGATGTGTGGAATGTAGTTTTGGAATTATTTATGTCTAAGCAACTTCCCAAGTTCTTCACGGCCTCATATTTGGTTTTAATACCAAAAGTGGATTCGCCTACAGGTTTTGATAAATTTCACCACATTAGTCTTTGCTCTATTTTTTATAAAATCTGCTCCAAATTTTTGTGAATTGATTAACAGGTCTCCTGTCTCGTTTGATTTTTCCGGAGCAAGGAGCCTTTATTTCTGAAAGGAGTATCTTTGAGAATATAAGCTTTACCTAGGAAATGGTTTATTCTATTAACAAACGTACGCATGGGGGAAATATTATGTTGCAAGTAGATATGGTGAAAGCTTATGATTGTGTGGATTGGACTTTTTTTTATTGCAATTTTGCTCAGGTTTGGCTTTTCTTTTGAATTTTGTGATCTGGCGAGTTCTTGTATATCAAGCCTTTGGTATTCAGTTATGATGAATGGTATAGTCAAGGGTTTTTTTCGGGGAGGTTGTGGTCTTCGCCAAGGGGATTCTTTATCTCCTTATTTGTTTATTATTTAGCAAGAGGTCATTTCCAAGATTATTCATGCCAGTGTGATAGAAAACAAATTTGGCCAGTTCTATCAAGCCCGAGGTACGCCAATTGTGTCTCATTTGATGTATGCTAATGATATAATGATTTTTTTCAATAGAAACCAGAGATCGGTCCGAGCACTTCAGAACATTCTGAGTCAATATGAGAGATGGTTGGATCAGGCTATCAATATTAAAAAATCAGCACTATATTGTTTGAATCATATTTCTCCTATGCATAAACACAGACTTTTACATTGTACGAGGTTCATGGAGGGGAATTTTCCTTTTAAATCTAGGAGTGCCAATTATTATGGGGCGTCTTAAGCAGTCTCACTTGGAAGGCATGGTGAATAAAGTTAGGCAAAAAATCAATGGTTGGAAGATGAGGCTACTTTCCTCTAGTGGAAAACTAGTTCTATTACGGCATGTTATATCTAGTATGACGATTCACCTCTTTGCTGTTTTACAGGTCCCTCAAGCTACGATTAACAAGATTCATAGATTGATGAGCTCTTTCTTTTGAGGAGAATTCGAGGGGCCAGAGAAAAAGAAGTGGGTGGTTTGGAAACATGTTTGCAATCCTGTGGAAGAAGGTGGTCTTGGGTTACAACATCTTCATGACATGTAGAAAGCCTTACATATTCGTTTTGCCTGAAATCTTATACAAGGTAACTCTCTATAGGCTAATTTTTTCAAAGCTAAATATGTGGGTTTGAAGCCTTGGGCTTTAATAAAGGCCACGAAAGGTTCTAGATTTTGGAGAATGGTTGCTAATTGTATTGTGTTTGTTGAATAATTCTAAATGGAGGATTAGAGAATGAGAGATTTTTTTTTTTAGTACGACAAATGGAGGGAAAATAGTTCACTCATGAATGAGATGCCATTAATGGGTTCACCCCTGCTAAAAGTTAAAGAGTGTAGACTGTTGGATAGTTGGGATGTGGATCTATGGAGAATTTAATTAGGCAGGAGAAGGTATATGAGATTTTAGTCTCTTTATCTGGGCCTAATTCAGGAAAAGAGTTTTAGTTTGGATTCCGACAGAGACAGGTATGTTCTCTACTAAATTTGCTTGGCATTGTATTCGTATCAGAGGTTCTCCTCTTGATTGGCATGATTGGATTTGGCATAAAAGTCTTCCTTTAAAAATGTCTATTCATTTTTGGAGGGCTTGACATATGGCCTTAAGTGTGGATGATCGTTTGCACCGGTTTGGTATTCCCCTTGTTTCCAAATGTGATTGTTGTAATGTAGGCCATATTGAAAATATTAACCATGTACTCTTTGAGGGGGATTTTCCTCACAAAGTATGGTCCTTTTTTGGCACTCTGTTTGGTATTCCTCTTGGTAGATCTTGGAAACAAAACTCTGGGACTTGGTTTAGGCGTGCTAACTCTTCTTCTTACGTGAGTTTTATAGTTGGTATCATTCTCATCATTGTTACTTGGCGCCTATGGAGGAGAAGATGCCTTGCTAGAATGAGAGGTATTCGAGAAACTCACAAAGTTGTTGTTCATTCTATTTTTGTGTGGCTTGATTCCCTTTGTCATGCGGTAAAGAATCCTATGCGTTTGTCTCACCGAGATGGTAAGATTTTAGAGGCCTTGTAGATTAAACCGATTGTGCCAAAAGCTCCTTGTTGCAAATTGGTTAAGTGGATTAAGCCGCCGTCGGGATGGTATAAATTGAACACGGATTGTAGTAGTCTCAAAAATCTGGGATCTTGTGGTATTGGTGGGGTTATTCGGAATTATTCAGGATATCTTGTCAAGGCTTATGCCTCTCCTATTGGTTTTGGTTCTAACAACAAAGCGAAACTTTTGGCTCTGCTTCAAGGTTTGAGAATATGCAATGCTTTACATATTTATAATGTGATAATAGAAATGGATTCAATGGTGGTTATTTCTTGGTGGATGAAAGATTGTGGTGTGTGGCATCTAGAGAATTTTTGGGAAGAAATTGTCGGTTTGACTCGCACTCTCCATTGTCGGTTTCAACATGTGTTCCATGAAGGTAATATGGTGGTGGATTGGTTAGCCAAGAAATGAGCCTCAGGCGCTGACTTGACTTTTTCTAATAATTGTGCTCTGTCGCGGACTCTTCATGGTCTGCTTCGTTTGGATTTCTTAGGCCTCCCATCGCTAAGAGTTTAGTTGTTTTTTGGTTTTTGTGTTTTTGTTTCCTTTGTCCTTAGATAAGCTTGTCATAGATTGCATTTCTTGGTTGCGGTCCTGATGGGTTTCCCATGGGCCTTTTTGTTACCACGGTATTCCTTTACTATAAATGAAGGCCTTATTAATAAAATTGGGAGAATGTCACTATTGGACATGTGATTTTCTACTTTTTTTTTTAAAGGATTTGGGAGAGTAGACAGAAAAAGTTATATAAAATAGTATAAAATTAAAATATTATTAAAATATAATTTTTGTTTTAGGAATTGAAAAAGTTAAATTTTTTTTTTTTTTTTTTTTTTTTGGAAATTTGAAAAGTTTGTAATGATTATGTAATGATTAGAGGTAAAATTTGAAATTTTGAAATTGAAAAATGTTTGTATTTATGGTATTTGGATATTGAAATAAGATGAATTGAGATGAGTTGAGAGAATTTTACTATCCAAACTAGACCTTCAATGAGCTGCACATACCACATAATAATCTATTTTTGTTGGTGTTAGATAGAGTTAACGACTCACTTAAATAACTACCAATTGATAGTTTTTTTCATGAAAAGCTTGTATTTGTTTTTTTAAAGAAAAGTATGATGTTCCAATTATATTAAAAAAAAGCCTCGCTTATAAGGTAGCAATACTGTGGTTTGATACTCTTGACACCACAAGTAGGACTATTCATCTAGGCCAGGTTTTTTCTGGCTTGGTCCTGAAACTGGGTTTTTTTTTTTTAAATTTTATTTTAAGTTTGAATTTTTTTTTTATTCATATAACAAAGACATTCTAAAAAATAAGGTTTAGAATGAGCTTGGGTGGAAAAAATAAATTGCAAAAGTAATAAAGCTGAGAAAGCGACAATCAAATTATATTTCCCTTAACCTCAAAGGACCTAAGTATATTTATCTCTGTTATACTAATATATATAAAAAAAATCAAAATGTTCAAACTAAAAAAAAAAAAAGAACCAAGTACCGGGTTGTAAACTCGAGTTTCGGGTTTAAAACCTGGATTCATCAAGGTTATGGTTTAGGTCTAACCCGGGTTAACCCGGTCCGGGTTCTGGCCGGAGTTTGAAACCCGGATTTTGATCCAGGTATACTTGAGTTCCCAAACCGAAACTCAGATAAACAGTCCTAACTGCAAGAGTTACACATGTCAATAAAGTGCAAAAACCATAGCTAAAACTTATTCCAAAATTTCTTACTTTCTCACCTATATCTTATATGTGGTAAATCCATTCTATCTATTGCCAATAAACCTTACTTCCTGCGAAAACTCCTTTCATATATTGCAGAGCGACTCCTTTTGCTGTTAGTTTGGCTAGTGAATCTGTAACTTGATTCTCTTCTCTAAAAATACATGATTGTCTTACCAGAGTGGTTTGATCTCATAGCTCTCTGATTGACCATGGGATATCTCCCATGCTGCTTAACCAATTTACCATAACTTTTAGGCTTGGTTTGGATACTCAGATGATAAGACATGAGATGAAAAATCTGTTAATAGTGGTGAGATAATTTGTAAATAGTACTGAAATAGTTTGAGTTAAGACTTTTATTAGGTTTTGGGAAATGAGAGAGAGAAAGTTGAAAAAAAATATTATAAAGTTATTGTTAGAATATAGTTTTTTAATATAATTTTTGTTTTGGGATTTGAAAAAATTGAATTAATTTTTGTGTTTTATATGGAAGTTTAGAAAAGCTGTAATAATTAGATGAAAATGTATGAAAGAAAAACTAAAAAGTATTTTTGTTTGAGTAGTGTTTGTATGTTGAGATGGAATGAGATTAGATAAGATGAGACCAATTGTTTATCCAAACAGGACCTTACAAACTTAGTGAAGATATGTCTAAAGTGATTTCCAGTTGATAGCTGAAAAGGGAGTTTTATTTGGTAAGAAAGGTAAGCAAATTTTGTCAAAAAGTCTTGCTGCTATTTAGGGCTAGTAATCTACAAGAAGCAAAAGGATCTAATATTCTGGCCATTCACATTTTGGTATGTATTTCCCATGCGGATCAAAGTAGGAAGATAGGAACCATGTCAAAGCATCTACCCTTGATATTGTCTGAAGCAAATATGGGAGGCAGGTATCAAGAAATTAGGAACATGAACAAGAGCCTTTTAATCACCTTGAACATTTGATGAATTTGATATCCCCAACAAAAGAATAAGTGGGAATTTATATGGAAGAAGAATCACCGAAACATTGAATCATCTAATCTACTTGTGTTACACGCGGGTCAGTGGCCGTAGGGTTTGGTCAAGCATGGAGGCGGGGTGAAGGGAAGGAAGCATCTGAAAATGGAATACATAAGTGAAGTGATGAGTTACTTCAAAGTCAACCTAGTTAGTTCTTAGCTTCAATCCCTTGGCCTATAGCCTTATGTTATGTTGTTATGTTAAGTCGGGCCTCAGTCCATTTAGTCCATTTATTTGTTGAGTCGGGCCTTAGTCCATTTAACCAATTTTGTTTTAACCTTTATGTTTGTAATAGATGTTTGTAGTGGCCTATGTCCCATGAAGTATATTTGTTGTCAATGGCACAATATGTAGTGGAACCGTGTAATGGGAAAAGCATGCAGAATCATAATCCAAACAGTTATTTCCTTCTCTCTCTCTCTCTCTCTCTCTCCCTTTTCTGGAGGATTACTCCCCTCAAAGTGAGGAGCTTACTAAGAAATATTATCAAACAGTAGAGGTGTGTTATAATTCTGGTATCAGAGACACCAATCTCTATATACAAGAGAAGAATGCAAGAATGGTTGAAGGTACAATGCTTAATCAATTACAAAATGGGCTCAGTTCCAAAAAAAACCACAAATTCCCATTACCAAAATCTGGAAACAGAAATGTTGGCATTGAAGAGGTAGAATGATTGCATCGTCCAGCAACTAGCAGATTTGACAGTGGAGCTACAAAAGCACCACCAGAATAGCTCTATAGGAGAATTTTCAACTCGTGGACTAAAAGATGAAAGAGCTAATAATTAGTAGCCTTTGGGAGAGATCTAGACTCGTACAGTGCGCCTCGAGTTTCCCACCTTCCATGGAGAGGATCCTGCAAGCTGGATCTACAAGGTGAACCCATTTTTTGCATTTCATCACACACTACCCCAACATCGTATCAGATTGGCCTCTTTCCATATGGAGGGAAGAGCTCTAGTGTGGTTTCAAGATCTGAAGGAGTTAGGTCAGCTTATTGACTGTGACTCATTTATTAAAGCCTTATTGATTAGATTTGGGTCTAATGCATACGATGACTCTATGGAATTTCTAACAAGACTGAGACAGACAAGTTTAGTAAAGGAATACAAGGCGACGTTCGAAGCACTATCAAATAGGCTAAAAGGCCTATCAGATAATTACAAACTTAGCTATTTCCTAAGTGGATTGAAAGATGAAATGGGAGTACCAGTAAGGATGTTTAACCCTACCAAGTTAATTGATGCCTATAGCTTAGCCAAACTACAAGAAGAAAATGTCTACCTAGCCAGGAAAAATTCCAAATCTAGTGTTTCATACTTACCTGACCCAGGCATCTTCAAAACTCCAAATCACAGCCCCACGAACCCAAATAGAATCACCTTAAAAAAATAATTACCCATTCAGAAGATAAACCAACAACAAAGGAAGAAGAGAGGGGAGAGAGGGGAGAGAGGGCTTTGTTACTACCGTGATGCTAAATGGGGCCCTGGACACAAATGCCAAAATCCTAAACTATACCTTTTGGAAGAAGTTCTGATAGAAAAAGAGGGCAAGAGGTAGTGACTGAAGAAAGGGAAAAGGAGTGTGTAATGGAAGTGTTAGAGTAGACAACCAAACAAAAAACCCAGAAATATCCTTGCAAGCACTCACTGGATCCCAAAACCCAAAAATAATGAGGCTCAAAGTAAATTAGGGAACTAGTGGCTAACTATTTTGGTCGAGACTGGCTCCACCCATAATTTTTTGGTCCCTGTGGTGGTGGAAAGGGGAAGGTTAACTATTGATTGTAGTGAAAGAGTTAAGGTGAATGTGACTAATGGAGAGCTACTACCCAGTGAGGGAAGATGCATGAGAGTTAAACTGAAAATCTAAGGAGTGTTAATTATAGTTGATGTCCATGTACTGATATTGATAGGATATAATATGGTGCTTGGCATCCTGTGGTTGAGGGAGCCCAAGGGATTTCCCCCTCCCTCCCACCCGCCCTCCCATGCTATTAATTTGATACCAGGAACCAAGCCAATTTCCATTCGACCCTATAGATACCCTTACTATCAACAGGATGAAATTGAACGCATAGTGCATGAGTTGTTGAAATCTAGGGTTATCCAACCTAGTCAGAATCCATATTTTCACATATCTTGCTGGTGAGAAAGACAAATAGGTCTTGGAGGTTTTGTGTTGACTGCAGGGGCATAAATGGTGTGACTGTGAAAGACAAGTTTCCAATATGGAGGAACTTATGGATAAATTGCATGGTGTTGTATTTTTTCTAAGCTGGGTCTTCGATCTGGATACCACCATATCAGAGTTAAGCCATCTGATGTGCCTATGACAACATTTAGGACACATGAAGAAATTACGAATTTCTAGTAATGTCCTTCGGCTTAACTAATGCCCCATCTACTTTCCAAAGTCTCATAAATTAGGTATTTCATTTGTATTTGTGAAAATTTAGACTAGTATTTTTTTATGACACTCTAGCATATAGCAAAACAACAAAGGAACATGTGCAACACTTGAACATGACTTTAGAAATTTTGAGAAAGAACCAGCTCTATGCCAAGCAGTCAAAATGTCATTTTGGGTGTAGGGAAATCTCCTAATTGGGCCATCTAATTTCTGGACAAAGTGTACAAGCAGATTCTAAGAAGTTACATGCCATGAAAAGTTGGCCCCTACCTAACTCTATCAAGGCCCTAAGAGGCTTTCTTGGGCTGATAGAATACTATTGCAGGTTTATCAAGGGTTATAGTGGGATTGCAAGGCCATTGACTAGAATACTAAATAAGGACCAGTTTCAGTGGAGTGAAGAGTCCAAACTGGTCTTTCACAAGTTAAAAGAGGCTGTCACATAGCCTCCTATATTAGCTCTCCCAGGCTTCAAACAACCTTTCACTATAGAGTGTGATGCATCTAGGACTATTATTGGGGCAGTTTTGATGCAAATGGGGAGACCAATAGCCTTCCACAGTCAGGCACTTAAGGGAAAGGCCTTACTTCTATCTACATACGAAAAAGAGTTGTTCGCTCTAGTCTCAGCTGTCTAAAAGTGGAGACCATACTTGCTGGGTAGGGCCTTTGTGGTGAGGACTAACTAATAGAGTCTTAAATATCTGTTGGACTAGAAAGTAGGGACCCCCATGCAGCAAAGATGGGTTACCAAGTTGTTGGGATATGATTTCTCAGTAAAATACAACAAAGAATTTGAAATAAGAATTTTGATGCCTTCTCAAGACAGGATATAGAGATGGAAGGGACACTCATGCTATTGACTTTTCCTTCCATTGGGTGGGTGGAAGAACTAAGGCTCCTTGTGCACATGATGACCACATTCAAGGCTTGGTGTAACAATTTCATGAACTTAATCAAGATTACAGTATGAATGAATGGTCTTTACTGTACAAACAAGTATTATACATTCCAAAAAGTGAGGAGTTTAGAAAGAAGCTCCTAGAGTTGACTCACAGTAGCCCTTGGGGTGGACATTCAGGCTATGACAAGTCGATACAGAGGGCCAGAATGGAATTTTTTTGTCCTGGGCTAAAGAATGATGTCAAAGCATTCATTAGAGAGTGTGACACATGACATTCATTATAGAGCGAAAGAATGAAGGTGGCACCATGGAAAACACTCACCGTAGTGGTATTCTCCAACCCTTACCCATACCCTCTAAGCTGTGGGTCCGCATCTCTATAGATTTTATTGAGGGCCTCCCTAACTCTAAAAGCTTCAATTGGCTTTGGGTAGTGGTAGACAAATTTACAAAATACAGCCACTCTACCCCTTTAAAACATTCCTACATGGCCAAAATATTATTGAACTATTCTTTAAAAGTATCTTCCAAATTCATGGGTTACCACAATAAATAGTGTCTGATCATGATAAAACATTTACTAGTTAATTAATTATGGCAAGAGTTATTCTCTCTACAAGGAGTGCACTTGAACCTTAGTTTCTCCTATCATCTTCAAACGGATGGCTAGACAGAGGTGGTTAACAAAACACTGGAGAAATACTTAAGGTGCTTTTCAAGCCATAGACCTACAGACTATTCAAAGTGGGTAGCTTCAGTAGAGTGGTGGTACAACACCACCCCCCATGCCTTTACAAAGATGACCCTATTCGAGGCACTTTACAAGTACCACCCCAAGATGATTATATTGCGTCTCTGGCACCACTAAACTTGAGGAAGTTGACCAAACACTCAAATCTAGAGACCATATTTCAAATCTATTATGCAACAACTTACAGCGAGCCCAACATCGAATGAAAAAGTATGCAGACATCAAGAGGAAAGAACAGGAGTTTGAAAGGGACGAGTGGGTATACCTGCACTTGCAACCTTACAGGCAAACCTCTGTGAGCCACCAGCGAGACCTAAAACTACGCCTTACGGGCCGTTTCAGATCTTGGAGAGGGTGGGAAGTGTTGCCTACACTCTGGATCTGCCACCTACTACCCACATCCACCCCACGATGCACGTCTCGCAATTGAAGAAAAAGTTGGGCTCCAGATTCACAACCATCCCAAATCTCCCACCAATTGATGAGCATGGGATGCTACAACCTGAACCCGAGGAGATTCTTGGTAGGAGAATGGTTAAGGCTAGAAATTGAGCCAAGATCAAACTTTTAGTTTGTTTGTAGGGTCGTGATTTTGAAGAAGCTACATGGGAGGGGTATTCATACTTCGATGGAGGGAGGAGTGTAACACACCGGCTAGTGGCCTTAGTTTGTCAAGCATGACGGTAGGGTGAAGGCATGGAAGCAATTAGAAGTGGAAGACAGAAGTGAAGTGGGGAGTTACTTTGAAGTCAACCTAGTTAGTTCTACAGGCGTGGGCTCAGTTAGTAATAAGGTTGGGCTTGTCTTAGCCTCAGCCCTTGGCCTATGGCCTTATGTTATGTTGTTAGTGTTGAGTTGGACCTCAGTCTATTTAGCCCATTTATTTGTTGAGTTGGGCCTCAATCCATTTAGCCCATTTCATTTTAGCCTTTATGTTTATAATAAACATCTGTAGTGGCCTCTGGCCCATGAAGTATAGTTGCTGTCAGTGGCACAATATGTAATGGAATCGTGTGATAGGAAGGCATGCAGAATCATAATCCAAACAATTATTTCCTTTTATCTCTATTTCTCTATCCCTTTTCAGGAGGATTACTCCCCTCGAAACAAGTTACTGAAAAATATTATCAAACAGTAGAAGGGTTTTACAACTTGGTACCATACACAAATTAGGAGGACATCGATTTAATTATATAAAAGCCAAGTTAAAACTTGCTTACTTGGCATTTATCGCGTATAAATTGGCTTCAAACCTTTTATTTGCACTTTGAGATGTGCATTCTAACTGAAAATTGGGACAAGAAGAAAAATTGTTTATTTCCAACCGTATATTGTTTACTTCCTTGCAACGTTTCGACCAAAACTTGAAGCATGGCAACAACATTTTCAACCAAAACTCGAAGCATTGCAATGTTTTCTTCCTTACAAAATTTCATTTTCATTGATACAAAATGGATCTGATTTCTGGCTTTTAAAACAGCTAGCGGTAGACTCCTCAAAATATAGTCCATGTTCCTAGATATCAAAGAGAGCACCAGACAGAACCTTACACAGAAAAACCAAAAAATCCAACAAGGCCACCGTAGCAACCTCTTCAAACCGAAACGCCACAGTCGGGAGACACCCACAAGGCGCCATAGGTGAGTTTTCCCTTCCTCCACAAGACACCGTTGGCCCTATCTCTCCCCTCTGTCAAATTTTCATCTATGACAGTGATTTAACTTGTTGGATTCACTCCTGCAATGCCATCGACCATCACAGGCAGGGTCGGAAAACCATTCTAGCCCCCGAGAAAGTTCTAGCCCAATCACCACCATTACACTCCGATCTTCTCTCAGGAAGACCACGCTGATTCCTCTCTCTTTTCTCCTTCTTTCTTGAGCTTAACGAAGCCTAAATTATTTTCTGCTACATAGAAGCCTTTCGTCAGTGCAACCATGCACCAATTTCATCACAATCTCTCTTTCCTCTCGGTGAGTTTTTCGCGTGGCTTTTCCCTCAAGTGAATATCTACAGTAGTGTAAGACAGATCATATCAAAATCGTCGTTGCTGCCTCTTCAAAACCAAGCACTTTGTTTTCCCTACTATGAATTACGGTTAACAATCACTACAAGAAAACTGAATTTTTGCGGCCATTTAATTGGGGCAAAAAGATCATTTATGACCAAAACAGATTCATTTTAGCTGTAAATAGTCATTTCACTAAAATTAACTGACTGCAAATAAGCAGTTTTCTTGTAGTGAGTGAACCGCCACTGCTGCCTCTTCAAAACCACTGGTTCTATATAAACCATAAGGAAATGATAGTAACACGCCAAAGAGTTATACAAGTTTGCATTTTGGAAAAAGAGAAGAAAAATAGTGCAGAATCCCGCTCAGCTTGACCCCTATATGTAACATGCCAATGCTATTGTTATTGTTGTACAAAACAAAAGTTTGCAAACGAGAGTTCTCCAGTCATGAAATGTTCTAGAAGCTGTTCTCGGCATGCAAACTTTCTTATTTTAATTTTATTCAGCATTTGGCTAATACATTTCAATTCGCTATGGGTATAGAATTCATGTAGTTTACGCTATTGGGTTCTTTTTTTTGCTTCATATATTTCTCACCATCATAGCCCAGCCTTGAGCCCCAGCGGAGCTGCCATTGGCCATCACCGAGAGGCCTCTGTTTTAACTCCATGAAACAAAGCATCCACCTCTCTTTTTGTGGAAGAATCCCAACAATAAATGCTGATGATCGACAACTAGAAGTTTGTGATCAGTTCAGTACACTATAACAATAACATAAACCATTTTCATTTATATTTAATACTAATGAAAACCCGATATCCATATCCAGACTATTTATCAAATTCATTGCACTGACCTACACAGGAAGCTGCAGAGTCCTTGCTCAACATCAGAACCAGAACTTACAACATTATCTTTGCCATGCGCTCCTAAGACTCCAATGCCCAACATTTAAGCCATTAGTCAATTAAGCACAACCATCATGCAAGATAGAGATAAAAAAATCAAACACCATCAGAATATCCACGTGCAGAAGGAATGAAATCAAAGGACATTAAATCCACACATTTTCCTGTTCTTTGATCATATCACATCTTCTACATCGCTGCAGAAACATAGGATCACCCTAACAAATTATCAAGGAAGTGTTACTAGAGATATACAGAACTCAAGTAGCTGGAAAAGCTTTAATAAAGTTTGTTCACATTCTGGAAAAGACTCCACCGGTGAACTATTGGGAATATTTGAAAAGACAATTCCAAAGCTGTGTTTCTCTAGAGGATTAGGAAAAAACAATGAAGATTATGTAGAGGAAGTTGCAAAATTTTACAAAATGTTGAACAATAAAATAAAAGTAAAATACTGTATGTTCAAGGATGTAATTTTGGATCAGCTCTTTGCAGGTATTTCAAGTTCCAAAGAGGAAAGAGTACTAAGGACATCGGTGTCTATACTCACATCAATCATTTCAGCAAACAAGTAAGCTATCGAAGACATGAAGAAAAAAGGCTTACAGCTTCATGTTTTGACAAGTGCTCTAAAGCAAAACGTGCATGCAGCCGCAATTCTAATCTATCTAATAAATCCATCTCCTGGGGAGATCAAAACATTAGAAATGGTGGAGGTCATGAGCACCCCAGGCAGTTACAAGGGTGGGACGGCATCTCTTCTGCCTACACCTCCTAGAGCATCCCTTAAGATTACTGAAGTATTAGTAACTGCATTTGGTCACACGAAAAATAACAAGCACTTGGCTGCAATCAATTCTCCTTGCATTATTTCCAGACTCCTAGATGTAGCAAGAACTAATAATCTGAGTGACTTTTTTTTTTTTTTTTTCTTTAAACATTTTTTAAACATTCTTAACCATTAACAAAAAATAAAACATAAAAATAAAAATAAAAACATATGAGTGGGCGGTATTTGGTGGGTAAATTTGATAATCATAGTATCATTTTTCTTAAAATAATACTTTATTCTTTTAAGATTGAGATTTGCCTCTAGCTTTTCCGTGAGACACATGTAGAGATAAACTTATTACAAAAGTGAGACACATGTAAGTTAAACTTATTACAAAAATGCCATCTAGCCTTTCCGGTAAAACATAACCCACGTACCAATTTGAAGACTTTATTGCATTGTTGATCTTGAATTCTAAATCATGACAAAAAGTGATTGCATCTAAGATTTGGACTTGATTTTACGTGAATTTGTTTTAGTTTGGACACTATTTTTATGAGAATGACACTTATATTTTATGGCAGTTAAAATATATTACTAAGTATTGATTTATAATTTGAGAATGAAGATATTTTAAGAATATTTAAATAATAATATTATTAGTTTCATATAAGAAGCTTAAAAAGTTTTAAATTATTTTTTACAATATGTATTTATTTGAATAGAATATTATGGCATATCAAACCATACGTCTTTCTAGAAATTTAGTGATACAGAGATTATGTTTAAACATATTAATTGTTTATTGACGTTTGATTAATTATTATTAATTATTAATTTTAGATAATTTATATAGTAAGTATGTATAGAGCATATCTAAATATAGATCTGAAATAATCCACGTAAATAACCATCTGCGCATTGAGCGGGTTATAGGCTCGTAATATTTAATTAAAACGTAACTTTGTTTAACAATTTATCTGAGCGTTCACTCTTATGGATTTTGATACAGCTTACAAAATGAAGATACTCAACTTGACATTAGAAGTACCAACACTAGTCTAACAACCGGAGAAGCATTTCAGCAGAATGCAGAAACTTGGAAAGAAAAATGCTAATTGAAAGCAGGTCAATGCTGCTAGTCCCCCCACAAACTGAAATGCCCTCACTTGGTGTAAAGAACATCTTCCCATGGGTGGCGGTATAGTGGCTGCTTCAATCTCTTCTGGTCAAAGGTGTGCCTGTTTTTCAATAAGGAGAACTCGGTTAATATTGAACTATGAGATTTCACTGAAAAATGCGCATAACGATCACTATAGTTCGTATCATTGTTTCTTCCCATCGTTTCTTGTTGTCCTAGTACACCCACGTGATATGTAATGTAAACAAGATATCCATGTTTATGGAAGTACAAACAGTTGTCACTAACAAGTCGTATCATTCAGTCATAACTGAAATTTTTTTAACTTGAAAGCAATGGTTAGAATTTAGAGAAATCCAGCCAAGTAGATTATCCAAGAGAGTATAGAAGATCGTAATCCGTGTCAGTTAACATGGGAGCATCTAATCAGTTAAAGAGGTCCATAGATTTCTACTTTATCATCCTCGAGATAAAAGAAGGCTTTATATGTTCAGAACTCAAACCACTAAGGTATCAATAACAAGGATTTAATTCAAAATTTTACCTTAATAACCAACACAAAATATAAGCCGAAAATCTGGAGAAGTAAAGTTGTAGAGTAATTTAACTTACCCAATCAGACCAATGGAGCGGGCCAGCACGAAGAGTCCATTCAGATAACCAATCTCAACAATCTCATCAATCTCTTGCTTGGTGAACATTCCACTGCCAGCAAGGAGATCCAAGAAAAGGGACCCAATTGCTCCATCCACATTGAGCACCAGGTTATTTGCCTTTGAGAGGGTGTAGGTTTCAACTTGCACAGCATATTCCATGTACTTTACAGAAGGGAAATGCGTGCGTGCAAAGCGTTGAAGCAGCTCCACTCTCTTGTCTCTGTTGTCGCCTCTCTTGATCCTTTTCCACAGCAAAGAAACAAGAATTTCAGGTACTCAGATTTGTGGCACAGCCACTAGAAGAATGATTTTTAAATTTCATGGTTTAGCCCCTAGTAATTTGAAAGATGGTGAAGGTTGACAATTCTCTATACCTGTGCCCAATTCCTGGTACACGGATGCCCTTCTTTTTCATGCTTTCAACAAACTCATAAGGTGTCAAACCCTGAAAAACACAGGAAAAAGATAGGCTGTTAGAATGTTTAGACCAGTGGACACCAACTAACAAAGTTTCTCCGGAAATGCCCATCCAGTCTCACCCGGTCATAAGCATCCTTGAAGTATCGAGCAGCATCATCAATGGCACCACCAAATCGGGGACCAATTGTAAGCAAACCTGTTAAAGAAATCCATCATTCACCCTTCAATGACAAAATCAGGTCACAGGAGCCACTCCTCTCAGCAATTTCAAGTAATAAATTCTGAACGAGAAAAAATTGAGAAGCAACTCTTTACCTGAGACTAGACTGGAAACAAGGTCCTTTCCAGCTCTTGCTGTTACTATAGTGTTGTGAGCACCAGAGACACAAGGACCATGGTCGGCACACAACATGATACATATCTGATCAATGTCATATATTAGTGACAGGATATGAATACAAGTTTGCTTTCAGAAACAGGAGTTTAAGGGAAAACAAACAGGACAACAAGCTAAATCAAGCGAGACTTTTAAGCACGACCAAACTCTACAGTCATGAGCAACCTACCTCAATAAATTGTGTGCAGTAACGTGGAAGGCTGCGTTTGAACCACAAAAGAGAAATAACATCACCAACACCATAACCCGACTCAACAATGGAAGACATTGGTACACCAGCATAGCATGGCTCCTCACCTACAAAGAAATTAAGGCAAATGATATTAACCCATAAATTACATGAATACTAAATTAAAATTCTATGGGTTCGAAAGGTACCCCTGTCATCAGAGATGGTGGAAATAATATGAGTTGGAGCGCGAACTTTTCCACTCTTGATGGCAGTGTTAAGATCCTCAGGTATTTGTGGAGGATGAACTTCCTTTACCGGCGTAGTCTTTCCCTCTTCAACCTACCAGTAAATTAAAATACAAAATATATAATTATATCCAAATGCAGAGCCTAAGGGAACTGACAGAATGTTTTTTTTTTTTTTTGTGGGTTTGGAGGGGGTGTGGAGGAGGTTATTTATAGGCCGATGTTCATGATACACAGAACTAACCAGTTTCTCAAAAGTTTCCTTAATTGCAACTTCTAAGGCTTCATATGATGTGGGTACAACAGCTCCAGCTTCTCTTAGTGCTTGATTTTTGGCCTGAGCAGACTCCATCTCACCACCACTTTTAGCCCCCTGATTAGACAATACCAAGATATATAATTATTCACGAATGCGTGCCTTTTGTAATATGTCGCTACAAAAAACAGCATTATAAACAGAACAGTAAAAGGCAATTGAGGTCGTTGCTTACAGCATGTCCAAACTGTACTTCAGATTTGAAGAGTCGTGCACAGGTTCCACTAACCCAAGCAACCACTGGTTTGGCTACTTTGCCCTGCTTCAGGGCTTCCACTAGCGAATACTCATCTCGCCCACCAAGTTCCCCAAGTACAACAATCATTTTAACCTGAGGATTTTTAAAAAAAAAAAAAGAAAACTCTGAATTGACTGTGAACAACAGATGCATGGAGTCCAACACAAGAATGCTCAGTGAACATTTTATAAAATATGTTAGATTTCATGCTTTTCAAAGTATAGGAGCTCCGCAACTTAACCCCCAAAAAATGTGCAGGTATGTATTAAGAACATCTTTTTTGGGTCCTCGCAGAAATTGGGACTTGCTCGGACAGAAAGTTAAAAGTAAGATGATGCAGACATGACTTTGTCACCTAAAAAGAGCAAATCCAAGCAATAATATACCTGTGGGATGTTGTTAAACCGCAAAACATGATCAGAAAGAGTGGATCCAGGGAAAACGTCTCCTCCAATTGCAATACCTAAAGCAGTTCCAAAAACACATCAAAATTTAAATTATAACCTAAATCCATTCAAATAAGGCTACCATGAAGATAAAATGAAGCAATGCAGCCAGAATGTAGGTACCTTCATAAATTCCGTCGGTAACACGGGCAACTGTATTGTATAATTCATTAGACATCCCACCCTGCAATTGTAAGAAGTTTTTTTTTAACCATCAACACATTCAACATTCTTACCAAAGATCATAATGTTAGAAGCTAGAAAACAAATTAAGCCAAGTCCTGAAGGAAGGTCCAGTCGAATCATCAAGGCAGAGGTCCAAATTTAGGCAAGTGCTCCCAAAAGATGTTAAATTTGACTCCTGAATTAACTAAAAGATTACACACGTCCACCAGCCAAACTAGGGGTGGCAACTTGTGCTTGACAAGCTTAGAACTGTTTGCACTTTTGAAGTTCTAGATAAAAATGGCTCACTCCTATACTTTCTACAGAATCCTTGCATTAGTCTATTTTTCGACTCACTAGTCGCTTCCGTATTAAGAGGATATGCAGTGTAAATGAATTTCAACTAGCACATTTTAAGTTTATGGGTACATCACAGATACGAAGAAACAAAATCTCATATCAAACAATGTTTGGAAGGTGAAGAACAAGCTTTTTAAAGATTTCATGCTTGATGCAGTTGGTTTAACATATATAGCACATTATGATAATATTCTAGATCTCTTATGAGCCAAAATTCTACTTATTGAGAAATAAATATGCAAGGAAGAGACAAAAATCGCTGGAGCAACTACGTACAGATTTGGAGACAAAACCAATAGATCCAGGCCTGTATAGCTTGCAATGAATTATATTATCAATAGTTCCAGCAGTGTCACCGATCTTGAAAGCCCCAGCTTGAATGCCTCCAACAGTAGCTGGGCCAATAACAACCTACAGCATCATTAATAAATTAGCACCACTTGGTTAGTCTCTTGCCGGGTTAAGTCACTTTAAACGAGTATGCAGCCTCTCGCTTACCTTATTATTTGCCCGAGCATATGCAATCAATTGCTTTGTGTCTGACTCTGGAACACCTTCAGCAATAATAGCAACAACTCGAATGGTTGGTTGCTTCAGAGCAGCCATGGATGAAGCAGCAGCACTGCATGGTTATCAAAATATAATTAATTACAAATATACACTAATGAAGTACAGAAATTCAAGGTACAGTTAGTTTGATGAGTTCAGACCTTCTAAATGACGCAAAGTTGATAAAGACGTCAGCAGTAGGATGGGCAGCACAAGCTGCGTCAATGCTGCAAAATAAATTGACATGAAAGTCAGAAAATTTTACTAAGAAATTCAAGTCCATTGTTCAGAATCCACAAGTAAGCTTCTTTTGTGTTTTCTAACATGTACTGTTGATGTAATGGATACAAACAGCATAAGATGTATGTTTTTACTATTGTTTAGTGAGCATAGAGCAATTCAACATCAATATTCAGGACTAGTAATGAACAAAAACTGTCTGTGCACATATGTGTATGTAAAACTGTATTCCACTATTTATAACAAGCCACAATTCTTCTATGAATAAATTTTTTCAAGACCAAGAGGTTCCTTAGATCAACCACTTTATGTGAGAAAATAAAACAAATCATAAGCAGTCACTGTTGAATGATAGCAAAATTATTTATTTTAAGGAATTATATTTTTAGAAAAATAATACTACAACGGGGTAACAGTCAAACCAATCAAAGTTATCCATGGTCTGGCCACATAAGATTTTCCTATCCTTAGTCCAAATTTAAATCATAAATATATGAATATAAGATATAAACAAAAAGGGAGACACATGACATACGCTGAGTGCACAGGGATGGCAATCTCTTCTTGACCGAAAAAGAGTTTCTGAAATCCATCGCCACCAGGGTTAATGATTCCGGCAACTGACGGTGTTTCCCTCCCTACAAATACAAGTATGAACACCCCCGTAAACACCAATATAACAAAGGCAAAAACTTCTCATCCAATTTAGCCATTATAATAAAATATCACTACATCGCTCTTGAAATAAGTAAAGGAGGGATTTGATACCCACCGCAAAGGAAGTCAAAATCAAGCATCCGCTGAATAGGGAGTTGTTTGTAGTTGTAAAATAAGGCTTGTGTAGTGCGCGAGAATAGTTGTCCAGTGGCCATGGTGACGACTCAAAGCGACCTGCTACACATATAAGAACAAGATAAAACTTTAGGAAGGTCTACTTGAATATAGAAGAAATATTACAAGTTTCAAAACATGAAACACCTATTATCAGTGAAACTTTCCGTTGGTGAATGAAACTCTATCTAAACGGTTCTAAGATATTACCGGGCTGACACCTTATGATCCAACTCTAAACCATTAAGTAAATTGTCGAATAAAGGCCAGCAAGCAGATTCCAACAAGTTTTGTAATTAAAATGAAGAACAGAATTTAAAAGGCAGATCCACAAGGGTAACAGAAGAATTTGTTGCACTAAACATTAGAATAAAAAAGGATAAATTTGTACCAAAGTGCACCTAACCTGAATCTACAGTCTACCAGATCTCAATTCCGATTCAAAAAGTTAAACCGAAAATATAATGGAATGCAAGGTATCCGACAGCCTTAATTCCGATCAAGCAGCGCTTGCTACGAATCATAATTAAGAAGCAGGTCTCTCACGACTTTTATATGTATTTCAGTACATCCGGAAGCTCCAAATCAGCTCACTAACTAACAAAGCAGAGCATTTCGCTCCACCTCGAAGACATCGACAAACCGTAGCATCCGACAGCGGAATACAGACCCAGACAGGAATTCGAATCCCAACGGAAAGAAAGATAACAAATTCCAGATCCAAGATCCTCATGATTCGAGTAGATAGCGACTCAGAAGAGCTCAGTCAACGGTAAATGAGACACAGAGAGAGAGAGAGAGAGAGAGAGAGAGAGAGAGAGAGAGAGAGTTAGTTGCAAAAGATGGGAAATGGAATCTACCTGTGAGCGGAGAAGGATCGCACGGAGCCGCCAAGATAGAAAGAACGGTGAAAATGGCGAGAGGAGAACGGAAAATGGAATGCTGATGAAAAATCGAGGGAATGGGTAGGTTGGTTTATATAAGAACACGATGGAGCAGAGCTACCCACGAGATGCACAGGGGAAGGGGGTGAGCTGCGCACGTGGCACTTGGTAGTTAGCTCATGGCTATGATTGATATTTACTTCTAACACAATACACTTTATTTAAAATAAAATTCTAATATTAATAATAATAATATTATTATTATTATACACAAAACAGTAAAAACACTTTTTTTTCAAAATTATAATATTATTGATAATAATTTGAATATTATTATTATTATACATAAAATCTACAAATTCCTTTTATTTTTATTTTTTAAGATCTGGTAGTGAGAAACAGGGAAGAAATGAGTTGGCTGGTCAGTTCAGTTTGGTGGTAGTTGGAACCAGAGGCTGACTTGATCCAGACACAAAGATTTTAAAGAAATTTATAAATACAAAATAAATAAATAAATAAAAAACGCCCCACACCCACTTAACAATTTTGGTCAACTAAAAAATGGACTCCCCCCATACATATGTAACTTCTTTTTTAATATTTTAGAAATCTTTGATGATAATCTTTATATCTCTAATTCTTTTCATAAAAAATTTTTAGAAAAGAATAATGTTATTTTAAGATTTTTACACTACATATCAATTATATCATATGATTTAATTTGTAAGATTCAGATGTAAAAATTTATTTTTTAAATTAAATTATGTTATGGATTTGTTTGGATAGAAAAACAATCTCATCTCATCATTATAATTTTTTCAAATTCTTATATAAAATATTATAAATAATTCAAATTTTTTAAAATTTTAAACAATAATAATATTAAAAAATAATATTTTTTTCAACTCATCTTACAAATACTAAAATGTGATGTAAAAATCTTAAAATATAATTATTCTTTAGAAAAACACTTATCGTAAATTTAAAAAAAAAAAATTCAAAAAACTCCAAAGTAGAAATTTTGTTTATATACCATGTCATCTACTCTTTTGGCAACCAAGATAAAACACAAAATTTTCATCTCATCATTACAACTTTTTAAAATTTTCATACAAAATATAATAAACAATTCAATTTTTTTAAATCCCACTTCAATTTTTTTAAATCCCAAAATAATAATAATATTAAAAAATAATATTTTAAACTTTTATCTAAAACTAAAAATTCTCACCTCACTCCCGAACCTACCCTAAATGTTCCTAATTTGGTACACCGTACGTATACTACCGAATTTTAAACGTTTAAGACACTTCTACTTCTTATCTATTTATAAAGGTTTCGTTTTCTTTCATTTATTCTTATTTTGTTGATTGGAAAATTTCTTATATTTAGATCTGATTTAGATAAAGAAATAAGGTGAAATAATATGAAAGTTAAAAAGTTAAATAAAATATATTAAAATATTAGTTTTTAAAATTATTTTTGTTTTAAAATTTAAAAAAATTAAATTATTTATTATATTTTATTTAGAGATTTTAGAAAATTGTAAAAATAGAATGAAATAAGTTGAAATGATTTCATTAACCAAACCTTAATATAAAGTCGGTTGCGCCTCAAATTGGTACAATTAGTGAAAATAAAACCTTAAATATACTGAAGTTTATGAATCTATCTTTCAGACAACAGATGTAATATTGAGTAACAACTTCCTTATGTGGTCCATGTGAATAGCTTTTAGGAACAGCACCAGCTGCTATGCCACGGATGATTAAATATTGGGCAACTCTTCTGTGAAGTCTATGTTGTTCTTTTTGTACAATTTTACTCTTTGCTTTTAAGGTACAAAATGCAATTAAGAATAATAATAACTCAAATTAAGAGAATTTCACTTCATCCATTATTTAAAAAAAAAAAACAATTTCCAAATAATTTACTAAATTGTCAATAAATTTGAGTGTAATCCCGTAACACTTCAATGGATATCGAAGTCATATATGGGTCCATATTTTAAAAAGACTAATCAATAATATAATTGAAACTCAATTAAAACCCGACGTCTTTATCATGTCAGTCTAAAGTCTAGTATGATATAATTGAAATCTCGTTTAAACTAATATATGAAGCAAGAGTTTTTCTTTATCAAGTAGTATGAGATTTCATATACCATCTATCCTTATCAGTCAGCGTGAGATATCACAAATCATACTTGCTTAATGCATTATGAGGCGGTGAAATTGAAATTGCAAAAATATGTAAATTAATAAGGGGAAAGTGCATATTCATTGATATTGTTTGTTAGCAGTGCCAAGTCAAGGTAAGTGGCCTGTTCATACACATCTCTCCACAAAAGAAATGGAGGAAAATGATGTGTTGCAACTTGACTATATTACTTCTGACTCAACCGCTCCTGCTAAGCAGTCTAGTCAACAAAACACCAAAACTGTTTTTATTTTATTTTTTTAAGTTTTATCTTGATAGACTTTTTAAGCCAATGAATAAACAGAAACTGAAGATATTGATGTCTCTTTCGTAATATATTTTAAATATTTTTATTAAATATCATTCAAATATAAAATATAATTTTTTCAAAATTTTAAATAAAACATAAACAATAATATTATTTTTTCAAATTATAAAATAAAAATAATATTAAAACTTCATAATATTTTTATTTAATTTTTCTCTATTATTTTTTTAAATCTGATAAAATATTTTAATTCAAATTATTTTAATATTATAACCTTGTAATATCTAAGGTTTTTTTTTTTTTTTTCTCAAGTAAAATCCAAAAGTTAGCAAAAGATTTCTCAAAGACTAGAGCAATTTCGTAAACCGCCATGGAAAAACAGTCAAAACGTGCAAAACGATGCCCAAAATTCCCTGTTTTCATCACGTCCAAGTGTACATAACGTGTTTGAACTTTTTTTCAACTAATTTATTTTGGATCATTAAGTTGGTAGAATTGCTGCACATCGTTGTACACGACCTCCTTTAAAAAAATTGAATGGATGGGATCGATTTGTTTATTTATTAATTAATTTATTTAACAAGATCGTATTATTACTGCTAGCAAAATAAACAAAAGTGGAAGGGGTGGATTCCCAATAATCAATCATAAAACATTAGAAAATAAAAAATAAATAAATAAAATAACCAAATAAAAAAAAAATATATCGCATGAGACTTAAGAAATGGTCGTGGTATAGATTAAAAAAATTAGGCACGTGTTGTGTAAGAACTAATTAGGAAAATTTGAAAAGAAAAAAAGAAGAAAAAAAGAAAGGCAAATACGTCAAGCCGTCAAGGTCATGGTGTCCATTAATTCACCGTTTATTGTTCACATTTTTCATGTTGTTATTGTCTTAAGTCGAAGGGCATATTGACGGGCTAACTCACCTTATAGCCTCATAGGAGCATCGTACGTACCAAACACGTTTGCCCATTATTAAGACTTATATATGATAAGTCATATTTATTTTTATTTTTTATTTTTTTAATTTTATTATTCTTAAATTAATTAAACTTTTTTTTACTTACCATCTATACACAACACATTTGACATGAAAACTTAAACCACGTATAAGTAAATCCTGTTTTTAATGAACATATAATAAATTTTACAAAAACTAATTTTTGTACCCACAAAGTACCATTATTTATTTATTAACCTGTCCACAACGCCAAATTACAAATTAGCAATAAAACTATAAAATATTGACAACTTGAACCAATTGTTAATATTTTATTTCGGATATAAAAGTTGAGAATTAAGGGAATCAAGCTCCCTGTTGGGTCGGTCGAAGCTTTGAAGTTTTCTCGAGAAAGTGAAATCATTGTACCCACTCCTATACGCAAACTCACTTAGCACAAAGTATTCAAACATTTCACACCTACCACTAAGTCTACTAGTTCTCATGTACAATATAATCTTGGAGCCCCTCAGAATTGACTACGTATTTTTTGGGCCTATGTAGTTAGGATTGGCCACGTGTAAAGAATTTTCATTTTAGTATATTTTCTGAAAATACAAAACCTAATGTCAATGACTTAATTATCAAATTGATATATATAAATATATATATATAAATTAGTCACTTGGTTTTGTTCGTTTCTTTTCATTAAGAGAAGAGATGTAAAATCCATCTTCACTATTGCAATTTTTCAGGGTATGAAAGAAAGCTTTTTCATGGACTGGCTTGTTGGTGCTTGTGAAAATGGGTTGGAAAATGACCTAATTAAATAAACAAAGCTTAAATGGGGAGTGTTTTAAGCGAAACGTCAAATCAAAATCTGTAGTTTAATTAACAGATGGGTTAGCAGATTGTAAGTTGGCTGGTCACAGTCCACATCAACTGGTCAAGGAAGCTCATGCTCACAACCAGCTCGATTGGAATTGCATTAATTAAGTGGGATAGTAGATTATGTTGGAAAACAAGTTTTCCTTAAAATTTTTATCTTTATTTCATCTCATCTTTATACTTTTTCAAATCTCCATATAAAATATAATAAATAATTCAACTTTTTCAAATCCCAATATAACTTTTTCAAATTCTAATTCAATTTTTTCAAATCTCAAAACTAAAAAATAATATTTTAAACTTTAAAACAAAACACAAAATTCTCATCTTATCCTCCAAACATAATCTATACCTAAAAATCTTGTTTTTCATAGAAAGATTTTATCATTTTTAATGGTAATTAATGTGACATATTTTAAGTAATTGTCTATTTAAATGGTAAATATAAAATAACTGTAAATATAAATGTGTCGTATCAAAAAATGTGATTGAAGATGACAAAATTTAAGATGAAAAATACGGTGACGTATATCATATAACTACACTTTATACTCAATTCGTGCGGCTGAATTATTCACACCAAAAGAAATTATATTTTCTTCATTTCTAATTACCAACAGCTAGGACATGACATTCTACAACCATGTTTAACCATATCTCGGATGGATTATGTGAAATAGATCACGTAAGGGTATGAACCGAGATTCATGTGCAATCTTATGTAGGACGACACATCAGTTTTAACCATGTTGTTTTTTGGGGGGCGGGGGGTAAGACAACAGGGTTGCTTGCACGACATGTTTTTTTTTTTTTTTTTTGATGTTAATGAACTGATCAAGCATTCTCTTTTGATTGGCACTTTGATTTAGGAAAATCGGAAACTTCTGAAAGTGTATGTATAGGTGGCAAGAAAGCTTGTCAGAAATATGCAAGAGTTGCACAATCACAAAAATGTCAATTTCACAAGACACTCCAAAATTGTTTTTTTAGTGTAATGGGAACACTACTTTTTCAACTTCATATAAAAAAAATGAAAGTAATTTTAACCTACTTCATACATTCAAACACACATTTTAACCTAAATACATTCAAAGACATCCAAAATCATTAATGTAACCCACTACTTTTTTAACTTCTTCTAAAAAAGTTCAACTCATCTTAACCTATTTCATACATTAAAATACATTTCTCAACCTATTTACATTCAAACACATCTCAATGGGACCTACAAATTATTAAAGTTCACAGATCAACTCAAATCATCTGAAATCAAATTAACGTCTGAACACAACCTTAGATAAGACACAAAATTCTCATCTAATCTCATTTCATCTCATCCCATCTTATTCCCAAACATAATTCAAATGCAAAACTTTCAAACTAATCATTACAACTTTTTCAAACTTTCAAGTAAAAAATAAAAAACAATTTCAACTTTTTCAAATCACAAAACAAAAATAATATTTAAAAAATATATTCTAACAAATTTTTATTCAACTTTCAACTTTAATTTTTTTTTTTTTTTTATAATGTCGGGAAACCTCTCCAAGGCAGGACCTTTTGGATCCACTACTATAGAGTAAAGCCAGGTCCCGTGCACCGCACCCTCAGAAGTTTTCCTACACGAAACTGGTTAAATCGTTGACTTTTTACCAGGGATGTAGCCCCTAGAGATTATTTGCACCTAATGGGATTTGAATCTTGGACTTGGGGAGCATAACCCCAAACCCAAGACCTTTACCACTTGAGTCAATCCCTAGGAGTTAACTTTCAACTTTAATCTCAACTCATCTCATTTTATCTGCAAAAACAAACGAGGCCTAAGGGCAAGTTTGGAACAATTCAGCCGCACATCATCTTAACTATCTCATTTCATCACATCTTATTTCTAAACATAATTCAAATAAAAAATTTTCAAACTAATCATTACTACTTTTTCAATTTTTTAAATAAAAAATAAAAAACAAAAAACAATTCTAACTTTTTCAAATTCTCAAACAAAAATAATATTATAAATATATATTATTACAATATTTTAATTTTATAATATTTTTTATTATACTTTTTCTCACATTTTCTAAAATCTAAAAAGAACTTAACTCAAATTATCTTACTGTTATTTACAAATTATCTTATTATTATTTACAAAATTTTCATCTCATCTCACTCTTAAAAGTCGAGTTTCTGACTAAATCAAAATTGTCATTATTTGACCCTTGTGAATGCTGACGCCGGTATATGGCTGCCCTGCTTCAATCCATCACGGATGTCAACTTTTTCACTCGGTCTATTCAGTACGCTTAACAGGATTGTCCACCAAGTTGCTGGTGGGAGTGAGATTCTCATTTTCAACTCAAGACTGCGCCTATAATTTGAATGTCATCAAGTAGACTAATGACAAAATACTATTGCATTATATATTCTGGGACGAGTTTGGTCTACTGCTTGCCGTAGTAGACCTTTTTCATCCCCTAATTCAACATTTTTTTTGGCGTGTATCCATTAGTCCCAACATGTCATATTATAAGAGTCCCTTTTCATACTTCACGTCTGAGTAAGAGATTAAGGCTGCGTTTGCTCCCAACTCAGCTGAGCTCAGTCTAATTTTAAATTGAGTCTAACATCCAAACACTTAACTCTCAAATTACTAAACTTATCCCAACTCAAAATCTTCTTACACGTGGGACTCTAACATTTTTTAACTTAAAACATCTTTATATATAAAATCCACAACCTTTTTTAATTTTCTATAAAAAGTATTAAACTCATCTTAACATCCAAACACACTTTAAACTCAGTTTAGATGAGCCCCACATAACTCACTTCACTACTCAACTTATTACTATTTATAAAGAACTTAACTCAACTGAGCTCAAATCAACATACAAATGCAGCCTAAAATAATACTCAAGGTTGAGAATTTTTGCCGTTTATTCTGTATATTCTTGAATTCAGATCATAAATCCCTTGCCCCAGGGGCCCCCAGTGGGCTACTATATTAGAACTGTGTTTGAAACAATTCAAAATGGTACCTTTCTCAGCCTCATGAGTTTGCAGATAACCAAACACAGCAACAGAGAAGGACCAGGGCATCTGTGGTTAAGAATAACATGAAAAATTAGTAGTACTACGACGTTGTTAGAAGTGGATCGTAACATTTGGCAGTTCCAACTAAAGCAAGGGCTTCTCTAAGTGCCTCCAAGAGTTGATCCGGATAATCCTCAATACGAGCAACACCATGCTGTGATTGCAAGGATCTCAAGACCCTCCCAACGATCTGAATGATGATATGAAACAATGATTGAGAAGAAGCTTATGAGAAAACTTAGAAAATGGATTGAAATAATGAGATGATACATTTCTGTGTATATCTTGACCAACCTTCCTTGCATATCCACCATAAGCTATGCCACCGACTAAGGCATGCAGTGAGCTAGGCGAAGTGGCCGTCATTCTTTCATCATTTGAATTATCTAGGACTAGAATGAAATAGTTAAAATAAAGAAAGAGAAACAAGTAA
>QEOT01003836.1:153208-166779 GCA_003123785.1 Pterocarya stenoptera
CAGTCAAGTGGACAGTCCTCTGGATCAAACTCTGTTGGGATGGCCAGGGGTCAGCTTCAACAAAGTTGCAAAAGAAATCATAGAATCGGCCTTCTACAAATTGGTAAGATTTAAACCCACCGACCAAGAGCCACCCTAATTTATCCCACCCCTTTAACACCTGGGCTGAACCTCATGGATTAGAGTTGCCTTCATCCAAACTGTACTCACAAACTAAACTATATGAGGTGCCTCCTATCTGTACATATTCAAAGGTTCATTAGCCCCGATGTTTTGCTCGCTAAGGAAAACAAAATCAAGAAGAGAATTTTCTTCATTGTGATTCAGCTGACTAGAATTAACTCATTCTCAACAAATCTACAAATCCAATAGTCATAAATATGTATCAAGCCACTTCTGATTGTTTAAATTGATGATGACGATGATTGGGAATACCTTGTAAAAACACATGCAAATCTTATCCAATAACAATTAACGACAGATAGCACTCTATATACTAATCAAATTATATCGTATGGGCTTCTAGATTGGGTGATGCTGATAAAACTACGTGCTAATCAAACCAAAGCAAGGAGGAATGTATACCAGCCTTTCGGAAGTGAAGATCTTCGTCGTCATTCACACTGACCATTACCCAAGGCCTTCTAAGGCCCACGATCTCTGTAGCCGCCTCAATTCCATCATTCACCGCACTCACCACCGCCCCATCAGCAGCACAGTCAATGCAGTCAACTGCAAAATTCAAATTTACAGTTTGATACGCAAGCGCAAACGGACAAATAGTTGGAGGGCATGCTCAAAGCAAGATTCTAGTTTTGGAGAACTTTCACCTCCAGCAAGAGTGTAAACCAGGGACAGATTCCTGATATCAACAACATCCTATAGAGAGGGGAAACTTGGTTACATTCATTGTTTTTATTTTCCTACAAATGCAAAAAAAAAAAAACCAAATTGAAGCGCGCGCTCACACACACACACGGGGTTTGGGTTTTGTGTAGATAAGTACCTCGAAACTTGCACCACATATGAGCTTGACCCAGTTTCCCTTTCGGAGAGATTCAAGCGGAGAGGACGTAACAGAAGGAATCGCAACCGTTTTGACAAGGCTTCTAACATTATCAAGGCATTTGTTGCTCTTAAGATTCGCTCTCACTGAAATTCAAAACAAAGAGATGTTAGACACAGAATGAATGAAACAATGAACACGAACAACGAAGAAGTAGAAGGAGAAGAGACACTGATGTCGCGGGAAGCTTGTAAAACTGCAGGAAAAGCTCAAAGCCATCCTAAAGTTCTCTATAAAAACTCGAAGAGAGGCAAGAGTGGGGATATTTTTATCCGATTAACGGATTTATTTTTAGCGAATTCGGCGGTCAGTCAATTGGGCTTTGCTGCTCTGCCATATATTGTGGGCTTCTCTCTACATTGGGCTGCAAACTCAGTTTTATAAAAAAAATTCTCTCCTTGAATTTTGAAATTTTAAAGAGTTTAATAATTTTTAAAATATGAAAGATATGATATTTTCGTCTATTTTAAAATAGTATAATATAAAATTTATTTAGATAAAAAATAATTTTTAATAACATAATATTCAATAATACGCTTTTGTTATAAAAAAAAGGGATTAAAATTTGAATAATTTTACATATAGTCGTAAAGTACGGAAGTGCTATACAATCCATTTGAAAAAGAATAGAATATATTATTAAAAAATTAATTTTTTTTCATGTGGACCTATTATTTACTTTTTTTTAAAGAAATTGTACTACACTTATGTACTTAACAACTGTAAATATCATTTCTCTTGAAATAATGTGTGACGGTGCTTCAAGACTACTTAATTATCAGTTACAAAGTTCAAGTCCTGTTATTCAAATTTTATAATATCTATAACAGTTATAAACCAATCAATTTGCTAAATATAGAATTATTTGATAACTCATTAACAAGATCAAAATTTATGATGGTTTCAAGAGATCCACTCTAAATTAAGTGATACATATTTATATAAATATATATATTTATATATGTATTCCAATTACAAAACAGATGGCTGAGTTTAATATTAACTGAAATTTTATATTATATTTTTTAGTCGTATTATCTGATATATATTGACCATATATAAAAAAAACGCACATATAATGTAATATCGACTTTTTCGGTTCATTTGTATGCATATAGAATTTTCAGAACATAAATAAAACAACACTCTAAAAGGTTTTAAGACATAATGGTCATGTTTAGTTTCCCAATTTTCAAAATCAAATCAAGCATCTTTAAATTTGTTATGTCTTTATATTATTGTCGAGGGATAATGATATATTTACTATCAAGATATATTTTTTCTTTTTGCTTTCTGAATTTAGATTAAAAATCTCAAAACATGACGGTTTTGTATAATCTATAAGAAATAAATTCAATCAACTAGTGTAATTATGTAATTTAATTAAAAAAAATTAACCTATTAATAACATTATATATATTTATATATATCATTTAGTAGTGCTTAACTGTTACATTGAGCTTAAGAATAGCTCTAAGATTAGCAATGTCCATGAACTCAGTCTCCATGATACCATACCCCTTCACAAACCGAAAATAACCCGTTCCCGATACAATTCCGAACTCTCTCTCCTTCATGCTAAAGATATCTGCCCCTTGAATTTCCAAAGTACTTCCTTTGAATTCTCCATCAGTGAAGATCACAGAGAAAACCAAGTGCAAGCCTTTGCCATCCAACTGAGAGTTGATGTACAACCCTTGAGCCCTACCTATCTGCTTTGACTCGATGCTGGGGCCGTCGGTCACCGGATCATCGACGGCTACAAGGGTGCCAAACTGTAGGATGTTGGAGGTGGGACCACTTTTGCCGGCAACGGTGATGGCTGAGGTGTCATGACCAGTAAAGTAGTCATGCACATAGAAGACTAGGTTGGTTTGCTTGGGTTGGAGTCTTGGGAAGGTGTAGCTAACATAGAGGAAGGTTAAGGTGAAGATTATGAAGAAGAAGTTGGGAGTTAGGCTGAGGGGATTGGACATGGCTTTTGGGTTGTGTGTGGTTTGGAGAAGAAAGGTTTGGGTTGGTGCTAAAATGCTCTTGGTAAAGATGCCTTGCCGGCATGTTGGAATAATTTTTAGAGGAAAATGACAAGTGGTGGGGGCAAAACTCGGCTTTATCTTTTGTTATTTAATCTTGATGCTTCATTAATCAATTTTTTATATATTTATTTTGTGTTTTCTAGAGATAATTTGGTAGGAATTCATCTTGGCTTGACCACGACATGATAACATTTTAGTAGTACTTTCAGGATTGGATTTCAATTTCCCTTTGTGTTGTTGCCTTGGAACTTGCATCTTAAACAAGCCGAGTTCAGCAATTTTCTAGACAAGGTTCATGGTTACACAAGACACGTGCCAAATTTGGTGGTACTGTACTTTCAAAACCAATCTCATATAATTCTTCAATCTTTGAAATCCATGAGAAAGAGACACACGTGACACACCTTCTCTTGCATCCACCTTTCAAAACCAGTCCCATTTAATTCTTATATCTTTCTGTCTCTATAACGAGAAAGACTACCGGTTTTTTACAACTTCTCTCAATTTATTTAATTTTATTTTATCTCATCCCATCTAATCATTATAATTTTTTTAAATTTTCACACAAAATAAAATAAACAATTCAATTTTTTCAAATTTCAAAATAAAAATAATATTATAAAAATATATTCTAAAATATTTTATTTAATTTTTAACATTCTTCTCCTCCCACCTGGCAGCTACCACTCTTTTCCTTTATCTTGGATCCCTACCCACTCCACCACCTCTATCTACCAATACCATCTTCTCATGTTTCTTTTACTACTATTACTATCGCAACTATAAACCTTCATATCTTTTCTTTCACCCCAACAGTCTCACGAGGTGATCTTGGAGATTAACTCTTCAAATCCAAATCCAGCCTTTTCATTTTTCAGACTTTGATTTTGCAGAATATAAATTCAGGCCTCAACTGCTCATAGTCCGTAAATATAACGAAACTTAGATCTGCTTAATTTGTAAGGACGTACCATGGTACTGTGCGCACCAATGAGTGTTCCTTCAGCCTGGTGTAACATCGATATGGGGCGGCTCACGGCTGTTGCGGCGTCTCTTGGCGCTGCTGTTTTATTTTCGGTTTCCATTAATGTTCGTATAAACAGTAACCAAACCTTGGTCGTCTATTCAAAACGGTAAATGTAATAAATTTACTACTCATTATCTTCACACATCACACACGATATTTTTTTTATTTTTTTATTTATTTTTGGTTTTATTCTTCTTAAATTTATTGAATTCTTCTACTCATCATCCATATACCACACATTTATTAAGAAAAAAAATTAAAAAAAATATAATATGTAGCGTGTGAAAATAATAAATAGATTTTTTTTTTAATAAAAACATACCGGCTGATATTTATTTTTCTATTAAAGAAGGGTTTGGGCTTATTTTTTTGGCCCAATCCGAGAGGCTTTTATATCTGTTTTAAGTGGCCCAAGACAAGAGAGCCATTATCTGGGCTTGGACCCATTTCTGGCCCAACCCGTGGGCCGTGAGACCTAATTGTTTTGAAACTATATATTGTTTTGAAACTATATGAAAAAACAGAAATATCTACCATGGATTTTACTTGTTTTATTTTAGTTGTTACTAATTGTGCTAAAAAACAACTAATTTTCATTTTTTTTACAGAATTGTTTATACTCACATGTTACTATTTTATTTGTGTATTCTTTTTTATTACATGAGATTAATTATGTGATATGAAATTCACGTGAATTGTTTTATTGATAACATGTGGTTTATGAAATTATTTTATTATTGAGTGTTAGGCTATTTACTTATTTTGTGCCTACAAAGTTTTTGGTAAGTGATAAATAGTGGGAGTATGGTTAAAATTAAATTAGGTTTTAATCTCTCATACAATTTATATTTGCACAAAAATTTATTTGTGTCATTTTGTAGAGAAATGACATTTAAGAGTATTATTGTCAACTTGAACAAAGGGAAGAAGTTGGATGGGGAGAACTATGACATTTGACATCCGAAGATCAAATATGTCTTGAATGAGCAGAAGATCTTGGAGACTTTAACTCATTCCCTAATTAAGCTTGAGAAAGGGAACTCAGAACAACACCGAAACAATTAAGAGGGCTTTGATAATTGGCTCAAGAAGAATCAATGTGATCGTTTTACTATGTTAAGTAGCCGGCATAACAATTTTATCGGCGAGTTTAAGGAGTACAACATTGCTCAAAATATATGGCAAGCACTAGAAGTGAGGTTCAGGAAAACTTCTATCACGAGGTTGCATGGATTGACTATGAGGTTTGATTATTATAAAATGCGCTCTAAATACACAATAAAGCAGCTTTTTAAAATAATGTTACCTGAATTCCAGATGGAAAAAAAAAGACTGTTGAGCAACAAATTCAAGTGGTGATACGCTCGCTATACAACTCTTGGATAACAATGAGCCATAATTTGATACTCAATGAGAACATCGAAACCTTTAGTAATGTGTTGTGTCACTCGAAACTTGAGCCCAAGCATTTATCCTATGTGACTGAATTTGGCTCACGCAAGGCATTTAAGCCCAAGCACATGAACATAAAGATTGGCGTAGCTACCAGACCTGTGCAAAAGGATCCAGGGCCTTCTAAGCGCAACAAGAGAGGCAAGCGGGAGAAGAACAAGTCTAAGCTAGACTGCTTCAACTGTGAAAATAAATGCCACTTCGCTCGTGACTTCACTAAACCGAAGAAGGTACAATCTAACTATTTTCTTTGTGTTTATCTAACAGGTCATGTGATAGTTGCTCACTCTTATTTTACGTGAAATGTTGATTCAACAGCCGAGCATGTAGTTAGAGACAGTCGAATTTGTAGAGTAACGTCGAATCCTAGTTGGGAGATGTGATATCAACGTGGGAAATGAAACTAGTGCAGAGGTGCTAGAAGTTGATACCTACAAGCTAGACTTGCAAGATGGTTGCACTCTATTACTCCATGATGTGTTATATGCTGAAGAAATACGACGAAACATAGTTTCCGTAGTTACCTTAGGTGGACTTGGTTTCTGTTTTTTATTTGAAAACGATGGTGTTTCCAGATTTTTGGGCAATGTCTTTTATGGTTGTGCTTTTCTTTCATATGACTTTATGATAATGGACTTGGATTATCCAAATGCGAATGAATCCACTATTTTTTTTTTTTTTACTTTATATTATAATTTAAATTCATATGCATGGCATTAGTGGTGGACCCACGCTATGCTTAAGGGGGGCATTGGCCCCCAAAAAAATTTATAATTCTAATATGCTTTTTAAAATTTCAACATCCATAGAAATGTTTGTCTCTAATTTTTTTTCCTATCGTCCCAAAATCTTATATAATTTTTATATATTATCTATATCAAAGGATGTGGTCTCACCAAAATTAAATTAAAACCAAGTTTAGGACAATGATAGAGCAAACAAACCTACCAATGTTATTACATTGGGGGATACACTTTCGACTACAACCTATATCTTTAACTGAGTGCCCTCAAAGTCAGTACCTTACACTCCATATGAACTTTGGATTGGTGAGAAATCTTGAGCAACTTGCAGCAATGGGGTTCAGTAGGCTTCGTTGACGATTTTTCTCATAAATATAGAAATTTTGGCCTAAATGGAAGAATTATATATTTATAAAGTATCCTGTCTACTCTAAGGGATATGTATTGATTAGTGAACAATTCGAAGGAATTGTGTCTGAAATTGATACACGATATGTGAATTTAATTGATGATGAATTTTCAATTAGGGATGAGGTTAATTGGAGTTTGGAACTTCAAGAAATTGTGGATTAAGAGGAAGCCACTTCAAGCATCCTAGTTGAGAATGGGGGAATTTCTCAAGCTCCTAAGAATAGTGCAAGTGAATTGGCTCCAAATAGTCTCACACCATTTGTTAGTCATCCACAACAGCCTTAACTACACAGAAGCTCAAGTGAAAATGTTCACTGACGTTGATTTGAAATTAAATGAGAAACTTTCATAGTGGCTCTATAAGATGATGATGAGCTTAGGACTATGCCAGAGGCTCTTTCATCTTCTACTAAAAATGAGTGGATAAAATCACTTAATAATTAAATGAAGTCTATAATGACTAATTAGGTCTGAGATTTGGTAGACCCACTACCAGGGCAGAAGGCCATTGGGAACATATATGTCTAAAGGTCACAAACACAGAACGGGGCAAGGGGGTCGATGAGAGGTAGAAAGCTCGCCTTGTGGCGAGAAGATATACCCAATAAGGTGTAGATTACGAGGAAATATTTTCTCCATTAGTAAAGTTTGTCTTAATTCACCTAATTCTAGCATAGTACCATATTTGGATTTGAAACTCTATTATATGGATGTTAAGAATACTTTTTTCAATGGAGAACTAGATGAAGAAATCTATACGAATCAACCCACGGATTTTGTGATCAAAGGTTAAGAGCGCAAAATGTACAAGTTCATATGATCTATATATAACTTAAATCAATCGTCTAGAACTTAATATATCATATTCCATTGAGACATTCTTTTAAATGAGTTTACGATAATCGGAGACCATTGCGTTTATATAAGACAATCTAAAAATATTGTTGTACTATTGTCATTATGTTGACGATATTCTACTGGCTGAAAATCATAAGGGGATGATTGTCACCACTTAGGAGTAGTTGTCCCTTAACCTTGAGATTAGGGATATGCGTGTTGCATAATAAATTTTGGGACTAAGATCTACAGAGATTGTTCAAAGATGTCTCTGTGTTTGTTTCAACAGACTTGTATAAAGAAGGTTCTTAAACACTTCCAAATGAGTACTTGTAAACCCATTGACATCCCTATTGCTAAAGTTGAAAGCTTATGCTAAGAAATGTGTCCTAAGACTCCAAGAGAAGTAGAGAAGATTACCTGTGTTTCCTACGCTAGTTTTATTGGTAGCCAGATGTACATAATGATGTGTGTACTTCGCTAGACAAATGCTATGTAGTTGACTTGGTCAGTAAATTACAATCTAACTCCAAACTAGCTCATTGGAAAGCATTCAAGAAGATCTTGATATATCTCAAAGGAATTGCAACCTATGTATTGTGTTATCAAGGTTCAAATTTATAGCTGAAATGTTACAATGATGCAGATTGGGGCAGTCACTTAGATGAGTCCAAATCAACAACTAGGTATGTTTTCTTGTTGAATAAAGGCACCATTATATGAAATATCAAGAAACAATCATGTATAGCCTTATCCACCATAGAAGAGAAGCATATAGTATGTTCAACAGTAGTTCAAAGGTTGTTTGGTTGAGAAGGTTCCTTCAACATCTAGATGTCAGCCTAGATACTTCTGATCTAATGACTATTTTTTGTGATAGCATAGCTACTCTCGCATATGGCGAAAACCCAAAGTATCATGGAAGAACCAAATACATTAATATTCAATATAACTACATTAGAGACATTGTAGCACAAAAGGAAGTAGTTTCAAAAATTCTTTATACGAGTCACATGGTTGCTGATCACTAACAAAGCCCATAGCAAAAGATACTTTTACAACTCATGTTAGGAGTTTAGATATGCGTAGACTGTAATTATAATTTATTTTTCAGTTGACAACGTAATGTAAACTTTCATTTGAGATATTAATGCAATATGATATTTATTTTAAATTTATTTTTATCATATGGTATGACGTTGTACAAACACACAAGTTCTGTCAGTAGGTTTAGATTGGTCACTCACACAAACGATCATCTTTGGCGCTACAAAAATGTATGAAGCGAAGATAAGACATTATGTCACTCAGTACTTGTCTAAAAATAGATAAGTTGCATGACACAAAAAATATGTCGTCTTAGTGGGAGCTAAGATGAGATTCATCATATTTAAGAGGACCATACATGGACACCCCACACACAATGTAGCCTGTTATTAGCCATATGCGAGGCCCTCTTTAGCGCCTTGGAGGCAAGCAAATAGAGAGACTTGGGTCAAACATGAAAATGATGTCTAGACTAAGATCTATATGGTATTTGATACAGACATAAGCTTTTTGAAAAAGAAAGATCTACTATAGCATGCATTTCATATTGCATGTGCTTATCCAACTAGATGTGGAAGTGAGTGAATGGTTCTTTGTTTATTCACTATGTGAGTCATATTCTTACTTTTGAATACCCCTCTTGATCTTTGATTATGTCATAAGATGGTGACTCTAATGTTTGTCATTCTAGCATGTCGCCTATGGCCATGATTGATACGGTCTAAAGAGATATTGTTGTAAAAACGGTTGGACTAAAGTTAAGTGAGATGAGGGTGAAAGGAAAGCTATTCAACAATGCATCATCGGTTGTGTTGGCTGACGTCAAACTTTGGCACTACAATGTGGTAGTGACAAAATTTATAAACCCGTGAATTGAGTCAATTTATAAGTGATCAAGTATAATTATGAGTCTTTTAAAATAAAATAAAAAAACTCAAGAGGGATCGAATATACTTGATTAGATGCAATCGAATGAGTCTAAGGCATATGAGACATTTTAGAAATATTGCTTTGCTAATTTTCTCTAAAAGAGATTTTGTATAGTACTTCCACACACATTATTTTCAGGTGTGCTATGTGGTTGCATAACCCATTTGCTTATATGAACAAGAAACACATTAAACCTGGAGTAAATGAGTGATTAAGGGTGGCTTTTAAGGCCAAAATTATGTATGTTACCATCTGAGGGCTGAGTTGTCCTTCCTAGATTGGTCGCCATTTTTGTTTTCCACATATAATTAGTTCAACAAGATTTGATTATCATGGTCTAAATAATGGTGGGATTGCTGTAGGTGCTATTGGGTTTGTTGACTTTGCTACGACATGCTTTCTTGTATACCACAAAAAGAGGGAGGATGTTCATGAAATGGAGTGTGGAACAAGTAATTGGTTGCCACCCCATGGAAGTTCCCAAACAACATAAAGCAAATCAACTATCTCCAAAAAACATGTAGCAGGTCTATGTATGCATTTCTCATTGATAGAGATTAAGTATGGAACAAAGAACCTTGATAAATTTCAGGCTATATTGAGGATGGAGGATTTTGGTAGGTTTACAAAGGTATTAGCGATGGACGGACACAAGTTACTATCAAAAGATCAAACTCAATTTCAAAATAAAGGTCTCATGAATTTGAGACAATGATTGAAATGCTTTCAAAGTTGTGAAGCCGTCATTAGTATCTTTGACTGTGAGGAAGAGGAGAGATTATTCTAGAGTGATTTCAAGTCTTTTGCTCTCTTGGAGTCTATTAGCCATGTTCGAAAAGAAGATATCATCCGACAGCACATATCTCAGGACCTCACGTAATCTTTGCATTTTTGTCATGTAAAACACACATTGGCCTTGTATATTTCGTACCTTTTGTAAAGTCAACTTGTACCAACTCTATTTAAATGATATACATTCTCTCATGTGCTCGTGAGACAGAGTTTCCCAAATAAAAAATGCCACTTGCACCCGAGAAGGGTACCTCTCGCGTTCCCGTGGGCCATTGTAGCATTTACTGAAACGCTGTGTTCGCATTTTTTGTTGTTTCTTCAAAGTAACAGGCACTTTCTTGGGCAGTTGCAATACCTTAAGGCAATTATAATAAATTAGAAAGGGTGCACCACCTGCCATGGACATTCCCGCCTTCAGAAAATCCAAAATTATCTCGACAAATCTTGATTTCGGACCAAGTGTTCCAACAATCTTCGTCATCGCCAGAAAGAAAGTTTGCACATAACATAGTCCAATTCCAAAACACGAATCATAATACATCCAAACTACTCATGCTTCCAATCAAAACCAAAACCCAACAACAAGATCAATCTGGAAAAACAGCTATATTGGTGCTACCAAGTGAATTAAGAAAACAACGGGATATAAAATATTCAATTTTATCATAATCTGTTCAAACGAAGTCAGGTTGAAGAAAATGAAACTTTTTCTTTGACTTCTTCTCGTGATAGCCACAGTGCATAGAAGGAATAATAAAGAAGAATACTAAAATCACACTATATCAGTATGTTTACTTACAGGCTTTGAGGGCTCGAGAATGGAGGCCATCCTTATGGGCTCCTCCATAAGCAAGTGATTGGCATGCATTTTCTTGGTGACACAACACAACATGGAGCAGCCGAGAGGGTGGTGGAGGACTGGGCTTCCATGGTGGTTGGCAGAATACTCTGTTTTGGAGTAGAAAAATAGGGTATGTTTCAGTCAACTGCAGCGTGGAGTAACGGCGTGAGGTGGAGGCCCTAGGCGATGGTTGGTGGTTCTTGGTGCAGGATGGTAACGGCAAGGAGAAGCTTGGGCAGTACCGGGTGGTCTTGTCCGGTTCTCCTCCAACGAAGGTTCGTGTGTGTAGGGCTGCTTCTCATTTGAGAACACGGAGGACCTGGGAAGTGGACGAAGTGAAGGGTTGGGCTAGCGTGGCTGAGTGTGGAGGGGGTCGTGGGTGGTGGTGAAAAGCTGTGGAGCAAGCTGAGCATCAAGTGTGAAGCACGGCTGTAACATCTTCATCAGGGCTTTGGGCTCACGGTTTGACTATTGCACAAGGGTGGTGCTTCCGGCTCTTGGGTAGTGTAGTGGCTTCGTCATTGGGTTGGCAAATGAGGGAAGAGCATGCGGTTGTGGTTGCTGAGCAGGGAGAATGAGACAGTGTGGGACAAAGTGCTTGTCATCGAGGTTGTAGACGGCACCAATGGTCGTTTCCCTCTCTTTTAATTTCGTTTCCCTCTCATTTTTTGGTTTTTTTTTTTTTAATATGTCACCACGTGAGCCGATTCCCCCAAAGGTACCCAACCCCGTGTACCTGTAGCAGACCTGTTCTCAAATCCCTTTAAGATCTCATTTCTCGTGGAAAGGGAGGTTAGAAATATTTATTGGAGCTGCTTCGAGGGTCAAGTTAGTCTTGCAATTCACATTACCAGAAAGAAGAAATTCTTTAGGATATCGTTGATCCACATGTGAAGGAGAAGATAATAGAAGGACAATGCTACATCCTCGACTGGGAGCTCCTGCTGGGTTGTAGCATTATTTTTTCATGTGTTTTTTTTTAAGTTATTTTTTATATAGATTTTTTAACATTTTATAATATTTAAAAAAAATAAAATAAACTTAGAACATCATTAAAAAAAAATACTTTCTTAATCAGAAAGTTAAAAAAAAATCATTAAAAAATACTTCTTTAATCACTAAGTAAAATAAAAAAAAAATATTTTTTTATAATTTTTTTATTTTACTTCATAATTAAGAAAGTATTTTTTAATAATATTGTGATTTTTTTTTATTTTTTTAAAATATTAAAAATTATTAAAAAAATTATATAAAAAAAACTTTAAAATTTTCATTATAGAACACACATTTCTCTCTATAAAAGGCCTCATAGGAGGAATGAAATAACTCTTTATAAAGATCAAGATAAGTTTATTCTCAAACTACGTGAGACTTCTCAATACACCCATTCACGTGTAGATCGGTATTTTTGATACTATCATTATGGATAAATCGCAAGAACCCATAATCTATCATAAATTAATCTGCTCTAATGTCATATAAAAATATCTATTTATCCCCCATAAAAGTCCTCATAAGTGTAGTAAGTCTTTATAAACATCATAATGAATTTATTTATAAACTACTTGGAACTTTTCAATAAAGATTTGATAGATTTGAAAAACACATCTTATACAAAATTTTCATCTCATCTTATATTATCTCATCATTACAATTTTTTCAAATCTCTATATAAAATATAATAAATAATTTAATATTTTCAAATTCTAATACAATTTTTTTAAATTTTAATTTAATTTTTTTAAATCTCAAAACAAAAAAATAATATTTTAAATTTTAAAACAAAACATAAAATCCCATCATAATCCAAACCTATTCTAATTCTGAGTGCTTGAAGAAGTTTACTGAGATAGCGGAGTAGTGTTTTAAATTTTAATTACTGAGATAGCGGGAAGATCATAAAGGGACAAACTGTACTGCATATAATTATGATAGTGTTACAATTTTTCATGCAATCAGATATGCCAGTTTTCAAGCATTCATGATGTAAAGACTGGCATTGTTTGTAGACAGTAGGAGGGTTCTCAAAGTCAATGGTATTTATAGATTGTCCATCACTGCAAAAATATCAAACTAATTTCGAGACTCTAATTTCCTAGAACTATATAATTTTTTTAGTCCTTACAGCGCCCATGTGCTCTTCAATGCCAATAGATCATGCATAAAATGACAACACAGCCATTGGAGGTCTCAAATCTTCAATATTTAGAGACAATCAAGGCACCGAACAACCATAAAGATAAAGATCTAGACAGTGGGTTTTCTCATTACTCTCTATACACCAACATGCATACATACATACAGAAATTCGCCTCGACAATGCCCAACACAGTGACATTCAACCGGGCTTCTGGTGTTTTACCTCAGTTTCTGTTCTTGAGCAGTGAGC
>QEOT01003836.1:167791-247009 GCA_003123785.1 Pterocarya stenoptera
GAAAATTACTTTTCGATCCTGTCCCTGAAACTGAGAATTACCATGCTAACTATCTCTCTGCCCACATACCTACTACAATTAAGGAGAAGGTCCGTTTATTTACATTAAATTATTATTTCGTCTTATCTCATTTTATTTTAATTATTATAATTTTTTAAAATTTTTATATAAAAATATAATATATAATTTAATTTTTTTAAATCTTAAAATAAAAATAATATTAAAAAAATATATTCTACCAATATTTTATTCAACTATTATTCAAAACATCTCATCTCATCTTATCTAAACTGTGTATCCAAATGGAGCCTCAAGTTTAGTACCGTGAGTGTTAAAGAAAATATCTGCAAATAATAAAATTCACCTCCTTCGTATCAGATTAATCACAAATAATTTTTATAGGCTTTGTTTGGATGTACAAAATAGCTGAGTGTATTTCACTTTTAAGTTATTTTGGACATCCAAACACACAAATGAGTACAGTTCAACTTAAACTTGTTGAATGAACTCTACAAAAATAGCACCGGCAACTACCAAAAGGGACTTTATGGTTCTCCTGGATATTGCATTTCAAGTGCATTACTCATTGGCATGTGTTGTTAGGCCCCACAACTCAAATCCACAGTATGACATTTGTTTCTTAATCTTTGCGCTAGAATTAAGAGTAGATTTTTTTTTTTTTACAGGTTCGGAGCACTGTGGGGAGACAATAATGTCAGTAAATAGTAGATATTTACAGTGAGTCCCAATAATTTTATAAATTTCTATAAATATATTTAAACTTATTATAACATCCAAACATATTTTAAACTCACTTTAAGTGGGTTCCACAAAACTCATTCAACCATATCAAGATTCTCAACTCATTACTATTTATAAAAAAACTCAATTCAGCTTAACATCTAAATGCAGCCTAGAAGCTCTCTCTCTATAAGCTCTCGCGTCCACTCACAGCTGGGGGAGGTGGAGCTTCGGCTCCCTCTTCCCTTCCCCTCCCTCTCTAATGTCGACCCTGTGTCTCCGACGGCTTCATTTGGTTTTTATGATTTTATTTCTGGTTTTCTTCGGCAGAATAAGGGGATTTTCGATTTGAGCTTTTCAGGTCACCAGTTCCCTACACGAGCCCCACCAGGAGCTTTCCCTGCTACCGATTTGCTAAACCTCCTAATGGGGCCTCCTCCGGAGTGGCGCGTCGCCCGCACGCGCGGGTCGAAGATTTCAAAGCTCGTCGGCGCGTGGGCCTCACGCGCCACCAAGGAACCCTCTGATGCTGTAACGCGTGGCAGTTTCCGAGCAGGCGTCTCTGGATCTTCATAGCTCGACCATCGGTTTCCCTCCAACAGTTGTTTTTGTGCACTGTTTTTTCCTTTTACAGTGTTTTCAGAATGTAATTTTCTTTATATCTTGTTTTATTTTCTAGATATTTAAAAATTCAAAATGTTGTCCCATTTGGACTAGGTCCAGAATGGAGTTTCTCCCCCTTCCGCATAGGCGGAGTTGGTAGGGTGTTTCCCCTTCATATCCCGATTAGTCGGGTATGGAGTTTTGTTTAGTGAGTTACTGTTACCTCTGTCTTTGACAGATATGTGCTATCTCTTAGACTTAAGTCTATAGAGATGGGTTGGACTAGACCATACCAGTTACGGTTGTGTGTTGGGAAGCTGTTAATGTTTGTAATTGACTTATTTAAATCAATCTTGTACGTCCTTTTTAATGAATAGAAAAGAGATTTACTATTTTTCAAAAAAAAAAAATTTGACCTACACGTAAATAAGAGTGTTCAGAAAATATACTATAAATAATAAAATTCACCTTCTTCTTATCGGCTTAAGCCATTGCTATAATACACATGAAATCACCATTTTTTTTTTCTATGGTTGGCCCATCTTAACCAGCAACCGCAGCAGTAACAATCGCTGCTCTGATGAAGCTAGCGACAGATCAGGGGGGAGTACACGATACCCACGTGTTTACATTAGTTTTTATCACAAATCGAGTCCAATTAACTCCCATGCTGGATGATGAGTCTAGATATTCAGCATTGCCCAATCTGATTGATGAATCCATAAAGCTGGTACATTAAAGTACCCTGGTTGTGCGTGTGGCTAGCTACAGGGTATCAGAATACGATCCAGTTTAATGTGGGTATCTTCTGAAGAAACTTGAAGAGAAAATTGAAAATATACATGTGAATTCTGGAGTGAGATTGCACCCAAAAGTCCAAATATTTCAGAAATTGACTCCAACCATATCAAACTGGGTGGGAGCTGTCTTTTCTGTTCTTTTTATTTTTGGATAAGTAATATATTCATATGAAAATATTCGTCAGGGAGGCATAAAAGGTGTCTTGTTACATCACACTAAAGTATGAGAGTCTCTTTGCACAGCTGAAATCCAAGGAGGTCAATAAAGCAAAATTTAGTGCAGTTCTTAATAGAATTTATTATACATTAATTACTATTTATTTTTATATTTATAATTTTTAAAAAATTCTATTTATCATTTTAATTCTATATTTTATGAAAAATACTCATATATATATATTTTATAAAAAACTTATAAGTGTGAGTGTAAAGATTAATAGAAACTGATATATAATATTTTTCAAAATCTTTTATAGGATGTAAAAATATTTTTTATAAAATATATAAATATTTTTTTATAGAATGTATAGCGATGAATGGTGGGTAATTTTTCATTCCTAACTTATAATTCGAAGTGAAATCCATTTACCCCTCTCCATCATCCCCCCAGCTCTGAGCAAACTGTTTCCCAGCCTTCTCAAGGCCCCAGATGGAACCAGCATCTAGAGAAAAGGACAAGGGTCTTTGACTCCTGAGCTGTAATAAGAAAGCTGCAGGGGCGCATTGGTAGCTACCCCAATGGCCCGAAGAACCTGCACTCTTTCAGAAACGTGGAGGTACAGGCTATAGCCTTCTGTATCCTATGAAAAATAATGAAAATTTTTCTGTATTTGCCTAAGCCTATGTTTATAGACTTGTTTCCACTTTTTACAAAAAGTAAAACCCGCTGTAGTAACTACTGAACAGGCATATATATATATATATATATTTTGAAGCAAGCTCAGAAAGGAAAAACAAAGCATCATACTTACATTCTTATCTGTATATATAATTAATGAGAGGAATAATTTAAAAAAAAAATAATAATAATGAGATCAAACACTTTAAATAACTATAATTGGAGATTGTCCATGAACACCGGAGGAAGATTTTCACCGGATAATTAAATATAAATGAGCTGGTGAGAACTGAAGATATACAAATCCGAGAAACAGTGTGAAAGCAACCCTGGCCAAGTCTCTTTCTTTAGAATCAAAATCCTTTTAAGGCTTCCTGCCTTCATCAGAAGTGAAAGCAAAAACAGTCACTAGTCATATGTTACAATGCTCTACAAACAAAGCTAGTTAGCCACGGTTTTCCTACTGAAGGAACAGCAAGATCGATCAAAACGTTGTTGTTTTGCCCATATATAAACATTCTTCTCTTTTTCTTTAAGAACTCAAAATCATAGTAATTAAACGAAATGATGATCAGATCACTGAAGTTGGTACTGTAGGGCATGATTTACAACGTGAAATTCATACGCGGCTTAGAACTTAGAAGGTAGTAGATGGAGACATTTCAAGAAACGAAAATCAAGACGAACAAGTCATTACTTTATATGCAAGTAAGGGACAGAATGAGAAAAGGTAAGAAGGGGGAGGGAGCATCTAAGCTCCTCCGTATTAATGGAAGTTGCTTACATACGAAAATACATATATGTATCTATAAATTTGTGTTAATGGAAAGTCTCAGATTAAACGAGAGGACATTTATATTTTACAATTATATTGACTCTATGTTAATTAATAATTTATTTTTTATTTAAATTATTTTGTTACCTTCTGTTATGAGAGAGAGCAAGTGGGAGAAGAGAAATAAGTGATAAAACAATCAATAGATGGTGAACATATAGGTACCTATCCAATATATGTAGATACACTTTAGCTTGTAAGTAAAAAATTTGCATTTGGCTCTTCCAATGCAGTAAATTTAATCGGGTCATTAGCTAAAATAATGGTTTGCATTGGTGTTTGCCTATATTATTGCTAGTGCTATCAATTTTTCTTCTTCTTCGTCTTTTGTAAAACAGTGCCGGTATTTTTAGCACTATTTGATTTTGCAAATGTTCTTAATTTATCTTATCTTATTTTATTTTATCTTAATATCTAAATATTATTAAAATTTAAAAATTTCAAATTTTTAACTTTTTCATTTTATCATTATTTGATCATCATAACTTTACCAAACGTCTAATAAAACACAAAAAAATAAAAAAAATCAAAAATCAAAATTTTCATATTTCAAAATAAAACATATATTATAATAATTTTTTAACTTTCTAATATTTTTATTCAACTTTTTCTCTCATTTTTTAAAATTCTATAAAATATCTTAACTTAAATTATTTTATTATTATTTATAAATTATTTTACTACTATTTAATCTATTTATATATTTCTCAATCTCATTTACGTCTAACCAAAGGAGGCTTTAAGTTTTATTTATTTATTTATTTATTGGAGGCAGATAGGAGATGGTCTAGTTGATGTGTGAACATAGAGTACACAGTTTGACATTCACATTCACATTCAATCTCAACTTACAGGCTCAAATCGATGCAAAACCTTTAAGACTCTGCAACATATATGCACCTATATTTTTAGCAATTAGTTACACACCCCCACCAGTACGTTGTTTATGGAGCCATGTGAGTAGGATTTATGAATTCCAGACATTTCAAATCACAGCCGCTGAACAAGAAACATAATTTCACCCCGCTAAAACAGCACCTCTTATCTGTATGGAAAATGCTTGGGCATTAGAGAGTTGGTTTTCAGATATTTGTTTTATCTGTTTTTTTATTTAATGATTAAATAAATATTTTTTAATAATATTGTATTTTTTATAACAACATTTAAAAATATAAAAAAAAATATGAGAAAAAAAGACTAAAAATGATCTTATTGGAAGAATCTTGAATTACACCTATAGGTATAGCACGATCCTATATATATAATCATCATTTATCATTACTGGATAATAAATTAAAATGAGATAAAATAAGATAAAAATTAAAAATTAAATAATATATTAAAATTTTACTTATCAATTTTTTTTAATATTATTTTTATTTTAAAATTTTTAAAAAATTTTTAAAAAACCTTATCTATTATATATATATATATTTATATTGAAATGCCAAATACCATCCGAGAGAGTTTCGTAATAAAAGCATCAAAGAAACTCCCGAAAGACCAGGAAAAGAAAAAAAAAACGATTTTTGGGTGTCAGTTGGACTCTGGAACTCAGTAGCAATGTCACACTCCTGTCATTTTCATCTTTCGTTTCATTTTATCAAGATAATTATTTCAAATTTTTATATAAAATATAAAAAATAATTTAATCTTTTAATATATTAAAATAATATTATTATTAAAAATTAATATTTTATGTAATTTTTAACTTTTATATAAAATTATTTTATATCATTTCATTTTACTGTACAATCACCTCTTTTCTGACTATTGTGTACTCACGTGCATGAGTCCAACCGGGCAACCTATCCTGACCGATTCATAGCCACCTGGGGACTATGACTGCTGCGTACGACTCCGACGTAGCTGCAATATTAGCCGGTTTCAGTGCCTGGTGGACTCTGATGCGCATGCGGAGCCATGCTCCGTGTGCCTTCAACGTGCGAAAATTCCGACCGCCAAGTACTTCGAGGTGAAACATTGTCTACCTCACTCCAACATTATTATTAACTACACCTGTTTTTATGTTGAGTTCTTCTTCGGCCACCGACGTCCGGTCCGATATATTCTCCGGACTGACGTGGCATGCCACATAACTATTAAAAAAAAAAAATCGATCTGATATACCCTCCCATACAGATGACTAACCCGAAACCCATACCCTCCTCCCATATCCTCCCTCTCCCTCCGTCCGGCACCGGCCTCCATCCGGCCTTGCTTCCCCACGAATCCGAGCAGTAGATTTTCACCTCCCCCATTGTAAGGTCTTCGAAAATATTTATCTAAGGTCTCTTTTCGCATCTTTCTGATTCTCCTAGTTATTTTTCCTCGATCTTTTCGTTCCACTCCTATAAGGATCTGCAACTCTGTTTTGTGTTCATCAAAAGAGTGGGGTAGTGGGTCCTTTTTTTGTTTTCTTCTGTTATGTTTTTGGGTTGAAGATTCAGGAAAATAGATATCTATTGAGGGGCTAGATTTTTGTCGTTGGAATATTGAAACGGAAGAAGTGGGATTCGTTCGGGAAATAGGGACCACTTTAGATCTTTCTTTCGCAAGCACCAAAATTTTCCCTCTGTATGGCTGTCTTTCGTTTGGGAAATAAAATATTATGTCTCAGGCTAAAAGAACAAAAATGAAAATTGATGCAACTAAATAAATTGAGCCAATGAAATCTGGAGCCCAAGTTCGGGATTTTCTAAATAAGTGGTCTGTTATAATCCTACAGTCGAAAACCTTTGTTTCATGATTCTAACGAGGTTGGATGATGTAAATGTTGCTGCACTTGTTTTAGTTTTCCCAAAGTTGTTATCAATCTCAATGTATTTTACAATTTAAACTGTTTGATAGAGAAATAGAACTCTACCTTCAGAGTAGGAGCATAAGAATGAGATGATTAGAGCCTCAAATGTATAATTCTACAAGAAATGCTTCTCCAAAACGGCAAATAGCATTTCCTTTTGCAAGAAAATCCTAATCTTTAATTTTGTTCTTTTGGTTTCATAATTTTAGTTTCATAACAATTTTAGTTAAGCTAGTCTGGTTTTATTGCTATAAAAAATATTAATATTAACGTTGTATTATTATATTGTCATTGATGAAGTATCATTTTTGGAGATAACATTTTTTTTTTTTACGAGATGACTAATTTTAGTGTATCTAGTCTCTAGGAGGCATAAACATGTGGCTATTGTAAATTCCAGACGTCGTTGTTCTCGAGTATTTCAATGTTTTATTGATCAAGTTTGATCTCTTTTTTTGTTATGATATCTTATTGCGTAATATTTGCACATAAGACGAGTATAATAATTAACATATCTTGTTTCAAATTATGTACAGAGAGGACGAATTTTAATATAGTGTGATGTATTTGTTGTCCTCATTAAAACTGAAAAAATCAAGCCATACAAGTTCGTTCGTGCATACATATATAAATACCCACAAATCCTTGGCAAGTGCTTCATCAAATTAGTTATAAATAAGTATCTTGACTTATAGAAGAAGCTGATCATGAGGGTTTTAAGGACGTTTCTTATAGTCACAATAGTGCTTTCTCTTATGAGCATGCACGCAAATCAGGCTTGCAGAATCTTTATGTAGAAGGACAAACATTGATGCATAAAAGCCTTTTGTTAGAGCATTGGCATTGGCTTTATCAAAGCCATATCTAAAATTTGATAAAAAGTACATATTTTACATAAATCTAAAATCTCCTTAGCCATAACCCCACATTGGATTACTTAAAATAATAAAATATTATTATTTTTTTAATAATAATTTTTTTAATTTATCATTTTATATTTTGTAATTACACTAACCAAATGTTAATTAATAATTTAATTTAATACTCAAATTATTGTTTCCCAACTAATTTTTTTCTCGACCTAATTAATCCTGATTAATACTTAAACCGTGGTGGCATTAATCTGAAAGTTGGAGAAAGTTAGTTTGTAATAAAATAATGGGAATAGACCATGAATAGTGTCTTCAAATACGGAGATGAAAGTAAATAAACTGTAGCTCAAAGTTGCAGTTTTGATTATTTATCGAATCCAATGCAGTGTTTTTAACCACAAACCATTCAAATTTTGAAGATTCCTCTATTTTGAATAGACCGATACTAGTGTTCTTATGGTTATTGCAGAAAGGATCAGTCCCTATTCCATCTGCTTCCAATCCACGCACCCACATCCCAAGACCTGCTTCAACAATCAACCAGAGGAACAGAGGGCATAGTAGTTGTTTGATACAGAAAGAAATGTTTTCTTGTTTATTCAGCATTTGTTTCCTTAGCTGAAAAAATAAAAGAAAAATGTTATATCACACGACAATTATAAAACATGAAAGGCATGAAAGATGAAATGTCCAATTTATCCTTCTTTAAGACAGAACCTAATGTGACCCATTTTCTGTTTCTCTCTCTAGTCTCCCCCCTCTCTGGTTTCCGTGCTCTCCTTATTAAATTACAACACAGTGGAAGAGCTTCTGGACTAAGATAAGACTCAAATGGTTCATTTGTTGAAACCATTCATTGGTCTAAACTAGTATCCCTAATTCCAAACGTAATACCAACTATATACTACATCATGTACAACATGTTAAACTCTAGCCAGAAAAAATAAATAAATGGTTGTTTAGTTAAATGATGTGAACAAATTATAAAAACATATACTACTCATCAAAGTAGAAGGAAGTTAGAAAACTGGTATAAAATCCTAGTGTACTCTAGCCTACCAAGCCCCAATAGCGCAGTCAATTCATATTGGCTATGGGTGGATTAAATGAGTGTTTCTAGAAAAATGTCAAAAATTTATGCATTATCTGACTAAAATGAAACAATAGTCAAGAAAGAATGAAAGGCCTAAGTAAGATTTGCAGAAACTATTTCATCACAACCCATCATGATTAAATAATTGTTCAATACAAATTCCAGTTCTTAAAACATATCAAATCACAAGATTTTTATTTTTCAATAAAAATTCCAGTAGGACAACCAAAAACCATCCAAGTGATGGAAAAAATATCCCTTGCCTGTTGCCCACATACAATTTCAAAAACTTTATGCCATACTCATAAGCAAGAGCTTGACCCTTAGAGGTAGGCACAACCTAAAAAAACAAAGAAAATTTTTTTTTGAGTGAACAATGTAGAACGATTCATGCAATTCTGTACTCAATTTATGAACTCAAAATCTAGCACAACTTGTGAAAAAGAAGCATTTTTTGCTAATGAAGGAAAAAATATAGAACCTACTCTACTAGGCACCAATGGGAGTTGAACATTCTTCTTGCACAGTTGAAGGAAAAAAATTATTAGTAAGGATTACAGAAGCATAGAAAAGCATAATAGAAAATCATAGAGTATAAACTGTGCTAACTTGAGTTGGAGGGGTTGGTTGTATTTCATTTTATCCACTTAATTGGATGGGCTGGTAGAAATTAAAAGTGTGTCAATATAACAAAATCTATACACTAGTAGCAAAGTGAATTAAAACTATAAAGAGAGCTTCAGACATTTTGTTTCTTACTGTTCATTTCCTTCTTTTTTACAAACTTTTCAACTGTGGAAACTTTTCACATTGTCAGCAGCCTTCCTTTACCTCTCACAACATTCGAACTGAGGACTTTTTTACCCTTTTTTGCACTTCCATTAGTGGGAACTATTTATTCTGAAGGCCTTGGTTCACACATTAAGTCACTACATTGGTTTTGACATCGAGTAAATGGTCCACCATGTTCAAGTAATGCTCCTCATTTCTTGATATAAGTTTTGCTACCTCAGAAAACAAACTCATAAGATTATCAAGCCTCTGTGTATTAGAATTGACATGTAAATCGTCATAACTACTCTTAATAAGTGTGTAGTTGCGAGTCAAGTCCTTCTTCTAACGGTCTAAGATATACTTAGACGGTAATGATGTGTCATCGCATTGGACTCTAAACACAAAAAAGGCATGCTTGCATAAAATGCCTCGAGTCTCAAACAAAGCACAAGTACATTTCAGCTCAAACTCCTCAATATTGAAATAAACCCAAATCTTTACGTCTTTGGTGAAGTTTTCAATTTGCACAGTGTGAGATACCTCAGAGATTGAGATTGCACCCTCATTTTTAATAAGTGAGCAATTACAGAAAATCATTCCCATTATCTCCTTTTGCACCTCCTTGAATTTCTCATTCGTGTACACACTTTGGAACTGCTCCTCTATTTTGCAAATTGAAATACATGGTATTGTGGTATTAAAGGAGTTAAAGTCGAAAAGATTTCTCATTCTCAACTATTTTCCTAAGGGCATTGTCGAATTGATCAACAAACTCTTTAAGTGTGGTACCTGAATATATGAACCCATCAAAGAAAGCATTCATGCTTTCGCTCCGTTAAGTAGTGCTCATCCTAGCCTAAAATACATCTTTTAAATAAACTGGCACCCAAAATGTACACTCCTCACATAACCCACTAAACCATGCATTATCATGAAGTTGGTATGCATCCAATAGCTTCCCCCAACTTTTCTCAAATTGAACACGTGTTTGAGAACCATACACACACCCCATAATGGAGGATTTTAGACCACAATTGTACATCGAATGTGAGCCAAGCTTTTCTAAAAGTTTTTTTAGTATCTTCCAGAGACAATATCATGTCTTGTTTATGGGAAGACAATTGCAATCGCACTCTTCATTGCACGGTCCTGATCTGTTATGATTGCAACTAGTGATCGGCCATCCATACATTTTAACCGCGCTCGAAACAACCATACAAACGTATGTGTGTCTTCACTAGATATTAAACCTGCGCCTAGAAATATGGATTGACCATGATGATTTACACCGACAAAAGGGGAAAATGGCATCCCGTACTTGTTGGTCAAATAAGCTGTATCAAATGTAATGACATTCCCAAAAAATAGGTACGATGCTCTACTACGTGCATCAACCCAAAATACATTTCTGAATCTAGATTCCTTTTCATCCAAGTCCATAGTAGAGTAAAAATCATGATTCATATCACGTATCCTCTCAAAATATTATAAGAGTGTCATGCCACCTCCTTTTCTAAGGCGAAGGTGTGTTGACTTGTCAATAAAATTTCTGCAATCTTTTTCTGTAAACTCTAGGTTGTCAAAGCCTCCTGCTTCAACAACAAATGAATAATAATTCTTATTTATCTTTATCCCAGCTCTGTCATTTAATTCTAGCTTCCATTTAGCAAGTGAGTATATGCTCCAATGTCACCTAAAATATCTAGACACCAGTGGGTTCAATCCACGATTGTTGGTAAGTTCTACGCTAGTCAGACATCACTCACCATTATTGAGCCGAGCATTGATTTTAGCCTTACATTCTGTCTTTGTTGTTGGAGGTAGGTTCGATACACTACTATTGCTATTGTATGCTTTCCACCCCTTGAACAACTAAGTGTAATATACTTCAATGTCCCATTTGACTCTCGTTTAGTCCTTTGTATCATCACTCCAAATCCCTATTGTTTTGCATATCGCTTGTAATATGCACTTAGTGCGACTTCATCCTTGAAGTCATCTTAGACTTGGGTTTATCAACAAGTGCAGATTCATGATTTATCGCACTACCATCCTCATCAATACCCCTCTTAGCCTTTATCTCACAGTCTTCTTTTGTCACTACATAACAATCATATATAGTTAAACAACCAAACATTCAATCCACAATTTTTAAAATCTGAATTCTTACATTTAACTCACCAATTTGAATAGTGCAATCCACTTGCTCAGTATCATGCTCGTTTGAGTGCAAACTTGTACATTCTTTATTTGCAGGGAGCTCCATAATTACACTTTCATTAATTGTTTTTGAAGTCTCATCATGTTCACTTATAGCAATTTCCTCAACTTCTCTTGATGTACCTATACTATATGACCCAAATGGTTGGATAATTGGGGCTACAAAGTGGGAGGATATAAAATAATGTATCATAATAATATTAACTTTATACATAATGTATGATATAAAAGAATGTATTATATTCACCTGACAACCCCATATATAGGAGCAGTGTGTGCTTATGGAAGGAGCATTATGTTTTGTATGAGTAGTAAATGGAGGGGAAGGATAGGAATTTGGATGGGCATTAGGGGTTGGTGGAGCATATAGAGGTTGTGTCCTAACAAATGGTAGAACAAATTGTGTTGACACGACATCATAATAAGCCTAAATAAAAAATATAAGAAAAAGCATTAGTTTCAGTTTTCCAACAATAACAAAAATAAGGTTCATTAAATAAATCTAAACTAAACCATCACCTTCATAGAGCTTGAACAATCCGTCAAGGGTATATTTGACAATTCATCCTCTTTGCCCATCGAGCTATTCAACCAAAAATACTCTTCCTCACTACTCTAGTCATATATTTCATATAATTAGATAACCAACAACGCTACTAGTCAAAGCCCAATCCATAAAACACATTTTCTCTGTCCAACATCAAAATAAAATCACATATATTTTTATCTATTCCATTGGTCTAAGATCTGGTTTTTACCCTTCCTTCCAATTTCACATCAAATGCACACAACTAGAAACCATCAAGTCAACTTTAAAATTTGAGGATGTACATAAAAATGATTTCTTTAAGAAAAAATACATTGCAAATCTTGGCTATGGCTGCCAACATTTTTTTTTTCAAATTTTTTAAGCTGTAGAAGGCCTAAAGTATGCACATACAAATAAAGATAAAATGAATGATATTAATTTATTTAAAAATCACTAAGTACACATACAAATGAAGATAAAATGAAAAGAGAGTAATCTCGGATTGTCTAAAAAAAATGTTTATAGATCATTTACTCACGTATTTTACCCAGAGATATATGTTTACAAATTCTTTCCCTTACACACATATTACACAGACTAAGGAGATAGAGGTGATTACCTTCTCTTGGACGTGTGAAATGCTGCGGAGGATGAACGAATCGTTAGTGCAAGAGAAAAATATTTACTTGTTTTCGATGTTTCATGATTTGGGCAGGAGGATGAAAGATGATACATGGGAGGGAGAAAAAGAATAAAGTAAAAAGAAGCTTCGTATTTGACTTTTTATTATTTTGTTATATCTATTATTTTATTTTTCCTTTACTTATCCACCTTAGCAAATTCGTGCGTTTTGTGTAGTAAAAGGTGCTTCCCTATTGCAACTCTCAAAATAAAAACCTATTTATGTGGCACCTGGAACATAGGGCATAGTAGTCGTTCGATACAAAGAGTGACATGTTCAACGACTAAAATTAAAAAGCTTAAAGCTCTATGTAAATAAAAACAACTTCATATAGAATCATAAACAATATACCCATGACATGAAAATTACATCTTATTCACATTGTTTTCTCAGAATTTTATATAATAAAAATCCTAAACAAAATACCCACGACATTGAAATTACTATAAATAAATTGACACTCTCAAGCTGTCTCTTGCGCCTCTATTTCTAGTTGATGTCAAGTTGTTTTAATATCCATAGCTAGTAGGGTGTAAAAATTAATTGAAAAAGGGGCTGGGACCGATTCCCTTAGTTTCAAAATCGGCCAGGACCGGTCTAGTTTCAGTTTTATACGTTTTAGGATTGGACCAGGCCGATTCACTATATTATATATTTTAAATTAATTATTTTAAAATTATACATAATATTTTTTTATATTATATATCATTTTATATATAATATATGTAATAATGCAAATTATAATTATATATAAGATAATCTTATTATATATAATTTATAACATAAAATTTTAATCTTAAATCTGAAAATTTATTTGATCCTATGCTTTAAAAATAATATATATATTAATAACGTTTTATGGCCTAATAAATTCTCAACATATTCATTTGATAAATATATAATACATTAGTAATACTAATATACATTAGTATATTAATTACATTTAGCTTTAATTATTTAGTATATATTAGTATACTAATATATATTAGTATATTGATTACATTTTATGCCCTAATACTAATGCTATGAAAATAAAAAAATCGGACTAGAACCAGTAAAACCAGAGGTATCGGTTTAGGAGGGAAATCAATGCGTAATCGGTTTTCAAAAATGCAAAACCAGTGCATACCGGTTACACCCCTAATTGCTAGTTGTATCTTTTGAAGTTCGGTTTTTAATCGGTTGATTCTTTTTTCACTATATAATGGTGTTTCTGGGTCATACCATAAAAAAAAAAAAAAAAAAAAAAAAAAAAAAAAAAAAAAAAAAAAAAAAAAAAAAAAAAAAAAAAAAAAAAAAAAAAAAAAAAACAAAAAAAAAAAAAAAAAATAGANTAGCAAACAAGAGTACTACCAATAAATAACATACCTAAAAGTTTTGGCAACCGAAATAGACTTTGTGATCGAGCTAGTTGTGACTAAATGGGGTGGCCCCAAACCATATACATATGTAAGCCAAAAATGTAACATGGATTTTTCAAGATTAATAGAGTATTCATTCAATAATCAATCACATATATACTTCTAAATATCTTTAGTTATAAAAAAAATAACACCTCCTAAAATCATATATATGCTACTTCAGCAGCTTGGATTGTGATTGGTTTTAAAAATGGAATACAAAATGCAAATGACATTGAAGGTTGATGGTATTAAATTACAAAACAATTGGCATGAATCAACATTAATTATACCCTATGGTCCACTACAGACTTTTCACCAAATCAAAATCAACAGAAGTTCGGAAATATATTAATCATGAGACTTCTGTAAGAGGTTGAGATACCCCATCTATATTAGCTATTATCAAAGAAGTTTCACACTACTTTTGTTCGTTAACAAATCTATCAGGGTTCAGATACAAGGCAATCAAAGTGGTATTTGTTCCACTGATAAGTCTATAACCTAATCTCATATACAATACAGAACTATATTTTGTGTTTGTACAAGCTTCTCATTTTAGACTTGCATCTTTAAGTAGGTCTGATTAACACACAGGTCAAAGGTTTTCTTGATAACATTACTCTTTACTGGGGTACATGGAATTGTCCAAAGATACCATATAGATAAGTCAAAACAAAACAAAAAAATCAAAGCACTGGACTACCTCAAAGTTAATGGCTTTAGAAGGGCCTCAATTCTTATAAATGGCCATGCTATCCAACATCTTTATCAAGCACGCACCATCATTGTTGGCTAAAATCTTGATACCATTGTCACTAGTTGTGACCGCCAACAGTGACCCCTCCTTGTCGAATCTCAATCTAGAACTTGCCTGCTAGAGAAGAAAATAATGAATCACGCTTCATCCTTCAACATGATACTAGTAATTAAATGGGAAGGCAGCAATATACTAATTAAATGGAAAAGTCTTCATGCCTTGAGATGGAGGCGACAATGGCTTATGGTGAGGGGCTTGGGCTTTAGGCCATAGGATGGAGTGACAATAACTCAATGGCAAGGTTATAGTCACGAATCTGAGGGATGGAGGCGACGGTGGCAACGATGGCTTAGTGGTGACACTCCAAGCCTCAGGAAGTCGACGATGGTATTAGGGTTTCTGATTTGGGTTGGAGGGAACGGGAGGGATTAGAGGCTAAAAGCCGATTGGTTTGGATCGGAAAAAGCTTACCACACCGATCATTGAAACTTGGACCGGTCGGTCTTGGTCCAAGTATTTCTCAACTTGTGGTCTTCGGTCTGGTCCCGAGGTGAGGTTTCCTCAGGCCGGACCGGATCAGACCGAACTGACCGAATTGAGAAAATATATATTTTTAATTTTTAAATATATATTTTATATAATAATTATATAATTAATTATGTAATTTTCATCTAATTTAGTATCATTGAACATATAAAATATTTTTTAATGAGTTAGTTATATAGTCCACTTTAATAATTCATTTAATTTTAAGTTAATAATTTAAATAAAATTTATTTATTTATTTATTTGAAAAATAATAATAATAATAATTAGGCCTAACTGAAATGATCGGACCAGACCAGTATCTGGGAAAAATGATGGTTCGGTCCATCACTATGATCGAACTGACCGTTTTTCACCCCTAGGAGGGATGGACAAGATCTGAGATGTTCTTCTTCGATTTTATTTATTTATTTTTATTTAACATAAATCTTTTTTTTTTAATTCACCAAGATGCATTTTTTTAATATTAAAGGAGTTATGTGGCTGTTGTCAAGTGAGTTGGGATAGTCTGGTGAGAATTAGTCTGTAACTATAGATTTTTTCTTTTATGTTTCTCTGGCTCGTTAATATTAACTACCATACAATATTGCCCTTTGTGTTGTCGGTAAGCATATATCATATGATAACACCTTTTATTTATGAGTAATATTAGAGAGAAGCCACTATAGCAGTGCACACTTTGCATTCACTATGTGGCTTATTCTCCTCTTCTCATAATTTCAACTTTAAGAGATGGATGGTCTGGATGAAACCACATATTGTGTACAAAAGTAGTTGCTGCCAACAGTGGCTTCTTCCAAGAATTTTTCTTTATTTATCAAACTTGCTTAAAAAAATATTCAAAAGCTTGACGTATTCACAAACTCAGACGATGCTTGCGTAATGTTATATCCAAATTTTGCAAACTCAGATCAAACTCTCTCAATGGAAATTACTAGAACCCATCAACCATAAAATATAATTAAAATGAGTTTTTTCTTTTCTAATAAATTTACTTTTTTCGAGAGATACTTACTTTCAACTTGTACAAAATCACAAATCATTGTTGACTATTTATTTGTTTATCGTAAATAAAACTTAACATATTGGCCCTAGCCTTTCTCACATTTGAATTTACGTTCAAATGAACCAATAATTGGTTCGATCTAGTTTTGCACAGCATTAGAATCTCTTAATAAGCCATTGGAATAGATTTGATTTTTTTTTTAATTGAAACAGTAGAAATAATGGTGGGAATTTGAATTGGCTTGTCAATTTAGTTCGAATGGCCATGTATTCCATTGAAATTGGTTGAAATATTAGTTCAAATAGGTTAATATATCGTTCAAATGAAAATTATCAAATGTTTTTTTATAAACGGATGACTCTATAGTTTAATAATGTTTTTAGATAAATGAATTAATGGCATATAAATATTGTAAATACAACTAAATGATATCTTGGACTATATCAAATACTAGTGGACAATAGTAAAATAATCAATATTGTGATTATTCCCAAAATTTTAACTATGAAATCGTATTGCTTATACCCTCAAGTTTTAACTATGGCTTATTAGTGGTTTATAAGTCTAGTATAGAATTAATTTAGTGAGATTAACTTAGTATAGTATAATTATTAAGATTAATTGAGGAGTGTTAGAGCCATAAATGAATTACACAAAAGTAATCCCACAAACTAACGTGGCTTTATGTGATCTGTTAGATCTACTTTGAAATAAAAGTAACTTTACAATCTGACGAATTACATAAAGTTACATCTGTTTGTGGAATTATTTTTGTGTAATTTTTTTGTGGCTAGATCATTAATCACTAAGATATATCTATATTCACAAATCTAATTATTATTAAACTCATTCCATGCATAAGCTGTTCGAACATATTATACTCCTATTCGAATAGGCATTGTGTGTTTGAACCTCTAACATCACACTTTTTCCTATTCTAATTTACAAAGAGTTAGTTCGAACTTATTATACGCATGTTCGAACGTACCTTGGTCAATAGAAATATATAAATCCTTCTGACTTTCTCTGGAGGCTCCATGAATCTATCGTTCAAACGTTCATTTGTTGTTCGAACCAAAATTTAAATCATTTTTAAATTGTTCGAACGTGCTAAACCTTCCAAACAAAATCAATTCGGGACACATAAATTAGCCAAAAGCATGAAACCGTTCATTACTTTAATCTTCATGTTCAAAACCACCATTCACCGTCCGCCATCAATCTCCACTGCATACTTACCTAAGGCTAACATTTAATAGGTAATGATCACCATCCCTTCATTCTACGTAGTAAATAGGTTGGAATAATGTTGGTTGTGTGTTGAAAATGGGGTTTGAAATTTCGTATTCTGTCTGACCCATTTGTTGTGTTTTCTGACAGCCACACACGGTGGTTGGTAGTGTAAATGATGGGTTGAGGTGTGGGCTTCACCCTATTGAAGTTTTCCTTATCAAAATCAATGATTATTGATGAATCATTGGTGGGTTTTAAGCTTCTGAGTCGACTCAAGCATGGATGTTCATGGCTGAGGTTTGTTTGTTTGAACGAATTTTAATTTGTCTGAATGCTTTTTGCCAAATAGCACATATCGGACAGTTCAAACGTGACACGGTGGTTGGAAGTGTAAATGATGGGTTGAGGTGTGGGCTTCACCCTATTGAAGTTTTCCTTATCAAAATCAATGATTATTGATGAATCATTGGTGGGTTTTAAGCTTCTGAGTCAACTCAGGCATGGATGTTCATGGCTGAGGTTTGTTTGTTTGAACGAATTTTAATTTGTCCGAATGCTTTTTGCCAAATAGCACATATCGGACAGTTCAAACGTGACACGCCCCCCCCCCCCCCCCCCCAAAAAAAAAGAATTGTCTGAGATTTGTAAATTTGAGTAGATTCAAAGATGTTTGAATGTCCAAACAACTATTCTTAGCATTCAAACGTGTGATCACCCATTCAAACGCTTTGAAGTCTATGCATTGGAAAAGATATCAATCTGCTCGAATGGTTTATGACAAATGGAAATTCTTTCAGTTTGAACCTGACACAACTAGATTATTAGATTAGTTTGAACGTATTAGATTACCACCTATCCGACAATTACTAGATTAGTTCAAACGTATGGCCACATGTCCGAACTATCTAAGGGTTTCATTAGAACAAACTATTTCAATATGTTCAAATGGTCTTTGCTAAATAGAAATTCTTTCAGTTTGAATGTAAAATACTCATTCAAATGGAAAGAATTAATCCAATATGAAAACTATTTGAACATACATGTAACATATTTGAACATTTAAGTGTTAATGTTCGAACATATATTTGCCTATGTTCGAGTGGTTTTTCTTTGTTCGAATAGATGAAATAGTAGTTCAAATGATATCTCCTATGGATGGAAACTACCCATAGGATGATACTCTTCAAACTATATATCTATCTATTTGAATGGACTTTGCTTGTTCGAACATTATCCCAGACCGTGTGAATAAGTTACATGTCAGTTCAAACTCTTTTTGTTTCCATTCGAACGCATCTCAGTATAATATAAATACTTGAATTTTCAATTGTTGGATCTATCTTTCACTGACTATTTCTTTTTTCTTTCTTTCTAAATAGTGAATTCATGGGATATGTCGAAAGAAAGCGTGGATGGAAGGGGCAACCTAGCAACGAGGCTACTAATACGAGAAGGCCCATAATGGTTGAGGGAGAGATCATACTAGATGATTTTTGCGATATTGTTTGGGAGGGAAGCAGCCTATCGTCCATAATCCATGATAGATGATGAGTTCCAATTTGTGAGTAGAAGGGGGTGGTCTATCAGGCTATATTAGAGATAGAGGTTGATGATATTTTTTCACTTTTTCTATTCAGGGAGTCAGTTTTACGTTCTTACCAGACAATATCATTGAGTTTCTCAGCATCACCCATAAGGTAGGTGCATACCTTGGGTTTCCACCGACTGTAGGGACAAACGGTGGCGATGATATAGAGGATGTGGCTCCAGCATATGATGAGCTTCGTTGGTTGATGTTGGACAATTCGGCTACTGCATATGATGGTAACGGGGTCATCAAACAGAAAGATTGTTGAGCCTAATTTCACATGTTAAATTTGATTGTCTCACACAATATTGATCTAAGAAAGCACCAGATAGATTTTGGCATCGAACGAGCCAGATTAATGTTACAAATAGCACAAGTAGAGCTGATTAATCTGCCTTTACATTTCCTCATCTATATTCGATCTGAGTCACGATATTTGATTCGAGGTAGTCTATTGTATGCATTGATGATCTCCAATCTCCTAGTTAAATCGGGGTTGGAGGTGCTTTTGAGAGAGTGGATGCACTCACAGATTAGCCCGCTTAATAAGATCACTTTCAACAAGAGCGAGAGCCACTTGCGGAAGACTTGCATTAATCTTGTGGTGGGACACGGTGATAGTGAGAGTGATCAAGCTATTACGAATGTCGAAGCTACTACAGAGGCTATAGGGACTAGTAGCAGAGAGATGCGATCTTGGTTGGAGGAGCGTCGCGCACTTTTGATCGAGGACATGGAGAAGATCAATGCGCCCATTGATCGAACGCGTTTCTCTTTTGGGATCCTATCTTTCATCCCAGAATCTATAGTATATGTTCAAACAGATAAAAAATCACTTCCATGTTTTGGCACAAAATTTAAATTTTGTCTCAAATAACTACTATTAGGAACAAAATTTAATTTGTTCCTAAAAGGTTTCGTCCTAAAAAATAAATTTTCTTGTAGTGTTTGCTCTTTTCTCCTCCCTTGCATATTTACTTGATTCTTCTTTTCTCTTTGATTTCCTTTAGCTTCCAAAATTAAAGATTTTCGCCTCAATCATTTTGTTATATTCAGGGAAGTATTAGGTTATCTTGCTCTTCATAATCTACAAGGTCCCTCAAAAAAAAAAAAAAAAAAACACACACACACACACACATACACAAAATAAAAATTAAAGTCGATCGGTTTTCTTGTTAGCTAAGCTACCATTATTGATTTGAATCTTGTAGTCATCGTTTGGTTTTGAAAAAATACCTCATCTCGTGCTTTGTCATATCATCCCACGGGAGAGTTAGATTCATCCTAACATGCCTTGGGAGGAGGAGAATGCAAACTACTTCAGGTTAAAGGTTTTGAGCCAGAATACCAATGGAAATGGCAGGCTTTGCATCAAGCTGAAGATTTTCAAGGCTGAGCTAGACTAGTTGTTTGATTATGAACATGAACACAAACATCCTCTTGCAACTGCAAAATGTTTCCCTCACATCAAGGTTGATCCTTTTGATCATAAATGAGTAGAAGAACAATTAGAAGAATGGGCAGAAATTTGATTGTGAAAGTCATGATAATGGAAAATGGCTTCATGGAATGTAACATCTGGGGAAACAAAAATAGATTTATGGATTAGATTATACAACTTGTAGCCCTTGACACCATAAGGATATCCCATAAAGAGACAAAGTGTAGCTCGAGCATCAAATTTAGATCGAAGATGAGAAAGAGTAGATGCATAGCATAAACATCCAAACACTTTAAGATGAGAATAATAAGGAATTTTATTGTATAACATTTCATAAGGAGATTTATTACACAAAGCAAGAATTGGAAGTCTATTAATGAGATGAACAACATGTAAAACACACTCACCCCAAAAAGAAAGAGGAAGATTAGCCTGAAATCTCAATGATCGAGTAACATTGAGAATATGTTGATGTTTTCTTTCAACAACATAATTTTTTAGGGGGTGGCAACACAACTATGATAATGGATTACACATATGAGAGTGAAAAAACTGGACATATTGAACTCTTTACCATTGTCTGTTCGAATGATCTGAATTTGTTTTGTTGAATTGAGTTTCAACAAGAGTAGAAAAAGATTGTAATAGGGATTGAGTATTTGATTTTTGTTTCATCAAGTATACCCAAGTAGCTCGAGAGTAATCATCAACAATGAATTGAAAATAATTGAAACCATCAAATACAGAAGTGGGAAATGGACCCCAAATGTCACAATGAATTATGGCAAAAATAGATGTAGCAGTATGTGTATTGTGAGGGAAAGCTAAACGCTTCTGTTTTGCAACAAGACATACAGGACAATGAACCGTTTTATTACAAGAAGAAGGAATTTCAGATACAAATTTGTGTAAAACATCCAACTTAGAAAAAGAAGGATGACCTAACCTAACATGCCAAAGATCAACATGAGTCTTTTTTAATGGCAACAAATCATTGGAAACATTAAAAAAAATAGGTATAGAAGAATTAAATGATTGATGCAGAACATACAAATTACCTCTTTTGCTATCTAAGCCAATCTTCCTCCAATGGATGAGGTCCTAAATGAAACAACAATTGGAAAGAAAAAGAACGAAACAAGAGGATGAAGCTATGAGTTTACTAATAGACAGTAAATTGAAGCTAAAGAGGGTACACATAAACCATCTGTAAGAATAAAAAATTATGAGAGTTTTACAATACTAACATGAGTCACATTGACACTGGAACCATAGGTAAAGTGACAACAATATCGACTACGGAGGTGATAGTAGTGTAAAAGGAAATGGAAGAAATGATATGGTCAGTTGCACCAGTATCAATGATCTAAGTGCTAGAACGAATTGAAGTGCCAGGAGTTTGATTGAAAGAAAAAACAGAGTAAGATATACCTGACAAAGATGAAGATGTGGAAGCATTAGAGACTACATTTGCAGCCTTTGAGCTGGATAGGTTGGGAGTTTTAGTGAGCAATGAATTTTGAGCAGTAAGGAAGGCCAATAACTATTGACACTGCTCTGGAGAGATAGGCAATTGAGGAATCGCTATTGTAGAGAAGAAAGATCCACGATCTTGAGACTCCTAGCAACATGATTTGTAGTAGAGGATTTTCTGAACTTGGAGCGAAAGCCAGGGGATACTCGTGCAACTTATAGCACTTATCAGTGTAGCCAGCAACACCACAGTGAGAGCAAAGAGGTATTTCTTTACGAATATTAGGTTTACTAGAAGCAACCATAGAAACATTAGCTTTGGTAAGCATAGTAGCAGACTCAAATATAAGAATCGAAATAAATAATTGTTGCTGTTTTTCTTCTTGTAAAACAAGAGAAAAGATCTTGTTAATGGAAGGTAAGGGTTCCATTAACATAATTTGACCATGAACGTGAGAAAAAAAATCTCATTAGCATTGTTGATAATACAGTAATGTTTTTAAAGCACCACATGAACAATGCAGAACAGGAGAATAATTGGCCAATTCATTCCAAATCCCCTTCATACGAGTATAATAGGAACTTATAGAAATCTAACCTTGAGCGAGAGATGAAAATTCTTTCTCCAATTGATAGATGTGAGGGCCATTACCTTGATCAAAACGTTCTTGAAGATCTGACCAAATCTTAGAGGCATACGAAGCGTAAATGACGTCAGTTGCAATCTCCTTTGAGACCGAAGTCAAAATCCATGATAGCAAGGTATTGTTGCATCTCTCCCAAGCTCCAAACATCGGATTAGTAGGTGGAGGTTGTGAAATCGAACCAGTGACAAACCCTAATTTATTCTTGGCATGCCAAGCCATAAGCATCGAACGGGACTATGTAGGATAATTGTCACCGGTGAGAGGCTGCGTAACAAGGATAGAACCAGGGCCATCTGAGTTGGTGAGAAAGTAAGGGTTTGAATAATCAACTCCAGTCGAAGAGAAGGAAACGTAAGACTCCATGGGAAATGTTTGAGAGAAAATGTTAGGTTTGAGAAACGTCTGATACCATGTGAAAAGGGAACGTACCAATATTATTGAAATCAAAAGTAATTGTTAATTACAATATCTTGCATTTTATATACACAGTAAATGGACACATGTATAATGATACAAATCAAAGAATAAAATAAAATAACTATTCTTTAATACCTTTCGAAAGTTCAGGTTTTCGGATTGGTTTGGTTGAACAATCCTACTCTTTATTGTTCACATTTTCTGTTGTACTGCAGCAAAACAACTTACATATGATCATAATTTAAACTTAGAAGCTAGTGCAAAAACATGCCATTGATTGTGAGATTTATTATTGTTATAGAAAGGTAAAATGCATATTTTTTTTTTGTAGTAACTGATATGGTAAACTTTTATATTAATGGTGTATTTGGTGTGTGAATAGACAAACTTGTAACTATATATTTTTTTACTTTTTATTATTATTAGTATAAATATTGTGTCTATCAATAGTCTATATTCAATTCACCAGGGTACGAGGATATATAATACATATTGGAAAATGCTACTCTCACCGCTCCATTCTACAGCTCTATTCTACCGCTGTGATTTTTTTTTTTTATATTTATTTAGTGATTAAAAAAATATTTTTTAATAATATTATGATTTTTTTATTTTTTTTAAATATTTAAATGTTAAAAAATAAATATAGAAAAAAAATTCAATTTACATAGCTCCCAGCGGGAGCTGGGAGCGGTGGACGTACCATGTCCCATGCATATTTTACAGGGCTTCCTAGTTCCTTGTTTGAAAATCTTCCACCCATGTTTAATTATGACCTTCCTGGTGGAGTTTGGTATGGGCTGGGCCGAAACACGTTTTTCTTTCTTATGTTTTTTTTAATAAAATGAGGAATTTGGGCCAAACTCTGTTGAGATTTTGATTGAGTCTCCAATGTGGGCTAGATTTCTGGGCCTACATCAGTGCAGTCCAAATTACCAGCTTTCCTCTTCAATAGCACAAACGTTGAGGTTGAAATCCTTGTAATTTTTTACCGAAAATCTGACCCGATAAGACTCATGTGGTCCTTACCATATTTATAATTATTTGAGTAAATTTATAACACATAATTAAATGCTGAATTATTGTTGTATAATTCAATTCGTGATTAAGCCCTAAAATTCGAAACTTTCGAAGATTTTAAATCCCAAAAGTTTTTGTTTTGAATGTGTTAATGGAGCAAACACATGATCTTAACATAACAATTACGAAGAGTCCAAATACGAGATCTAGCTAGAATTCTAGTCGAAAAATATACATAAAATAAGTCCTATATCATTTATTGATATATATATATATACGTGCATTCTTTGGGTAACACTTATAAACACTCAATATATGTTTGCCGAACTTATTTCATTTTATGAAAAAAATATATAATTTTTTAAATTAACGCAATTTAATATAATATAAAATATTTATTATAAAATAAATTTTGAATTCAATTCAATTCAACCTATCTTCTATATACTCATGATCCCAATTGTAAAAGTTTATAAAGGACATAAAAAAATTATCACCTTATTATATGCTCTATTAAGGAAATCAGCTCCAACAACGTTGACAACAAATATTGATAGCTTGATTTGAGGAGTCTATGATATTTTGGAAATTCATTTCATTCCTTGTTGACAAGCACAAAATATTCTCTAGTTTATATAGCATTCCTGTAAATTTGCTACTCTTTAGGCAATATGTACCATAACTCTAGGATAGACTGTTATTGGTTCCAGTTTGTAAAACTATATAAATCAAGATCCTCTCATTGGCATGGGCACGAGAGTTTTCCCCTGCATTACAACATTCCATTATGGTATCCAGAGCCTAAATGTGACCTTACTCCTTTTTCTTTTTTCTCTCCCGATCCTATGGCCTCACTCATTCCTAACATTATCAATCCAGTAAACATTCATAGCCTTGTTGCAGTCAAGCTCACAAAAGATAACTACCTCCTATGGAAAACACAAATCATCCCTTACTTGCGTGGCCAACGCTTGTTTGGTTTTGTTGATGGCACAATCATCAGTCCATCTCGTATTATCTCCAACCCTGAAGCAGACACATCAGAATCTGCACTTATAGAAATTCCAAATCCAAAGTTTATTTCTTGGTATGATCAAGACCAGGTTGTCCTTAGTACCTTGGTGTCTTCTTTGTCCAAAGGCATCTTGGCACAAATGGTGGGTCTCTTCACTTCCTGAGAAGTCTGGGTTTCCCTTGAAAAAATGTTCTCTTCCCACTCGTCAGCTTGAGCTATACAATCTCGTCAATTTCTCGCTGTCCCCACGAAAGGAAACATGTCCATTTTCGATTATTTCTAGAAAATAAAGTCCTACTCGGACACCTTGGCTGCCATTGGATAGCCTCTCCAAATTCATGAATTCACAGCTTACCTTCTCGGGGCCTTGATACATCATACGATGCGATCATGACATCCATTTCTACGCAAGTAGACAAAATGTCCTCTGAAAAGATGTTTTATCATCTTCTTAATTTTGAGTTACGCATTGAGCAACAATAATTTGCACTTGAAGCCACGATTGGTTCGGTGAATGTGGCTACTCGAAATGATAACCGCTCTCGTGGTAGAACACCTTCATCTCACCAACGCTCCTCACAACAGCAGCACTCCTACAGTCCTAACTCATCTAGAGGCTCAGGTCGTGGTGGTCGCGGGGGAGGGGGTCATCAACAAACTTCCTTCTCCACTCCGAGACCTGTGTTTCAAGTATGTGGCAAAACTAGCCACACTGCTATACAATACTACCACTGATTTGATCAAGCATATCAAGGTGTTCCTCCCAACATGGCAGCCTACTTGACCTCTCCCACTTCAACACCTTATGCTAATTGGTACAACGACACCGATTCCACAAATCACTTTACAAGTTATTTTCAGAATTTAAAGGTGCACTCTGAGCTGTATATTGGAAATGATCATATCCACAATGGTGACGGGACATGTTTGCCTATAAAGCACATTGGCTCTGCTACCCTTTCAACACCAACTCACTCTTTATCTTTATCTCATTTATTACATGTACCATAGATTAAGAAAATTTTGATTTTTGTGAGTCAACTTATTAGTAAAAATAATGTCTATCTTGAATTTCACTCACCTTCCTTTTTGGTGAAGGACGAAGCCACGGGGAAAGTCATGTTGTTTGGTAAAACTAAAGATGATCTCTACACTTTTCCTTCTTTTGTGACTTGCACAATATCTCCTTAGTCCTACCTCTCTCAACGTGCTCCTCTTGATGTGTGGCACTACCGAATGGGACATCCATCCTATTAGACAGTACTACATCTCATTTCCAAGTTTTCATTACCTATCTCGTCAAATAAAACCTCGGTATATGCTTCGCATGTCAACAAGGAAAGAGCCATCGTCTTCCTTTTCCAAATTCGAAGTCTATCTCTCATTATCCTCTTGAATTAATTTTCTTCGATGTTTGGGTCCCCTCTCCCATTATGTCATACCAATGGAAATAAATATTATATTTCATTCATTGATCATTTTAGTAAATTTACTTGACTTTTTCCCATATCCAACAAATCTGATGTAATGAAAATTTTCTATTCATTTCAAAAACTTGTTGAACGCCAGTTTAACTGCAAAATAAAATCTGTACAAATTGATTGAGGTGGGGAGTATCAATCTTTCCACACATACTTCCAACATTGACATTCAACATCGGGTTACTTGTCCTCATACATCCCAACAAAATAGCTCCATCGAACTAAAACACCATCGCATAGTTGAAGCAGGGCTCTCTCTTTTGTCCCATGGTAGGTCCCCTCACACCTATTGGGATGATGCTTTCCTTATGGCTACATATCTCATCAATCGGCTATCCACCCCAATCGGGAATGAACATTGTCTGTTCTTTGTGTATTTTCAAATCTAAATGCAAGGAAAGGTGTGGCTGGTTGCCAAAGGCTACCAACAATAGCCAGGGATCGACTTCGAAGACACCTTCAATCTGGTGGTCAAACCCACGACCATTCGTCTTGTGTTTAGTTTTGCTGTCTCCAATCCACCAAATCGACATACAAAAAGCACTTCTTCATGGGAACTTATCAGATGAGGTATACATGCACCAAATTTTCCCAACCATGTATGTCGATTGCACAAAGCACTTTACAGACTGAAACAAGCCCCCTGAGCCTGTATCATCGACTGCATGAGCACCTCCTGTCTCTTGGTTTTGCCAACTCTAGCTCCAACACTTCCTTATTCATCTGCAGATAAAAGTCAGTTACTCTCTTTGTTCTGGTCTACATTGACGATTGTTGAACTCAATGTTTTAAGCTTCATATAATTACATATCTATATATGGATTTTGATGATAACAAATGAATTCAAGCATAAACGAATCTCAAGTTCGAGTTGTTTACACAATGAAGCCAAGCACATCAATAAACCAAACATAAGCAAGAAAGGAAAGAAGCTCACAAATGAAGCTCTTATAGTAATTTTGAATTTTGTACATCTCTTGATAGGCTCACAATTAATCTTCTTTCATCAAGTATCAAATTGAATTTTCCACATTAGCATGATATATTTGAAAATTAAAAGTTTGAAATTTGAATTTTTAAAAGATGATTGATTGTCATCTTTCACATGAGCATGACATGATTAAAAGTTTGAATTTTAAGATTTTGAAAGATGATTGATTGTCATCTTTCACATGTATATGTTTTGTTTGAAATTTTTGAAAAGTGGTTGATGCTCTTTTTGACATATGCAAAAGGTAGATGATTTTGTTTGAAAATTTTTAAATGTAAATAGTGCTTCTTTTGTCATATGCGAAAAGTAAAAGATTAGGTTTGAAAATTTTAAAAAGTAATTAATGTAATTTTTTACATAAGTAAAATGTAGATAATTTTATTTGAAAATTTTGAAAAGTAAATTATGTTCACTTTGCCATATGCGAAAAGTAAAAGATTAGGTTTAAAAATTTTAAAAAGTGAACGATATTGTCTTTGACAATTGCAAAAGGAAAAACTTTTATTTGAAAATTTTAAAAAGTGAGTGGTGCTCCTTTTTGACATATGAATATTTTTAATTTTGAAAATGAAGTTTCATATACTTATAAATAGCTTAATTGAGATCTTCAAATTTACAACACAACAACAAGAACATACACACATCAATTGCAAGTTTTACAACATCCATTCAAAACTTTCAATCTCTCTCCTCTAATCATTGAGCCTTAATCATTGTTCATTTTGATAGAGATATAGTTTGCACTGTATTATTCTTACTATACTAATTGAGGAATGTTTTCTGATAACCTACCCACTATCAGCTCTTGTATCAGTAAAAGTATGTGTATAACCCTTGCATATGTTAAAGGGGTTCTACACAGAAAATAGTTGAATCACCACGTGTAAGGTGATTGCAAGTATAGAGAGTGTTTTACACTGATTCTTTGTAGCAATACTACTCAAAGGTGTAATAAATTTCTATTTCCATTTAAAGGAGATTTAATAGTAAATTTGAGAATCCCCAAGAGGTAACTTGAGGTAAGGACGTAGGTAGTGGGCCGGCTGAATCTCTTTAAAATACTGAGTTTGTTTCCTCTTACTCTTGCTCTTTATATTTACTGTTGTTTTGTATTTTGTTCATATTTTATATTGTATATTTTGTTTATAATTGTGGATTTTTAAATCCAACTCAATTCACCCCCTTATTGTGTTGGTTAATTGGACAACGATGATATTCTCATCACTAGCTCTAGTTCGACAGCTATATCTCAACTTATCATCGATCTTAGTAGTGAGTTTGCTGTCAAAGACTTGGGCGGCCTAAGCTACTTTCTAGGAATTGAAGATCATCACGTTCAGGAAGGGCTACTCCTATCACAGAGTCAGTATATCTACAATCTCCTCAGACATACAAATATGATCGACGCCATGCCAGTGTCTTCTCCCATGTCATCCTCACAGAAGCTCTCGCTCTTCTCAGGTGCTCCATTTTCTGACCCCTCATCATACTGGAGTATCGTTGGAGCACTGCAGTATTTATCTTTGACACGCCCTAATATCTCATTTGTAGTGAAGGTCTACCAATTCATGCATAAGCCCACTGAGGAACACTAGACAGTAGTGAAAAGGATCCTATGGTATCTTAAATTTTCTATTAATTTTGGCTCACTCATTTGACCTAGCTTGTCTACACAGATCTCTATCTACTTCGATGCCGACTATGATCGGAAATCAACCTCTTAGTTCTGCATCTATTTTGGTGATAACTTAGTTTCTTGGAGTTCATAGAAGCAACCAACTATGGCATGCTCAAGCACTGAAACAGAGTACCAAGTAGTTGCACATGCCACAACTAATTCACTTTGGCTACAATCTTTATTATGTGAGCTTGGCATTTTTATCTCGCAACGACTGGTATTTTGGTGCGACAACAATGGGGTGACATATTTCACAGCAATCCCGGTATTCCATGCATGTACAAAATACGTGGAAATCAATTATCATTTTGTTCGCAAAAAAGTTCAACAAAAGTCCCTAAAGGTTTGCTTCATTTCCAACAAGGATCAGTTAGCTGATGGCCTCACTAAACCTTTAGTTTTTGCCGGATTTGCACATCTATGGACCAAGCTCAACGTGCTTCCTACCCCGATGAGCTTGCATGGGCGTGTTAAGGAAATCAGCTCCAACAACATTGACAGCAAAGATTGACAGCTTGATTTGAAGAATCTGTGATATTTTAGAAATTCATTTCATTCCTTGTTGACAACCACAAAATATTCTCTTATTTATAACATCTCTGTAAATCTGCTACTCTTTAGGCAATATGTACCATAACTCTAGGGCAGGCTATTATTGGTTCCAATATTGTAAACTTTGTAAAACTATATAAATCAAGATCCTCTCGTTGGCATGGGCACAAGAGTTTTTCCCTGCATTACAGCATTCCATTATGCTCTAAATTCTGAAAGCATGCAGAAACTAATTAATGAATAATTCTAGAAAGAGAGAGAGAGAGAGAGATGAAGAGAAGTAACTATGAAGCCCACTTGAAAATGATCAACTAACTTGTTAATTTGTACAAAGTCCAACTACAAGAAGTACAAGATCATGCAGATAATTATCAGATAGCAATAATTAATTTCTTATATATATGATGTTCATGAATGTTATCTCTAGGGTTTTTTCAATTAATCGTGCATGGCACTAAAACAATCGTTGGTCTTGTTGCCCTTATCTTCATTGAGATTTTCATCTTATACGTACAACTACAGATATCGATCATACATGTAAAATGCGAAACACTTGGGGTTTTTGAAGGGACATGCTAGCTCCTAATTGAAACGGTATTGATGGATGATCTGGGGCTAGCTAGATGATCAGTACTACTATATACTAACCCTAGCTAGCTAAAAGTCTCTTGGATCAACAAAGACATTCCCAACTGGTCCCTTGGCCAGAATTGATGCATCTATGTCCTCGTTGTGAATCAATCTTTTCGCATACCAGAGATCATGGATGCGTGACATAGAGGGTTCATGAGGAATATGCTTTATGAGAGGATCAGCGACCCCCAGCTCGGTTGTGATCACCACCTTACAGTCCTTCACATTTTGACCCACATTCGATGCAAAGCTCCATGCCGATTTCATGAGCTCCCCGAGCTTCTCTCCTTCTCCTAGAAGCCCATAAAGAAAGAGAAACCCAACGTCTGGTCTTTGAAACGAATGATCACTACTACTACTGCTACTACTACTCATTGGCCTTCTAAGGCAAGGGCAGATTTTCTCTGTAATTGCATGGCTCTGTACTGTTGCATGAAGAAACGTCGACAGTGGATGGGGCTTTCCTACCTGAAGTTTGTAAGCTTCACGAGTATTCCACATGCTAAAAATCATCCAAGAGCTTGTGGATTTTATACATGAGCCGGCGCTGGTTTCTTGCAGATCACTACAGCTTGTTCGTTCCAGCTTGCTCATGATATTCCAACCCTCTTTTTCATAATAGCATACCCACGTGCCGAGGCTGAGCTTTTCTTTCAAAATAGTGTCGATGTCAGTTGGATAGACCTTTTTGTCTCTAAGCCTCTTTTCGTACAGGGAAATTGCCTGGTCTATGGGCAACTTGTCTATCTTTATATCTTGGGAGAGATTCTTTGCAGGGAAACCAATGGTCTGAACAAATATGACTAATGAACCAAGGTTCACATAATTGCATTTGAGAGTGAAGAGGTTCCTAGAGGCAGTGTTGTTCTTTTCAGTTGCTAAGAATGTGTACTCTGCTCCATTTCTCAGCAGCCATTCTTCCACTGACTTCACAAGTTTCAATCCGATTCCCTTCCGTCTACATGATTAGACATCAAAATTAGTCACAGATCAACATGCATGCAAATTAGGTTATTAATCATGTACATTATAAATAACCATAAATATATAAATATATAATGCAAACCTCATTTTGCATGCTTTTGAGTACTTATTTATGCTGCAGATTATCCATCTTAATTGCCTCGTCAAAAGTCGACAATTCTGGGAACTATATATATATATATATATGTATATATTGCTTTCAAGTATTAGAAATTAATACTCATATTTTTAACTAAATTAATTCTGATCAAACGCCACATAGATCTATCTGATCAAGTGAATTCTGTCAAGCTTGATGACATAAAATCCCATCCATATATTAAATTGTACAAAAATCAAGCAAGGCAACCAAGTTTTTTTGCTATTCCTTACTATTCAGACATATAGTACTCATAGAAGTAGGAAGCTGGATCCATCAAGATCAATTAATTGACAAATTTACCTAATTTTTCAACCCAACGGCAATCATGTAATGAATGAATCATGTATATTATTAATCACCCCAAAAATCCAAATCATCACATCATGATTAACTATATATGCATCGATCCTTGTGTAGTACTTGATCTTGATCGATCACTTGACAAAAGCTAGGGAAATCAAATGGGTACCTACCGGTGAGTAGGAGAGACTCGAAGGCCTAGAATGCAACCCATCTTCACATTTACTTGTGCTTCCCCATGAACAGTCGCGACATCCTTAATGCATCCTCGAACCACGCCGACAAGCTCCCCATTTTGAAGCAGCTCAGCTACCTGTAGGCCATTTTCAAGAACATTCTTATAATATTCACATATAAGGTCTTGATGAGAAGGACAAATAGATAAAAAAATAAAGAGTAGTGCCAAGAAAGTGATAGACATCTGTAATAAAATCTTATCTGCACGCAGATGGGGAGATAAAAGAAGGTAATGAATGCATGATTTGGAAAGATATTAGGGGGGAAAAAAGTGATCATGAGCGAGCGTTACCCACCAGAATGATATGAAGGGGGTAGAACCTAATCCTACATAAAGGGTCACATGAGCTTATAGCTATCATGTTAGTGAAAATGGAGACCCCCGTTTTAGACCCCATCTCACAAATCCTTTCAAGCTTCCCCACCACTTCAATATCTCTGTCTTCATCGAATTCCCTTATTAGAACTTTGATCTTCTCTATGTTGTCAACCATGTCTTTACTGGTCTAAAGCAAGCGATCGAGTTGGTTACCAGCTGCTCTCAGGTGTAGTAGTACTACTACTGTATCGAAAAGGAAATATACTCGAAGATAGATATGACTCTTTCCTTGAATAATGGACCTGCCTGCCACCAAGGACGAGGCCAAGGCTCTGACCCCATAAAAAAAAAAAAAATCATATATATAAATATATATATATATGTATATATATTATAATCTTCTCTAATTTTTATATTTCCCTTAATTTTTTATATTTTTCTTTTTATTCTTATCCACAATTCATAACTGGCACTGGCAAATGCCTTTCAACGACGAGTCTTAAGGGGTGCCTTGCAAATTGTCAATAATTGCAACACAAAAAAACCTTAAGTGTAAAATTAGTGGTATTCATAGAAGAATGCAAATTTAAAATTTTTCTTTCTTTCTTATTTTTTATTCAGTTTTTTTTTTAATAAATTTATTAAAAGTGTTTTTAAATTTTTTTAATTCAACTATTTATTTTAGACAAAAAAAATACCTGTATCCCCGATTTTATCTCTGACAGCCTGCACTCTGCATCTTATTCCATATATCGGAAGAGTTATTATTTATTTACCTTATTAATTTCATTTACAATTGGAGCTAATTGTTCATGAGTGTAACCGCGCACCTACTAGGTAAAAGCTGGCAATTTCTCATCATTTGGAGTACAATTATATATAAGTACGTATAATATTCGTAGTACACATTCTTCACGCGTGAAGATTGTGTATATCCTTTTAAACAATAATCTATTATAATGGTCTCGCCATGTGATTCATACTATCTATCTATTATAATCATTATTTGCACAATCATTTTTAGGATTTGTCTTGATAGTTGGTTGAGATGAGATAGATAAGATGATTAAAATATTATTATAATATTATTTTTTATTCTTTTGTAATTTGAAAAAATTAAATTTTTTATTATATTTTTATAAAAATTTAAAAAAATTATAATAATGAGATGAGTTGAAAGTGTTTCTACATCCAAACGAGACCTAATCACTTTCATCATCTAAAAGATTCTTTATATATTTATGCTATCAACTCTCTCTCTCTATATATCATGGATGTTCTGCACTTACCAATGAATTGATCTAATGACTAGTACAATATTTGCAAAGAATTTATTTTGGTAAGATTTCTCTAACACAAAGAATGAGATTAATCTAATTCTTTTTTTATTATTTTTAATAAATCACGTGGCACTACTTTATGATGTTACGCTAAATTGATAAAATCAGCATAACATCATTTTCTCTCTCTTTTTTTTTTTTTTGGAAAAAACTCTATAACTCTGACTGCGTCTGACACTCGCTTCGACTCCAGCGGTGTCGAAAATGTCAAAGTTTGAGATCGAAGTCAGAGTTAGAAGTTGAAAAATAGTCAAAGTTCGAAGTTAAACAAGACTCTAGACTACCAACTTCGACTCCGACAATTATACTTATTATATTTTATATTGTAATATAAATAATAGAAGGTTGAGTAATCTAACAGTTAGGGCAATATTTTGTAAACCACATGACCTGCGTTCGAGCCCCTACAAGATCGATTTTTAAGTAAATCTTAAAACGACATTGTTTTCATTCCTCCTATATATTCATATGGTTTCCTTTCAGCTAACCCTATGCATTTCATTCTCCTCAGTCATCAGTCGCTTTGTTTTCTCTCTCTATTTCCTCTGCTTCTTTATTCTAACTTCTCTCTCTTAGTCTCGTATCCTCTCTCTTTATTTGAGTCTCTCATTTAGCAATGTTCATATGGACCAGATTTTTTCCCGGCATGATCTAGAATCCAAAAAACTGGGTTCTGGCTCCGGGTTTCTGCCTGGATCAAACCTAGGCCGGAACCTGGGCTGAAAAAACCAAACCAACCCAGTCCGGGTACGGGTTTGAAACCCAGGTACTAAACCTGGAACCTAGGTCTTTTTTTTTTTTAAAAGAAAATACTCTCTCTCTCTATATATTTACGCTGCGGCTAAATAATTCCCTGCCTCCATCATCGTGACCTCGTGAGCCATGACCCCATCGCCATTGCTGCATCTCCATCATCATCAGCCTTTCCCTCTAGGGCGTTGTTCACTTGTTCGGGTATTCTCTCTCTTCCTATCCATGTAACTGTGATTCTGTGCATGAGGAATGGATGGGGTAATCAATTGGTTGATAATGGTTTGGGTTGTTTATGGACTCTGTATTGGTTGATAATTGGAGTTAATGCGTGTTGGTTTCCGTGGCTTGTGGGCTCTAAGCCTCTGCTTTTCCTTTTGGATTTGTGTTGTTTCTGTATTTGGCTTTGCTTGTTTGGATTTCTAGACCTCCATATGGCTTTCAACAAACTTGAAGGAAACTTAGATTTCATATCATATAATCAATAGTCTGTCTAGTGGCCAATGATCTCCAGCTTATGGTTCACTGTTATAGAGTAAGGGTGAAGTTGTTTCATGTTTGTCTCACCAAATTTTCTTCCCCACCCTCCCTTTCCCTGAACTTTTTATTCTACATTATTTAGTAAAATATTTAGTTCCCAACTTTCGATCTGTCTAACTGCCTTGAATGTCTTCACCAAATTTTTTCTTTTTTCTTTTTTCCTTTTCTTGCACTCCATGTTCTTGAAGGAAACAATTTGAAAGAAACCTCCATGCGCCCATAGTTTTATGCTTTTATGCATCTATGATTTATGAGTGTACTGTAGAGTAGATGCACTGTACCTGAAGAATGTGACATTTCCTTAGAATGGTGAAAAGTCTTGTTTTCACATGAATAGCACACTTTTATTTTGGGTCTTTTTGGGGCTGAACACTTTTGACATTGGAAACATTCACTCGAAATTGCAGGTCCCACATTTGATTTGCTTTCCAAAGAATCTCTTAGGCACTAGTTTGAGTTTCAGGTCTGGATTGTTCAAAATTATTGATTTAAAAATTATTGACAAGTCTTTACAAGGGTTACAACTTTCCATTATTGATTTAAAAATGGAACTCAGTAATCAACATCTTTTTTTTAAGTCCATCACTAAATAGATCTTCAAAGATACCATATCTTAGTACAATTTTCTATTGGAATCTATGCTTAGCATTGTCATAATTTTCTTTTACATGTATCTATCTTGCAGAGAAATAGATAGAAGATAACCCAGCTAAGATGAAGCAATTTGTGTTAGGCAAGTATGGAAAAGTTCCTGATGAAATGTCAGCAAAGGCTTCTTTGGGGAGCTTCTTTGCTGTGAGATTAAATCACTAATAGGAAGACTGTGCTGCTGATTTTGTAACTCATTTTTTTTTAAAATTTTATGTTTAGTAATGTAATTTAAAAATACCAAATAGTGTAATATGTAGTGGATTGCATTGTGATGCATGCATAGATTATTGGATTCGTTTTTTGTTTTACATGCATTTAGTATTTTTAGAACACAAATATTATGCATTTCATGAACTTGACTTCTTAGAAATTTTAATAAAATAAAGGCTTTTACTTCCAAAAAAAAAAAAAAATCGGGGTACAACTTGAAACCCGGATCCACCCAAGTTCCAGCACAGGTTTGACCTGGTCCGGGTTTCGGCCAGGATTTGAAACCTGGGTCCCGGTCCGAGTATACCTGGGTTGGAACCCTAATGAACATCCCTACTCTCGTTCTTGTCTTCATCATCCTGATTTTTGCTCTTGTTATTGCCTAAGTATGAGGTGGCATAGGTGCATATACGAGCCATCTGAACTTCTCATCAAAGAGACTCTGATGAGGAGATTTATGGCCTCCTCCCGAGGCTAGAACCTATTTCTCTTCCTCCTTTTGGTTGAAAAGGTAAAAGAAAGACATTGTGAATCGGACATTCACTAGTTTTTGGCTTCAAAGCCTACCGACAGCACTTCCCATCGAATTTTCGATGAGGACACTCCAACCATCCTTTTGCCATCGTCCGCCAATCCCTATCGCGGCTCTTCCCTCCTTAACTCTCTCATATGGATCAATATGTAAATTCATAAACACATGAAGTGTATGATCCGAAACACATGCAGTTCATGAACATTTAAAACCAATGCACATGAAGTTTATGTGAAAACGCAATTTGTGAAAATCACTTCTATGTTATATTTTATCGAGACTATATAATATCTACAACCTGTAGCTCTTATGCCACATGTTAAATATTTAATATTAAGATTTTTTATCTTCTATGATCCAGGATATTGAATATAATAATACGAGATAGAAAGCATATCTATCTTCTTGTAATTTGACAAAAATTTGATCTAATTACGAGAATGATGACTTTTAACAATTTTACCTCCAAGTATTTCTTAATGACTAGAGGCAAAATTATGTTATAAATGAGAACCTTTAATCCTGTTAATACTTTAAATAGATTTTCTAGCTATTATGGAAATCCTAGAGGAATTTGTCTCATGATAACTCATTAACTAAGTGATTTAATTTAAACTAGTATGAATCCATTAGACGTATGGGGTGTGTAGCTAGGCACCTTATGGAATTAAAATCTTACACCATTCTCAAACATTATGATGGTGCTGGATCAGTTTTTGTTTTTCTTTCCATCTTAAAAAGAGTTTTGGTCCGTGAGGATCTTTGGCACATTGACCAGTATTGGCTGCGCACAGGCGGTCCCATGTATTTATGGCATAGAGGACTTCAACGACTGACTCCTGAAACTCAAAAACTGTTCTCTGCATCAAGTCGGCAAAAAGGATAAAATACAGTACTGTTTTTTCTTTGCAGGAGAGAGAGAGAGAGAGAGAGAGAGGTCATGATCGAATGAACCAATTAAAATGCGCCAAACCCGCCGTACGTGTTTTACACCACAAAATATATGCATGGCAGCTGGGACTGGAAAATCAAGAGGCATCTTCTTCTCTTCAATGGGATTAGTTACCAAATCTTATCTAATTTGATGGTTTGACAAAAGAAGTATATACTGTAGAAATACTCATTTCTCTTTATAAAAAGTTTAATAAGAGGAGTGAAATAATTCCTTATAAAGTCCAGGATGAATTTGTTCTTACGCTATGTGGGACTTCTCAATACGCCCCCTCATGTGTGGGTCGGTATTTCCGGTATCATTATCGTGGGTAGGTCGCAGGAGTCCATCATTGGTCATAGGTTTACCTGGCTCTGATACTATGTAGAAATACTTATTTCTCCCCATAAAATGCCTAATAAGAAGAATGAAGTAATTTCTTATAAAGTTCCAGATAAGTTTATTCCTAAATCATGTAGGACTTCTCAATATATATGACCCCCCATCCCTTAAAAAATGCAAAACAAAAAACAAATGTCCAAAGATTATAAAAAGTAACAAGTCTTTCCGAATTAAAACAATTACATCAGTAAAACAATGAAGCTTTTCCCTAATGAAGGATGCTCATCATATATATGCACAATTCACATGCTATGGTTACCTAGCTATTGATCATGGCAACATGAAGACTCTTTTATACATGTTGATACGTGTATAAAATCATGGGCGGCCCCATGTTCATCATGAACTGCATATATATGTTTCACGCTATGAACATGTAAAATGGACAGCTCAATCCATGTTATAGTTATCTCACTAAAAAAAAAGAGTATTTATGATAGATTATTTATGATAAAAATAATTAAATTAGACTTATTTTAATAAAAAATAATTATTTTTACTGAAAATAATTTTCCTATTCATGGCACAATTCACAATTGCTTCAAGCAGCACACCACCGTCACATCAAGCCAAGCAAAGTCATGTGGGTTATGCAACCATATATTATTGGCTTCAACATCGAGGAAAAATACATCAGCAAGTAAGCTGAGCTTTTCTGTCGGATCTCTCAATCAGGAAACAAACTCATGAATCATGTATTGATAAGCTTGAATCAAATAATAAAAAATTTAAAAATCCTAATACATTATCAAATCTATAGGACTAGAATCATACTATCTGACACGTGTAATTTGCAGCAAAAGACAACTCACTTACAGGACCACGTGTCCCAACAATTTTTGTCCTTTTAACTTCAGAAACACCAGATTGTATTTGTGAAGCTACTAGCTTTATATCTCTTTGACACGGCATTGAATGGGAGAAAATAGAACGGCCAAGCCCATATTTTGAGTCATTTTCTACACAATATGTTTGGACCTTTGGGCCAATTTCTATTATTGGGCCCCGAAAGGCCCAAGTTAAGATTTTGTGCTAGACTTCTAAGTCCAACTCTGTCTGATTAGGTTAGATGTATTCCTGTTGATGGTTAGGACCTTCTGATCCGAATGATCCGAACCTGTTGCCATTATTTTAACCAATATCGATGAGTTTTCTTCGAAAAAGATAAACTTATTATGGAGGCGTGAATTGAAAATCAAGAGGCCCTTTTCTTAGAATAGCCAGATCAGATGGGAATTTGGCCTTACTTCTTCACCAGTAATGCTATTTTGCGGCTTTAATAAAAAAAGCGCAATTTGTTTTTCTCATCTGATTTTACAGCCGTTCTTCTTGTGACCTGATCATGACCCGTTCAAAGTCTCAACTTCAAACTTATCAATTAAGGACTTGCAACATCATCTTTTTCTAGAAGTTAGGAACATTAAGAAATGGCAAATGGGTGCGGCAAATAATTAAATTAATTAATCTATTCATCAACTATTATTCAGATGAATTAATCTATTCTTATATTTTATATCCAGATTTACTAACAAGTGAACCGGTTTTTGCTCCAACCCCTCCATCTCAATCCCACCTGAAGGAAGCACGATGAAAAAGAAAGAGATTGAAATTAGAGTGATAGATGATGGGCCTGACATTAAAAAATAAAAAAAATTTCAAGTTGTGGAATGAAAAAATAAACAGTAATTGATATATTACGTATTGGAATCAAATATATTCATTCATCCCATGACTAATTTGCCTAATTTAATTTTCTCATTCTTTTGCGTAAATCAAGGGAAGTCAGTGCATGCATTTGTATTCCCGCACCGTTTTAAATCAATCACGTGGTTTAATTCACCATAAAATAATCAAGAGCAGTACTGCTGGGAGCCATTGCTATTGTTATCGTTAGTGTAAAATTTTTATATTTTTCTTTTATATTTTTTAATATTTTTAAAAAAATAAAAAAATTTAAAATATTATTAAAAAAATATTTACTTAATTATTAAATAAATAATAAATAATAATAATAAAATATTTAAATCAGAGCAGGAAGAATAAACAGTAAAAACCATCTATAAGAATAGCATTTTTCAATAATCAAAGGGTCCAAATCGTAAATCTTACTATACAGAGAACAAATGCTAAAGTCCACTTTTACAACAACTTTATAGCCAACCATTGATTCGATGGCTACAAGCTGTTCGTCATGTACATCTTACCACAATAATTCATTATGACAATCCCAATAAAAAATAACACTCCTCAGGATATATATAAGAAATTAAAGTATATTGTTGCAAAAAAAAACACTTTATTATTTTATAATCCCCAATGATTTTCAAGCATCATTCATCCTTGGTAAAATATATATTATTTTCCTATCAAACAAAACTTATTAAAATTTTTATTTAAATATAATTTAAAATATATTATAAATAAGAATAAAAAATTGTCAACGACAGGACATGGTCGTGGACAAAGTTTAATAAATAAATAAAAAACAAATTAATATTTTAATTAGATTAAATAATTGACGCATTATTATTGCCTTTCAATATTTTAATATAATCGAACGATTGAAAATAGCTTTAACCATTCTCCTCAAGCTACAGCCTATAACTAACTAACGCCCGCCACTGCTTCTTTCTCGGCATCTTAAGTTGCTGGTTGCGTCTTTCGGACAAGCACTGGTTGAGATCGAATATGGAGTGTGATCGGAGAGTTGGGGTGGCGGTGGACTTTTCACCTTGCAGCAAGAAAGCGCTGAAATGGGCTGTGGACAACGTCGTACGGGACGGGGATCACCTTATCCTCGTCAGCGTACGCCCCGAAGGGAACTACGAGGATGGCGAGATACAGCTCTGGGCAGCCACGGGTTCCCGTATTTATCCTCTCTCTCTCTCTCTCTCTCTCTCTCTCTCTCTCTCTCTCTCTCTCTCTGTGTGTTTCTTTCGTATGAAATTTCCTTTCTTTTCTCTTTTATTTTTTTTCCTGACGATAAAGTAAGAACTCGAATGTATAGAATTGTTGAAAAGTAGAAGGATCTCCTCGTTAATTTTCGTGATACAGAAGCAATTTTGATGAAGGACTTGTGTTGGTTATAATTAATTTTATCTTTTCTTATTCGTTAATATGGGCTGCCTTGGGCCTTATGATCTCAGGATTTTGTTTAGTTTATGGGATTTTCTCCAGTTATCTCTGTGCCTTCTTCAAAAACAAAAATGTTAGCAACAGAAAGGTGTGGATCTTTTTGCTGGGTTCCCCCCCTCCTCTCCCCTTCTTCATCATCTTGTTGCTTAGGATCCTGCGTCATTACTTAGTGGTTGTTATAAAGTAAGTGCGCTAAATCCACACAAGTTAAGATTTTGCATTAAAGTGGTGCCGTAACAGTTCTGTTCTATTTTTGTTCTTAGAAATGCTTGAATTTCTTTACGAATTTTAGTTAAAAACAAAACTACCAGACGGGTGGAAAAAAGGCACATGATCGATCTAAATGGAACTAAAGAAGATAGTATTTTGTGGATAAATTTTAGAATTTGTTTTTGGTTCACAACGATTTTATTTTATTTTTTTATCCATAGCTTTTTATTAGCGACATACCTGCTGAACTTGTATGGTTTAAAGACAGACTCCTTTTTCCATTCCACTTATTGTTGCTCATGGATGGTTGTTTCTCTATTTGCCTATATGCAGCCTTAATCCCTCTGAATGAGTTATCTGATCCTATTATTATGAAGAAGTATGGAATGAAGCCTGACCCCGAGACCCTAGACATTTTGAACACTGCCGCTGGGCAAAAACAGGTACGGCCATATCTTGTTTAGATGTGTGATATCTGATGCTTCTGATGTTATTGTAATTATCAATCACAATAATATTTCGGGGTGGGAGCAGATTATGGTGATCCTGAAGATTTACTGGGGAGATCCTCGTGAGAAGTTATGTGAAGCAATTGATAAAATTCCTCTGAGCTGCCTTATTATAGGGAACAGAGGGCTGGGCAAGATTAAAAGGTAAAATCCCATTTCCTACTTCAATCAATTGTGATGTTTGTTTGTGTTATTTTAGGTATTTTCTTTTCTAAATTCTCTAATTTGTGATGTGGATGGCATTTCTTAGTTTAGATAGTGTTTTCAGGTGGCTACATCAGTAATCAAGTTTTATATTCATGACTTCTTGAGGCAATGATGTGATACGAACTTTGACTTTTCTCCCTAATTATCCTCTTACGAAGCTAAATACTTCTTGCTTCCACAGTTAAGTAGTAAAACTATTCTGGGGGAAGTTGACACAAAAGTTATGGGCCATTTGCTTTCAGTATGAAAACAATATGCATCTCCATATAGCTGTCGAGTACTCAAGTTTGTTGCCAGCTTTGTTACTAAAAATGATTTTCACTGGAGTGGATAAATAAGCATAAGACTTCAGATGCACAATTTCTGGGGCAACTGTTAGTCGATTGTGGGTCCTTCTGGGATTTGATTGGATTTGCTTTGCTTTTGTTTGAATTTTTACAGGGCTATATTAGGCAGTGTCAGCAACTATGTTGTGAATAATGGTTCCTGTCCTGTTACTGTGGTGAAGATTGCGGAGAATTGAACACTAGTTCCATATACCTGTATGTGCTCTACGAATAAGTGCAAAACTCTTTGCCAGCTGGCTCCTACTTCACTTGGTAGCTAGAATGGACTTACATCAAATAAGCCTTCTAGGCCTGCTGTCTGTAACTTTGATTTCGAAGTTGGATGAACTTCAGAGTCGGTGTATATGCCAATGGATTTTGTGTTTTTGGCGCATAAAATTGTTCTCTTTGTCATTGATGGGTTGCTCTCCCTGTATTTTATGGCAAATAAACTATTATACAACTTCTGGTAATGCAGAAAAAGCACTTTTTAGTTAACTTTTTGGATGTGATTTTGTTGGTATTGGTAAGACGATCAAAGCAAGTTTTGCTTTGACATGAAGCAAACAAGGCCTAAGAAACAGTTGTTGCAACAAGTGGCTTTAATAAATATCAATTGGCAAGGGAGAATCATATGACGTTTACACCAATTTAGGAGCTTGTGACTTTCTGTAGATGGCATCTTCTCGTTGAAGATGGTTTTCTTGTTTCGGCTCCTGAATGCTGCATCTTCTTGTTTTGGTGGTCACAAGTTCTTTACTTTCTTGATTCCATGTAAATTTTATTGGTCCCAGATACCCATGGCTGTATGTGTGCTCAGAAAGTTTTGATGATTTAAACTACTTTGGGTTTTGCAGACCACCATCAAAACTATTGAGCATTTTTTTGTGCCTTTTAGCTTCTATAAAACCAAGAGTTCAATAAAAAATTATGCACAAGGATGTGATATAACTTTTTTCAGAAGATCTATGAGTCTCATCCAAACAGACATTATAACCTGACCTCTCTATGTTTGGTTCAAATTTTATTTCATCTCATGATCTGTTCCTGCAAATCCCATAATCATCCCGGGCACAAGTTTTCTTTTCCCCAGTACAAAGTACAAACCCCACCCATAACCTCTCAGTTATCTCTATCTCTACCTCTACACTGCAATCTACCCTTGTCCAAAGCTCTTTGAATCGGGGTGGCAGGCCAACACTTACTCCCATTGGTTCAATAGCTTTTGGAGACTGTTGAACTATCAAAATGCCACGGTCACTCACCGACCTGTCACATCTTCAGACCATAATCTCATTTTGTTAAGCATGACTCTTAATTTCCCTACACTCCCGAAGCTATTCAGATCAGAAGATCTTGTTGATCGAATCCGACTCGACATCATCTTGATTCATAAATTTATTTCAAAGTTAATGGCTGATAGATTAAAATTGCATGTGTACTTTCAACAACCTTTTGTTCTTAGGAAGAAAAATTCTCAGCTGAATAAAAAGTAAGAAAAGAAAAAGCGAAGAAAACCAATACAAGAGGAAGAACCATTTTAAAATTTTCATCAGTTAGTAATTCTCATGCAATGCTGAACTAATTTCTGGATTTATCATAAAGACTGGGCAAATTGTGTCTTTACGTTTAGAAGTTGGGCAAGTTAGCAGAAAATTACCGAGGTTATGCAATAGGAGCAAGGGAGAACCACGGGTTCCTTTGCAAAAGAAGTATGCATGTATCCTTCTGCTGATATTTTTCAAGGAAGTTTGACCTTCACCAAAATCCTACCTAGTTCGAATTATCTTCCCCACGAATTAACTCGTTGAGCCCCATCTGTTCACTTTTGCATTCCCACTCTTTAAGAGCTTTCAATTTTCATTCCTCTAAACAAAGTGGGGAAAAAAATACAGTATCCAGGAGCTCTCCTTCGTCTGAATAGGAATGCGCTTTATTGGTTACAAGAACTAGGCACATCGAGAGGATCTTGATATATATTACAAACTCTTCAAATTTAAATGAAAACCTCGGATTATTTCTATATATAATATATATGACTACACTGCATAGCATTTTGAATTGTCGAGCCAGCTTAAACCGCCTATAAATCTAAGACTCATCAGTGAATAAAGCACCATGTCCACTTGATTTCATGAGCTTCTTCAGCAGAAGAACAAGAATTGCAATGGTCAGTCCAACAGCAGCCCATGTAAACAAGCGATCATCAGCCGCATTATGAACCCTTGGCTTTTGCAGCTGCTGATCATTTGAGCTATTGGACGGAACCTCCTTTGAAACCCTAACTTCTGCAGGGCTGGAGTCAGCATTTAAAGGGACCTCATGCACTTCTTCAATAATCCTATCACCACCGGCATCTTGCGAATTCACCTGGGCTTCACCCTCAACGTTTGTGCTGTTTTCTTTGGGAGCCTCGGAGGTGCCATCTTGAGGAACAGGGGGTGCCTTGCTTAGCATATATTCATGAATCTGTAGTTATTTTGATCAGAACAGGATGGCAGTAATGAAAAAACATGTGAACTGGGAAGAGATCTTAAGCGCTACTACCTCATAAATTAGCTTTTGACGTTCAGGAGACCCAAACTTTGGGGGTGTTTCACGAGATTTTATGGCCAGATCTCGCCTCTCTTCCTTCTTGTAGTCCAGTGAGCCCAGTGCACCATTTGGACTGGTGGGCATAAATGCCATAAGTGCAACTAATGCCGTCCGCACTGCCAACAGTATCAGCCAGCTAAGAACTGTTTGTTTGCTTGATTAATTCAAGGGTAGCAAAAATAATGAAACTGTAGCTTTCACGTTGATATATTGCCAGATGCAACGTACATATTGATCCAATTTAGCCTGATATACCACCTCGTTTCCACCACAGATCTTAAGTCTACTCCAATGAACGTGCCATGAGTTATAAAGAAATTCAAAAGCAGAAATAAGAAGACCATGACAGAACGCCCAAGACAAACTAAGCTCAGGCTGGATAATTGGTCCAGGGAAACATGGAAAGACCATACAACTTAATAGTACTGCCAACATAAAAGATCAGAGAAAAATTCAAACAAAAAAGTTAAAAAAAAGGCATTTGATACAGCTACACAGCACGTTCATAGTTGGAATATTTATACATGGGGGATTACAACCAAGTAGAGCGGTTGGCTGTTCACTGACTGGATGGGTTCTGAGCCTCTCCCCTATTACCAGGGGCCTGTTCTTGCTCTAGTAATTCATGAAGATGGAAAGTGCATGCATGTTTATAAGCATAAGACAATCAAAGCCATAAAATGAGTTTTCAAATCTGATACTAAATCGCAGGATGCTATTTAACACAAACATCAGGGGTATAGTTAGAAGAACGATGTTTACCACTCCACGACGGCTGCCAATGCTCAGGATGATGATTTGATATGCTTAAGCAAATCTTGGTTTGGGTTTCGAAACGTCCATTCGGCTGAAAGAACAGCATTAAAGTTATTAGCACTGTCATAATTTCATGATTAAATGAATAATCAGCCAACACCCCAAAAAGACGACAAGCACATTAAAATGACTTTGGGAGAGAGTGCAAAAAATAAAAAAATTACAGTTAACAACATAAACGAAGGTGGCTTCAATGGGTATTCTGAGGGCAACTGGATCCTTCCATGATAGATTCCACCTTCAAATTCAGTATCACTGGGTCCTCTGATTGCAAATTGCCATTCAAATACATTTTCCTGAAAACGAATATCAAGTGCTTACACTACTGATAATACCACATGAACAGCAGAAATTAGCTCAAATTGCATATAGTGCAAATATTTCCGCAATTCTGCCCACTGGGGGTTTTTTTGTCGCAAGAGGGAAGTTTTGCACACAAAACAATCTGGAATCATTGAAAAAAAAAAAACAAAATCCAATATATTGAACCATACAATGAAAAAATAAATAAGGGAAACAAGCTCAAAATTGCCTATATAGAACCACCGTCCAACAGCGTCAAAAATATCTAAACCTACTCACGATATTCAATATACAATAGATCAAAAATTGGTTTATTACCGCCATTTAATTATCTAATATCAGCTAATTGCAAAAACACCAGAAAGAGGAGCAAACTCAATACTCAATTGCAGGATAAATCCATAAGCCGCATAGTTAAATTTAAACGAATTGAATTGAGCAATAGGGCCCATCTTTTCTCCAATTTCATTCAATTGTCTAACCCCACCCCCACCCCCCAAAAAAATCCCCAATTGCAGCACAGATCCGGTGAACAACATGATTAGGGTAACTCGATTCGAAACCCCAGAATGTACAGATATCAGAATTTGAAAAAAAATATATCAAACGAAACAAAACAAGAACATTGAAAGTGTAAAGCAAAACCTCGAGAGGGCGGCTCATGAAATCATCGGAAGGATTAGATTGCATCTCTTTGTACTCCTGCATAATCCGCTTCACCGCCGGGTTCTTCAAGTTGTACTTCTCCGCCGACATTGTTTTATCCTACGCCGAGATCCACCCACCACGGTCCGATAGCAACGCCTATATGTATATGAACATCGACGGAGCACTTAATAAGATGTGAAAAAGATTGAAAGAAGTGTTCAATTTTATGGTCAGAGGCCCGGAATCCAATTCATGACGTTGTCTGTGGAGCTGACACGTCATTTGAAGTGCAATTGTGTACGTGTCGCTCATTCATTCGAAATGCCGGATAGAAACTATGGCCACTTTCAAAGTCCAGCCCTGAGAAATCGGCTGCTTTAATAAGCCTTTTGTGGCATGTTAGGACTAATTAAGTCGACTTCCTGCGACGTTATAGCGAAATGGCCCGCTTAAAAGTAAAAATATCTGAAGTCGGCGTTCAGGGAAGCCTTGATTAAACCGACATTCTCCGTCGGCACTGTAGCTACTTCTACCTAAATATATATTTAGACAGGGGATGAGAATTTTTAATTTTAAATAAGAGTTTAAAATATTATTTTTTAATATTATTATTATTTTAAAATTTAAAAAAATTAAATTGTTTATTATATTTTATTTAAAAATTTAAAAAAATTATAATAATAAAATAAGATGTAAATTCTATATCTCATCTTGATTACCAAACATATTTAAAATTTAGTTAGTGTAAAAAGTTATTATCATAATGTATTAAAAAAAAAAAAACTATTCAAGTAAAGATACATTTATAATTCTTTTATAATTATAATTTATTTTTTAAACAACTAATGAAATCATGCCATTTCATTAAGGGTGCGGCTACTATGCCGTCCCAACTTTATTGCTGGACGGATTTTTTTTTTCTTTTCATATTTTTTAACATATTTAAATACATTTAAAAAATAAAAAAAAATATATTAATACATTTAAAATCACCTTCTTAATCACTAAGTAAAAAAAAAAAAATTTGACCAAGCTGTCAAATTGAGGTGTCAAATGAAATTGGCAAACTAGATTAATCCTTTCATTAAAACTAAATTTTAATATTACAAAACTATCATCCATTTCATGTAAAGTTGTAAAATAGTTAATAACTGTAAGATTATCATTTTCCTTTTCAAATATTCTCATATATTTAATTTCTAAACATCACTCAAATACGAAGTATTTTTAATATTTTTATCTAATCATTACAATTTTTCTAAATTTTTCTAAATTTAAATACTTTTCTTTTTCAAATTTCAAACCAAATATATATTCAAACAATTTTTTAATTTTTAAATATTTTTATTCAACTTTTCTTCTCTTATTTCTTAAAATCCAATAAAACATCTTAATTCAAACTATGTTATAGCTACAAAAAGATTTTATAAAAGTGAACTTATAAACTAATACGATTTCTTGTAAAAGCCCAAGCCACATGCTCCATATTCGAAAAGGGCAAGTCAATGACACAATTTAAGTCACATTGAAACATTATAGAGAATGAAAATTTCTCTTTCTCAAGGAATGTGGAATCTCAAACATCATATCTTCTTATCCCTTATTAAAATGAGATATTATAATATTAAGGATAGATTTAAAAGTTGAAATGAGATACAAAATTTTCATTTTATCACATCTCATTCTTATAATTTTTTTAAATTTCTACATAAAATATAATAAAGAATTTAACTTTTTCAAATCCCGATTCAAATTTTTTCAAATCCCAAAACAATAATAATATTAAAAAATAATATTTTAAACTTTCATCTAAAATAAAAAATTCTCATCTCACTATCCAAATCTATCCAACTCTACTTTTCAATAAAAATAACTTTATAATCTACGGTATCACATTAAATTACATTAATTTATAAATCTACTTTTTATACTATTTTGTGAATAAAGCCCTTCTTATTTCCAAATAAAGTTTTTGGCAATCAAAACTTGACGAATTTGTCAAGTTTTTATTTTTATTTTTAATGAAATGTATTTGTCAAGTTGAAGATGGAACACATGGACATGATTCATGCGCAAACTGAAGCCTGTCGCTCTCTAAAGAAAACCATATAGCAAGAGTGCAGGCTTCAAGAACTTTTCAAGTACAAAAATCATTCTTATTATCTCTGTATTGTACCTGACCCATTTGTCTGGATGTTACATTTGTTGCTTGTTCAAACACTAGTCTATGTTCCTATGTCCATGTAACTGTCTTGGCCAAACTTCTTAGGTGGAAATAATATATTTTTTGGGTTAGAACTCTAGATTATTCTTGCCCAATCTTATTTATTTATCCAAATGGCAGTCGTATAATCAATGCCATTGTGTGCCACGCTGCAGGCCACCTTGATAACATCAGCACATCAAATCAATGTTACTGTACTTTGATTATGATCTGCGTTGCGGGGATTAGAATTTGTCAAGCGTTTGACAACATCATATGGAAGAACGTCCTTTTATTTTCGTCTTACTGAACTAAGATATTCTGTACCATTTACCATCCACCAACTACAATTGAGATCCCAGATTGTGAGATTATCCCCATTTTCATCTGGCAAAGAAAATGTTTTCTTCTGAATACTTTGGCTTTGATGGAGTTGAAGATCAATTCAGTTGTTCTGAGAAAGTTTGGGAGAGAATGGACGAAATGAATGGTGGGAAACACTTGCATTTTAATGCAGAAGCAGACCGGGCAGCTTCTGGCTTTGGTTTTTATCAAAAGGAGTCGTCAGAGGAAGGATTCCTTCTCTCCAAGTATCAACAACAAGAAATGCAACATGTGTCCTTGTCGGGTTATGGGCTTATTGATGATCTGCAGTTCCATTTTGGCTCTCCACGGCGGCAAACATGTTTAGAGGAAATCTCAAAGCTTGGAGAATCTTCAACTTTAATTCCATACAATGAACCCAAGAATCGAAACCAGCAACCATTTTCTTTGCTGCTAAACAGCTCTGAAAATAGGTTCAAAGCGTTGAATAATGGTGACAGAATAGTTGAGCAAAGTAATGGCATGCCACGTACAAAGGTGGAAGACAGGAAATTGTCAACCGAGGAAATACTGAGGCTGGCTGGAGCCAAGTTCATTCAGTCATCTTCCCAAACAGCTGATTGTCTTTCCACGCTTAGCCATCCTTTTGAGTTTGCTTTCAATGGCCTCTCCAATGAAGAGAACGATGACTCGGCGCTTGCAGAATTCCTTTTTGCTTCTGCTGAGAAAGTAGGCTTTCAACAGTTTGACCGTGCAAACAAGTTTCTCAACCAGTGTGATTGCTGGTCTTCCAAAACAGGGAACCCTGTCCAGCGAGTGGTTTTCTATTTTACTAAAGCTCTTCGAGAGAAAATTGATAGAGAAACAGGAAGAATCGCACCAAAAGACTTGGGAATTAAAAGTCACTGTATCGATGTTGACCAGGTATTTATGAGTCCAAGCCCCCCGATGCTTGCAAGTCATGAAAAAATTCCCTTCTCCCAGCTTGCACAATTTACAGGGATTCAAGCCATTGTAGAACACATGGCGGATGCAAGGAAGATTCATGTAATTGATCTTGGCATCCGTCATGGGGTGCAATGGACGATCTTGATGCAAGCTCTTGCAACTAGATATGAATGCCCTCTGGAGCTTCTCAAGATTACTGCTGTTGGAACTACTTCAAAACATTTACTCGTGGAAACAGGTAAGAGGTTGGAAAGTTTTTCGCAGTCCTTGAACTTACCCTTTTCTTTCAAGGTGGTTATGATATCAGACATGCTAGATCTCAGAAAAGATCTTTTCGAGCTAGATGCTAACGAAAGAGTTGCTGTTTACTCTGCGTACTTACTGAGGATCATGATTCCTTGGCCAAATCAACTGGAATCTATAATGAAAGTGGTAAGAAGTATCAATCCATGCATTATGGTTGTCACTGAAGTTGAAGCAAACCACAATTCACCTGCTTTCGTGAGCCGTTTCGTTGAGGCTCTTTTCTTCTTCGGTGCATACTTCGATTGCCTAGAAACTTTTATGAAACGGGATGATCCGAACAGAATGGTCTTAGAATCACTATTCTTCGGTGAGGGAATCAGGAATATAGTGGCGGCAGAGGGAGAGGAAAGGAGTATTAGAAATGTAAAGATCGATGTCTGGAGAGCCTTTTTTGCTCGGTATGGAATGCTGGAGACAGAGTTGAGCATGTCATCTTTGTACCAAGCAAGGCTGGTGGTCAAGAAATTTGATTGTGAGAATTCTTGCACGCTTGATATGAATGGCAAATGCATGATTATAGGGTGGAAGGGTACGCCAATTTGTTCTCTTTCTGCTTGGAAGTTCCTCTCACAATAGCAGAAAGGAGGTGAAATTGGTGAATTATCTCACATGTCATTGCTGACAACCCGGTTCTTTCTATTTTAAGTGTACAATTTGGAGGTCCATGTGATGAGGGCAATCCCAACATGCCTATTATCCTTGATGGTTTACTTTCTTGAGCGTCTATGACTAGTTTCTATTTTAAGTTGTGGATTTGTTATCTTCAGATCATGCCATTTCGAGGGTTTTAATATCTTCACATGATGCGTTAGATCTACTTTACATTAAGTCACGTCAGTTTGTAAATTTACTTTTGCGTAATCCATTTGTTGTGGTTAAAGTATTTCTCATATGGGTGAAAATGCAACCGCCATATATATCTTTATATTGCTCATATCTAGAGTGGATTGCTAGGATTCCTAATTCCTAACTCAGCGATACTTGCACCCTAACTTGTGTATCAATGAACAATCAATCCTTCGCGGAAAGGATTTCTATCTAAGAAAACCAAGCCATTGAAAATCTCTCAACTCCAAATAGCTTTCGACTATAGAAATTAACAAAATCCAGAGTGGAGCTGAAAAAGTGCAGCCGAAAACATGGTATGTGTATTCATTTATCTTAACCGGTTACATCTTACAAGCACAACAGTTGCGCAAACTTACAACTATCGAACATCCTACGTGTGTGATGTATCGGTTCATGTTTTAGGTTCAAACTCCATAAAATTTCCTAGTCGATAGCATATTTGCAACAATTCTTTTAGCTATTCAAAGTTTTTTGTCTGATTGGTATCCTTTTATTGAAGAGAACACGGAACATTAAGAAAAGAAATACAGCTGTGTGACATTGTGCTACTGCTACATGGGTTCCTATTCTATTTTTAATTTTTATTGTTGGCTAGTGTCCTCGGATAATTTTGAATATCATTGCTTTGGGTTTGGTCTTCAATGACTATTTTAGTTCAAATCCGTGTTGTCGTGACTCGTGATTCAAGAGAACGATACAAGTTATGGAAGTTTTTGTCCCATAATGAAGTCGATAGCATCTTCACCTCATTGTCATATTCTGGATTTTGGACGATTTCTACCGGCGAGGAATCCAAAACGAGAGACAGATGGGAGGGCTATGAGCCTCTAAGAATTATTCATATCATGTCAAGACAAACCCATCTCTCTCCATTGGCTCCATCTCCATTGGCTCTATGCTTCCTTCTTCATTCCCTCTTGACCCTTAAAAAGCCATGAATGGCAGAATAGCACTCCTTGTTTGGGTAACGATACATCTCTCTTTAATATCAGAAGCCACTCTCTAACATGATCCAGAATGTTGAGCCAAATAAGGGACAACTGTGACTTTCTAGCAATGAGGAAGTGAGTTGAAGTACGGAAAGAAGAACTTGAATCATGGCTGGTGTGCGCAGGTTATCAATTGAAGAAGTCATGAAAGTAGCGAGAGAAAGGTTCATCCAATTCTCTTCCCAAAACTGTGATGATCATTCCTTGCTTGGCAGTGTTTTCGGTAGTGCTCCATTTGGTCTCTCCTGCCAAGAAACCAAAGATGTGGAACTAGCATGTCTTCTTTTAGCTTCGGCCGAGAAGGTTGGCAAGCAAGATTTTGATCAAGGAAGTAAACTGCTAAATATGTGCGATTTCTTGTCCTCCAGGACAGGAAGTTCAGTTCAAAGAACCGTTCACTATTTTACCAAAGCTCTTCAAGAGAGGATTGAGAGAGAAACTAGGAGAATGACATTAGAAGGCTCAAAAAGTAGTGAAGAACATAAATCTCATCAAGAAACAATGATGTATGTGGATCCTGCTCTCATTGTATGTTTCCTTCACCTTCCCTTCTATCAAATTATTAATTTTTCCGGAATCCAAGCAATTGTAGATAGTGTGGCCTCTGCAAAAAAGGTCCATTACATTGATCTTGCAATCAGAAGTGGTGGATGCTGTATAGTATTGATGCAAGCTCTAGCAACTCGTTTTGAATGCCCAATTGAGCTACTTAAAGTAACTGCTGTTGGAACAACTTCAAAACAGGAAATTGAGAAGACAGGTAAAAGACTAGCCCATTTTGCTGAGACTTTGAACATGCCATTTCTATTCAAAATGGTAATGGTGAGAGACTTCAAAGATCTCAATGAAGACATCTTCGAGTCAAAGGCCGGTGAAGTTGTTGCTGTCTACTCCCCAGTTATACTGAATAAAATGCTGATGGAGCCTAGTCTCTTGGAATCTTTAATCAAAGTGCTTAGAGATCTCAATCCATGTGTCATGGTGGTCACCGAAGTCGAAGCAGATCATAACTCACCAACTTTCTTAGGCCGGTTCAATGAAGCACTCTTATTCTATGGTGCCTTTTTCGAATGCCTCGAAGTTTGTATGGATCAGAATGATTCTAATCGAATGACATTGGAAGCAACATACTTCAGTCGGGAGATCCGAGATATTATTGCAATTGAGGGTGAGTACAGAACTTTCAGGCATATGAAGTTTGATGCTTGGAGAAATTATTTTGAAAGATACAGTATGGAGGAACAAGAGCTTAGTATCTCATCTTTACATCATGCAGAACTGTTGCTGAAAAATTTTGCTTGTGGTAGCTCTTGCACACTTGTTAGGAATGGGAAATGCCTAACTGTTGGGTGGAAGGGAAGGCCAATTCTCTCTCTTTCTGCTTGGAAATTCCAACGAGAAAATCCCGAAAAAGGATTTGCAGAATATTTTCTTAAATCTCTTATTCAATAAACCCCCTAACTTTTACGAGTGTTGCCAACTGAACTGAAACAACCGCACTCTAACCATTTATATTACTTAAAAAGTTTTGCAGTTGATATTGTGATGATGATCATAATACTGATACTAAATATAATTCCAAGATAAGGAAATTAGAATATTGAGAAACTCGGCTAAATCAATCATAGTTCTAAGTGGTATGAATGTGAAGTTTCAGAATGTCTCTTCACTGTCAGTTCTGGGCATGAAGGACCTTGCAAAACAATTTGGGCCTCAGTACAAAAAGGCTTACATAAGCTTATCAACTCCTAACACGAACAGAGGTTTAGGAAAACTACTCATCAATAGTGAGCTGTACAAATGCTTTCCCATGGTTTAAGGGATTAAAACCTTGGATTTCATAACATTAGTCGGATAATATGGTAGAGGGAACCCCTTGGTTGAGTAATGAGTCTTTAGTATGTGAATAACAAATATAGAACCCCATCAGTAGGATGAAAATTTTGATAGAACTTTCCCATGGTTCTACAAGTCTTGTGCTTAGCTAAAGCAGCTAAAGCGAACGAGTAGAAAAAATCTATTTATAGACCTACTTATTAACGTACTCATCATGAAACAATCCTGACAACACTCGAGATGTTTGGCTGGACCTTGATGCCCGTTTCTCTCACTGCAACAATCCTCGTATTTTATTTCCACGTTACAGTAAGAATCTATGTCTATTACTATTGAGGCAACTGAGTTCTCACAAGAAAAGACGCTGCAACAATAGGCACTACTAGCATCCAAGCTTTTAGAAGAAAATCCTACGAGCACAACCCACAGCATGACACCTGTCAAGTCTCCAGAATATTCTTCCATAACTAACTAAATAAATGTGAACCTTGTGATCAATTATTGTAATCTAATTTGCTCTTACTCGAATATGTATATATGTGCCGTAAAGCTTATGTATTGAAGATGAGAAAAATGAAATACATAAAATAGAAATGAGAAACTGATTTCTTTTGAAACATTGTGTCGAGCACCTAGAGTACACTCTTTATTCCTTTAGATTTCTTTGTTTCTTCATGGTATTAAGAGTTTTTATGGACTAACGTCCCCTCCCTTCACCCACAACCACAAATGGCCAACCCAGAATCCTCTAAAATTTCTTTCTCCTCCCACTCGTCCACCATCATCCCACCATTATCGATTCTTCCACCCATTTCATCACTATTAAACTAAATATTGATAATTACCTCTTGTGGAAAGCACAAATTGTGCCATTCCTGAAGGGTTATCGATTGTTTGGCTACATCGATGTCTCTATTCCAATAGCTCCCCCCACTCTCAATGATCTACCGAATCTCGAGTACACAAATTAGGTGTTACATGATCAACTTATTATATCGACAACAAACGCTTCCCTTTCTGATAATGTTCTTGCTCAGGTTCTCAATTGCACCTCTTCCCATGATGTCTGGACCACCCTCGAAAGCTTGTTTTCCACCCAAAGTTCTGCTCACATTATGTAGACACAGTTCCAGCTTGCATATGAAGAAGGGGTCCGATTATGTCACTGCTTATTTTCACAAAGCTACCTCACTTGCTACAACTATTGGAGTCGCCAGACAACCACTATCCTCCTCTAAGTTTATTATATATCTTCTTGCTAGCCTGAGCAGTGACTATGAATCCTTAGTCACCTCTATTACAACTCGGCCTGACCCTCTCACCACTCCCCAAGTTTTTAGTTATCTCTTAAATCATGAATCACGTCTTGCACATCAGACTAATACTTTTCTCTTAGGAACTCAACTTGCAGAAAATTTCACTACTTGGCAAGCACCCCTAGGGCCCCCTTCAAATAGAGGCAGGGGCTCTTATTTCTATCGAGGACGGCGTGGTCGTGGTGCCAACAGAGGTGCTTCCTCTCAATTGTCCAATCTGTTACAAAATAGGCATGTGTGCCAGGTTTGTCAAAAACCGAGTCACACAGCTATAAGTTGTTATCACCGATTCAACCAGGCATTTTAGGCACTTGCCCCCTCCTCGCTGACGGCACATTACACTTTCATGCCCTCTCCTACAACAAACAACAATGCGTGATTTTCGGATTCTATTGCAATAAATCACTTTACTGTTGATTTCGACAATCTCAACTTAGATGCTGCTTCCTATCACGGCTTCGACCAAGTTAGCATCGGTTATGGGTTGACATGCCCCATTCAAAATATTGGTTGAGCTCACTTGTACTCTTCTTCTGGCAAATTCTTGCTTACCAAACTCTTACATGTCTTGTCTATTACACGCAACTTACTTTTTTTTCGCCAATGTTGCATTGATAATTCTGTTTTCTTTGAGTTTCACTCTAATTTTTTTCTTGTGAAGGATTTGCACACCCAGACAGCTCTTCTTCGGGGCAGCATTAGGAATGGCCTTTATGTCTTATCTACTGATGTCTTCGCCATACCATCTTTGACTTCATCCTCCACTCATGCTTTAATTGGTGAATGCATGTCTCCTTCTGTTTGGCACTCCCGCCTAGGTCACCCCAACCACCGAACCACCACCTTCACTTTGAATAAATATCATCTACCTGTTACACACAGAGGCTGAACTGCCATGCATGTCCTCAAGCAAAATCTCACACCCATCTCCACCCTCCCTCCACCTCTTATACAAGCACACATTTTACTCTTTTATTTTTAGATGTGTGGGGATCGGCACCTGTGCCCCTCCTCTAATGGTTATCGTTTCTATTTGTCCATAATTGATGATTGCACTAAATACATATGGTTATTTCCTCTTCATTCTAAGTCAAATGTGTTCACTGTTTTTTAAGCCTTTGTCAACTATATTTATAATTTTTTCTCTTCCAAAATAGTTTTAGTTCAAACAAACTAGGGAGGGAAATTTCAGCCCCTCTATAAAATTTTTCAAACCATGGGTGTTAATTATCATATAACATGTCCTTATTCTCATGCCCAAAATGGCACCATTGAAAGACACCGTAGACACATTGTGGAAACATGGCTTTCTCTTTTAGCCCATGCATTTGTTCCACACAAGTATTAGGCCGAGAACTTCCACTTTTCTCATTAACCGCATGCCAACATCAGTGCTTAATAATAAATCCTTATTTGAAACTCTTTTTAAGAACCCTCCCAACTGTCAATTTCTTCATACTTTTGGGTGCCTATGTTGGCCCAATTTGCAACCATTTAATAGCCACAAAGTGGACTTCCAGTCTAAACCTTGTATCTTTATGGGGCTATAGCCGGGACCACAAATGATATTTGTGTCTTCATCTCCCAACTAGTAGGTCCTCACGGGATGTTCAATTTCAACAAACTATATTTCCTTTTTCTACGGCCCCAATTGCCAACTCCACTAGTCCACTCCATAACCTGTTTTATGGGCCTCCATTCTTTTTTCCACTTCCAAGTTCCTACTCTCCATCAACTCCCCGTGTGTATGGGCTCTACCCCATCCAACTCAAATTCCAGCTTTTCAACCTCCTCACCCTCACAGGCTCACTTTCCTGGACTTCCTTCCCATCCCCCACATAGCCCAATCAACTTCGTCTCTCACACAGCCTAACTTGGCCCAATCTATTCAAACACCATCCAACCCACCTCAAACACAAATCTCTCCTTCACTCATACCCAACCAGACTCAAACATCATCCTCCCCTAGATCATCTTCTTCGCCCAATTCCTCATCTGCGCCGCATCATCCTTCTGCACCCTTGCCCACACTGCAACTTCATCCTCCTTCTATTCACCCCATGACCACCCATTCCAAGCATAACAATCATAGAACCCTTCTCATTTCCGATAGCACGATCCCGTAGCCACAGTCTAAGCCTTCCCTCCATTTCACCATTTCGACACCAACCCCTATATTAGAGGAACCCACCTCTTATACAGAGGCTTCCAAATACCTCAAATGGAGAGCTGCAATGGCCTCCAAATTCGAAGCCCTCCTTCATAATCACACTTGGGACTTGATTCCATACTCCTCTCATCTCAATATTCTAGGCTCCAAATGGGTCCTAAAAACCAAGTGGCGAGCTGATGGTTCCATTGAGCGTCGCAAGGCACAACTGGTTGCCAAAGGGTTCCATCAGCAATCCAGAATGGACTTCATCGAGGCATACAACCCTGTGATAAAATGGGTCCCCATCAAAACCCTAATCTCCATTGCCATTTCCTCTATCTGGCCTCTTCATCAGTTGGACGTACAGAACACCTTCCCACACGGCGACTTGGAGGAGGTTGTCTACATGCACCAACCATCGAGGTTGACAATTCTTGACTATCCCTCACTTGTGTGTAAGTTGCTGAGTCTCTCTATGAACTCAAACAAACCCCTTGGGCTTGGTTCTCCAAATTATGTACTAAACTTTTGTCTCTTGATTCCCATGCTTCAAAGTCAGATTCATCTCTTTTTATTCCTTACAATTCTATTGCTTCTCTGTATTTTTTTATTTATTTTCAAATTCCTTGCTACACTTAGCTCTTCATTTCTAGTCAAAGATTTAGGATCATTACATTATTTTTTAGGGATTGAAATTAGTAGAAATTCGCATGGTCTTTTTATGTCTCAATCTAAGTATATATATGATCTACTGAAACGCACTAACATGCAAAATTCTAAACATGTTTCAACACCCATGTCATTATCCACAAAGCTCACAACTTTGGATGGATTCTTATTTGAAGACCCAAAGCTTTACCGAAGTGTTGCCAGTAGTTTTCAATATCTCTCATTTACACGACTAGATATATCATTTGCATCCTTTGCGGTTAACAAAGTTTGTTAGTTCATGCATTGTCCTCATATTCCTCACTGGCAAGCTGTTAAACGCATCTTATGTTACTTGCATCTTAACCCCCATTTCGATCTTCATTTTCTGTTTCTTCTAGTGTTTCTTTGTCTGCCTTTTCTAATGCTGTCTGGGTCAGTTGCCCTGATGATCACAAATCCACTAATGGATTTTGCTTGTATTTTGGATCCCATCTTATTTCTTGGGGGTTTAAGAAACAACCTACGATTGCTCGCCCCTCAACTGAAGCTGAGTACAAGGCAGTAGCAAATACTACATGTGAATTGTTTTGGTTACAATCTTTATTTAGGGAGCTTGGTATATTTTTACCTAATCCACCAACACTTTGGTGTGATAATCTCGGTGCAACCAACTTATCTATTAATCCTGTTTTACACTCACGCACTAAACGTGTTGAATTTGACTATCATTTTTTGCGTGATCGTGTGGTTGCTGAAACACTTAAGGTTTCCTTTGTTTCAAGTAAAGACCAAATAGTTGAGATTTTCACCAAGCCTTTCTCTACTGCTCAATTCAATTTGCTTCGATCAAGCCTCACCATATCTTCGGTGTGGCTTGATTCGCGGGGGGCTATTGAGGCAACTGAGTTCTCACAAGAAAAGACGATGCAACAAGAGGCACTACTAGGATCAAACCTTCTAGAAGAAAATCCTACAAGCATAACTCATAGCATGACACCTGTCAAGTCTCTAAAATATTCTTCCATAACTAACTAAATAAATGTGAACCGTGTGATCAATGATTGTAATCTTATTTGCTCTTACTCGAATATGTATATATATATATGTGTGTGTGTGTGTTGTAAAGCTGATGTATTGAAGATGAGAAAAAGGAAATACATAGAATATATATGAGAAACTGATTTCTTTTGAAACATTGTGTCGAGCACCTAGAGTGCACTCTTTGTTCCTTCAGATTTCTTTGTTTCTTTAATCACCAATTGTTACTCCACAATCAAGTCCTATTGGGGTGAACTGAATGCATTGCAATCACTTCCATCATGCATCTGTGGTGCCTCATATGCTCTTCATAATGCTCACGAAATAGAACAGGTTTTCCGATTTTTGATGGGGCTTCACGATTCTTATGCCTCCATTCCCAGCCAGATTTTGGCCATGGATCATCTTCCTTCTATCAACAAAATTTATTCCATCATTCTCCAAGAGGAGAAACAACGACTTTTCCACTTACCTGCACTAGTTTCTTATGTTGTTGACATGTCCACTTCTCAATTTTCAATGCAACCATGCAACACCGACTCCAAAGGCAAGGGACATGGTTGTCTTAAATGTGATCATTGTGGGGTAATGGGACATTAGAAGAGAACTTGTTATAAACTGCATGGCTATCATAGCAATCGGACTTCCCAATAGCAGCGCTCTTCCTCTGCATCCGATGACAAATCTGGGCCACCATTAATCAACAGTGTTAGTAGAATTTTGGGTTTTTCTTTTAAAAATGCTAATCCTACTCTCTGTGCCAAGCAATACAGACAGCTCATGGATCTCCTCTCACCTACATCGTTCTTCTCAGCCAACTTTGTTGGTGTCTTTCATTCTTGGCATCTTGCTTCTTTTTCTACAAATTGTGATTGGATCATTGATACAGGAGCTTCCGATCACAAGACCTCCAATTCTTCTACCTTGGTTGATGCTCGCTCACTTGAGAATCCATGTCCCATTAGGTTGCCTCTGTCTCCTAATTTTTCATTGCATAGTGTTTTACATATTCCCTCATTTCAATTTAATTTATTGTCCATCAGTAAAATTACCATTGCTCTCAATTGTGTTGCCTTATTTATTTTTTTCTCATTTTTTGTATTTTTCAGGACTAGTCCATGAGAAAGCTGATTGGATTGGGTGAAGAGCGTGACAGCCTCTACTACTACAAACTATTATTTTCCACAGCTTTACACTCTCACCGTCTCCCAGCCTCCACCCTTTGGCACCACCAAGTTGGTCACCAATGTTCTTCTTGTATTCTCCAAACCTTATCTATTCCATTTTTTAATACTCGCCTCACTTTTACAATAAATCATAATAAAACTTCATTTATTTTTCATCATATTTATTGTAATATATGGGGTGGTTATCCTACTGCTTCTAGTTTTGGTGCCCACTATTTTTGAACCATCATTGATGATATTCCCGTACCACATGGGTTTATTTGATGTGTATCAAAACTGATACGTACACCTACCTCACCTAATTTTATGCTAAAATCAAATCCCATTTTCATCGTCAAATTTTCAATATTCGTTCCGACAATGACCAATAATTTTTATTCCACAAAATGCAACAATTTTTTCATGACAATGGTATTTTTCATGAGGGTACTTGCGTCGAAACACGTCAACAAAATAGTGTTGCTGAACACAAACATCGTCACCTTCTTAATTTGTGGCATGGTGTTTATGTTTGCATGCACATCTTCCTCTTTCTTTTTGGGGTGAATGCATTTTACTTGCCCCCTATCTCATCAACCGCATCCCCTCCTTTCATCTTAACCATAAGTTACTGTATGAGTTATATGTTCAATAAACCTCCTTCCTATACTCATCTACATATTTTTTGTTGTTTATGTTACACACATAGTGACAAACTCCCAGAGCTCACCGTGACAAATTTTCTCCTTGCACTCGTCATTTCATCTTTCTTGGCCACCCTCTTCATCACAAAACATATAGAGTCTACGATCTAAAGAATCCTTGTTTCCTCATTTTCCATGATGTCACCTTCGCTGAACACATTTTTCCATTTCAACATATTCCCTCTCTCATTAGTCTCCTATTCTTGAACCTCCTTCCTCCTCCCCATCTAATCCTCACCTCCTCCTTTGACAATCTCCACGCCCTCACCATCACTCATTTCCCCCTCCCATTCGCACTCGTCCCCACTGCACTGTTACTTGCCTTACCTATCTTTAAGATTGTCTTTACCCATCTTTACATTCATCGACTACCACGATTTCACCTGCTTAACAGCTCTCCTCAGGAACAGTTAATCCCCTATCCTCTTTTCTTTCTTACCATTGTTTTTCTAATTCTCATTATGCTTTTCTTTCTACTCTTGCAAATCATGTTGATCCTACCACATACTCCCAAGTCATTCATCACTCCCATTGGCGTGGCACCATTGCTACCGAAGTCCATGCTTTGGAATCCAATCGTACTCAGTCTCTTGTACCTCTCCCTCCTGATAAAAGACTTATTGGTTGCAAATGGGTCTTTAAAACCAAACTTGAGGCTGATGGATCCATTGAGCGTCATAAAGCTCATCTTTAGAACCAAGCTCAAGTCCGATTGATCCATTGAGCGTCATAAACTCAAGGCCGAAGGAATCGACCACCATGACACATTTGCCCCCGTTGCTAAGTTAGTCACTGTCCGATGTGTTCTTGCTATTGCTGTCGCCCACAATTGGTCTCTCCATCAGTTGGACGTCAATAATGTTTTTCTTCATGGTAGTCGTGATGAAGATATATCTATATATATATGATATATATATTTATGACTCCTCCATCGGGTTATTGTAAACAGGGGGTGACTCATGTCTGTCATATTCACATATCACTATATGGCCTTAATCAAGTTTCTCGCAATTAGTTTTCCAAACTCTCATATGTTCTCACCATTACTAGCTTTCACCATTTACAAACGGATCATTCTCTATTCACACTTTCTCAAGGTTCATCTTTTACTCTTATTTTATTTTATGTTGATGAACTTCTTGTAGCAGGTAATGATCCTTCTACCATCACTAAGATCAAATGCTTCCTCACTCAAACATTTAAAATCAAAGATCTTGGCACCTTGAAATATCTTCTCGATCTCGAAGTGGCCCGTTCTCCTTGCATTTTCCTTAATCAGCACAAATATGTCTTTCCTCAATGATAGTGGTCATCTTGAGGCCCGCCCTGCTCACTTTTCCATAGAACAAAACCTCAAATTCACTGACACGGATAGTACTCCTATCTCTGATCCAAGCTCCTATTGCCATTTAGTTGGCTGGCTTATCTATCTCACTATTACTCAACCTGGCATCATCTTCCCTGTCAACATCCTAAGTCAATTCATGCATGCACCATGTCAGCCCCATTATGATGCTGGAGTATGAGTCTTACGCTACATCAAATTCTCTTCTGGTCAAGGCCTTTTGTTTCCTGTTGACAATTCTCTCTAGATATATGCCTATTCTAATTTTGATTGTGCAAGTTATCCTCTCACTCGGCGCTCTACTACTGGATTCTTCATTCAACTTAGCACTAGTCCTATCTCCCGGTGTGCCAAGAAACAGTCCATTTTCTCTCGTTCTTCTGCTGAAGGTGAGTATTGTGTTCTCGCTTCCACCACTTGTGAACTTACTTGGCTAAAGACCCTTCTTCATGATCTTACTGTCTTGCATCCCCAGCATATGCTCCTTTATTGAGATAATCAGGTTGTGTTACTGTGTTAATCATTAGAAATAATTCTGTGAAAAGTGTAATAATACATCTTTAACTATTTTACAACGTCGAGAGCATGGTTGCTGATTGCATAAGGCCATGTTTTTCCAACAAGGCAACTTGTCGTGATATATAGGGAGAGATTCACATATCATATTTCTTTTAAAAATTTAATTAAAATTTTAAAACAACTAAGAAATTTTTTTTTGAAAAAAGCCTTAAGATTGTCATTAATCTCACTTTAAAAAAATAAAATTAAAAAAAGAAAAAGTTCATGTGGCTGCCACCAGGCCCACCATAATCTCAGCCACCTCTTGCCCCTTGGTGGCAAGTCAAGCCACCAACCTCCTATTGCCACAACCCAACCAACCGCCTTGTGGTGGTTAGATCTCAACTGGCCTATAGTGGTAAACTTCTAGCCAATCATCGCAAGTAATCTCCATATTTTATTTACAAAAATGATCATTTTTTTAAAGATAAAATCATTTTTTTATTAAAAAGTATTCTTTATTAATTCTAAAGTAAATTTCCTCAAGAAAAATAAATAAAATTGACATGACATTCTATGGTTTTACACGTGTTTCTGTTAGCGTTGATAGATGAACAATTAACGTCTAGGACTAATTTCCTTCTAATGAACTTATACCACAAATAGTGATTTCTTTAAAAGAATCATGCAGGGCACTCCTAAACCTAAGTATTCCCTTGCATACGGGGGTATTGCTGTTGGGCTTCTATTTGTAGAGCCTGATTGCTTTTCTGGCGAGTCAATTTGATGACCCGACTCGACAATGATCAGTTGCAGTTTTGTCTGTAGATTTTCAACGAGGGCCATGAATCAGAGGCTTGGACCGATGGTTCAAACAGGAGCGATCATGGACAAGTTTGGGCTTGATTTGATCCGATCCGCTGTTTAGGGTTGACTATATATACATTGTATTGTTCCATGTACGACAGCCGAATTGCCACACTGTATTTGCTTATCATCTGAAATAAAATCATCTGCAGCTTCATGGACCTAGGCGAATTAACCATGTAAATCTTGTGCCATATGTGATTGATTCTACTTTTTTTCCTATCATTCCTAACTATTGCTACCAAGATTTCTTAAATCTTTTAAGTAAGGTATTAGGTTTGCATCGAAAATTATACATAAAAATAAAAATTAAAAAAAGAATCTTACAAAAACTAACGTATCACCACGAATCTGTGTTATTGAATGCATATCGATATCAAACTGATGAGGTTGGATTGATTGCAGTACTCTGTTATGTTTTGTTGTTTCTTTAATTGCGTGCTAATAATTTGTTGGTCCATTTCTATATATGAAAGTCATCTGTGAATGATGATGAGATGGCGGCGGATATCATATCCTATGTACTGCCTGTCCAGCTCTCTCGTAGCTGACTCCCGGTTGATGTGAACAGACAAACAACGGAACATGCAGACAAAAATGTTGGAAAAAACTGACCACATAAACCATATAAAATGCAGGCTGCATTGTAAGCTCCCCCTCACGTACGTACGTTTTCCTTCGAGTGCTTATCCGAGTACAAAGTCTTCTTGTTGTATCTACTCCATGTTGTCTATTACATCACTGTTTAATTACTATTCTAATGTTCTTCAATTCCTTGTCTTTTCTTGGCTGAACTTCTTAGGTTTCTTTGTCCTGATTTGCAACTTCTCTTATTTATTCATACAACATTTGTATAATCTATATTGATTTAATCGTTCTGGAGCCATAGATATATGTCCATCCAAACCGCATTAATATTATCAAATCATCGTGTGCCGTGCTGCAGATTAGCTTGCATGATAACCTTGATAACATCAACATAGTTCAATGTCAATGTATCTGTACTTGATTTTTGGAGTGGCATTTATCAAATGCGTCATGCGTGATGCTTGCTATAACATGAAAAGCTTTAATTTAGTAGGAATTTAGAATAAGAAAATTGAAGAGTAATCTGTTCGTTTATGTTTGAATCGTTGCATATATATTGTAATAAACTAGCTCCGGGTACCACCTACCAGCAAACAACTACATTTGAGATCCCAGATTGTGAGGTTTTCTGCGGCAATTTTAGATGGCGGCAAACAAGGTGTTTTCTTTTGGAGAAGAGTTTGGCTTTGATGCAGTTCAAGATAACTTCACCTGGTCCGAGAAAATTTGGGAGAGTATGCACAAGGTGAATGGTGGGAAATACTTCCATCAAGAGGATTTATCAGAGGAAGATTTCAATTTCTCCCAACATCAACAACAACAAGTATCTTTCTCAGAAAATTGGTTTCTTGATGATCTGCAGTTCCATGCTGTATCTCCACCGCTTCATACACGTTTAGAGGAAATTGCAAAACTTGGTGAATTCCCAACTCTAATCCCAGAAGTTGAACCCCAGAAGAGGAAGCGGCAACGATTTTCTTTAGCCTCCCTTGAGCTCCTAAAACATTATGGAAATAGGTTCAAACAGTTAAATGGGGACAGAGTAACACAGCCAAGTAATGATGTCGCATGCACGAAGGTGGAAGACCCGAAACTGTCAACTGAGGAAATCGTGAGGCTAGCTGGCGCAAAGTTCATCCAGTCCACTTCCCAAGCCGCCGATGGTCCGTCCATGCTTAGCCATCCTTTTCATCTTGACTTCTGCGGCCTTTCCGATGAGGAGAGAAGAGATGTGGAGCTGGCTGAATCCCTTTTTGCTTCTGCTGAAAAGGTGGGCTCCCAACAGTTTGAGCGTGCAAGGAAGTTTCTCAACCAGTGCGATCACTTGTCTTCCAATACAGGGAACCCCGTCCAGCGAGTAGTTTACTATTTTTCTGAAGCTCTGCGAGAGAAGATTGATCGTGAGACAGGAAGAAACACATCAAAAGACTCGGGAAAAAGACCATCTATCAATATTGATGAGGAATTAATGAGTTCAGGCCCCCCCACGCTTGCAACTCATGAAGAACTTCCCTTTTCCCAGGTCACACAATTTGCAGGGATTCAAGCCATCATAGAAAACACGGTGGAGGCGAGGAAGATTCACATAATTGATCTTGGCATCCGTAATGGGGTGCAATGGACGATCTTGATGCAAGCCCTTGCAACTAGATGTGAATGCCCTCTTGAGCTTCTTACGATTACTGCCGTTGGAACTACTTCAAAACATTTGCTCGTGGAAACAGGTAAGAGGTTGGCAAGTTTTGCGCAGTCCTTGAACTTGCCATTTTCTTTCAACGTGGTTATGGTAGCAGACATGCTAGATCTCAGAGAAGATCTTTTCGAGCTAGATGTTGATGAAACAGTTGCCTTTTACTCTGCGTACTTACTGAGGAGGATGATTCCTTGGCCAAATCAGCTGGAATCTATAATGAAAGTGGTAAGAAGCATCAATCCATGCATCATGGTTGTCACTGAAGTTGAGGCAAGCCACAATTCACCTGCTTTTGTGAGCCGTTTCGTTGAAGCTCTTTTCTTCTTCAGTGCATTCTTTGATTGCCTAGAAACTTTTATGAAACGGGATGATCAAAACAGAATGATCACAGAATCAAAGTTCTTCGGGGAGGGAATCAGGAATATGGTGGCAGCAGAGGGAGAGGAAAGGAAGATTAGGCATGTAAAGATTGATGTTTGGAGAGCTTTCTTTGCTCGGTATGGAATGGTGGAGACAGAATTGAGCAGGTCGTCCTTGTACCAAGCAATCCTGCTGGTTAAGAAATTTCATTGTGAGAAGTCTTTCACGCTTGATATGAACGGGAAATGCCTGATTACTGGGTGGAAGGGTACTCCAATTTGTTCTCTTTCCGCCTGGAAGTTCCTTTCACAATAGCAGAAAGGTCCTGGAGTTGATGTCAAAGACTCAAAACATGAGCAGCTAGCATGTTGATATATAAATGCAGTTTGTCTTGAAGTATCTTTTACAACTGAGTGTTTGGGATCATAAAAAACTCAAAACCAAAACTCTTAAAAAATTGGAAGAAAAATAATAGTGCATTCTAAACCAATATGCAAAAGGAAGGAAAAACAAAAAAACAAAAAAAACCCTCACTTTTGAAAAGTTCTTTTCTCCTCCTTGTTAAAATCCAAGACTTCCAATCATTCTTATTGGAAGCCGTCTTCGAGTAGACAGAGATCTGTTATGACTTTCTCTCATTTTAAACTGCTGTGCGATTTTTGACATTAAGATTCTTCTTTAATCATCCTACTATATTTCTGTTTTTTCTTAAGAGCCATGGAGGCAGTATAAGTGGAGTTCTCCAATAAAATCATCAGAATAGATGATTGTAGCATCTTTCTTCCAATTGATCCACTTGTTAGATGAACACAAACTGTATTTGGAGTTAAGTTGTTCACCCTAAACACCCACCCCTTCTAACTTTATTTTAGTTTAACTATTTTTTATTAGAAAAATTCAATAAACTTACTTTTTTACTTAAAATAATTTTACAATAAATATCTACAACTTCCACACATCAATGACATCATATTTTTTTTAATTTTTTTAAAATATTTATTATATGAATAATAAATAGAAATTTTGTAATAGTTTAAAAAGAATAAATTTTAAAATAAATTTTTAAAAAATATTAAAAAATTTTAAAATTTTAAAAAATATGTAATGTGAAACGTGACGGGGATTGCGTAGAAAAACTACATAATTTTATCTATTCGTTATGAAAAATCATTACGAAAGAGGTGACCTCAAGCGAACACGGGGGAAGGCGAAGAAGCAACACGTGCCAAGCAAACTTGACAATTGACATGCGGCGAAGGGTTTCTGTTTCATGGTTGCCACCGGGGGATAATGCCTGCCTAACTCGTTGTTCGACAAGAAGGCTACCGTACAATCTCTCTCGCGCTCTCTGCGAGTCAACTTGGGGACTGTAGTACGGCTCCAGAGTAAGGAAAAATGGAGGTGGGAAAGACAAGGGAAGAAGTGGATAAGACTGGGATGATCGACACGTGGTTGAGAAAGCACAGTCTAATTCACACCGGAGCTACCAGGCATCCTTTCATCCTCGGTATTCGAGATGGGACCGTCGATCTCTCCGCCTATAAAACATGGCTGGTATAATTCATACTCTAATGCCTTCCTCTTCTGTTTTCTGATTTTATTCTATGTTTTTCGTATTCGGTTCATTGGATCTAAGTGCTAAACTGAATCACCCACACTCATGATTGTAAACTCCAATATTCTTGAACGGACGCTGGAAATTTTTGAAATCCGTTCTGGGATTTGTGTTGATTTATTACAATCTGTTCTTGGAATTTCTCATGCAGGGACAGGATTACCTGTTTGTTAGAGCGTTTATCCCGTTTGTAGCAAGTGTATTGATTAAAGCTTGGAAGGAATCGAATGACAGTAGTACGGATATGGAAGTGATATTGAGTGGAATGGCTTCTCTGAATGAGGAGATTTCGTGGTTCAAGAGTGAAACCCCCAAGTGGGGTCTTCAACTATCTGACATTGTTCCTCAGAAAGCAAATCAAGATTATTGCCGGTATCATGTCCGATACCATAATGCATGACTGTCCTGTGCTTTGCATAAATTGATTCAAAATTCTTATTGTATTTGATGTAAAAAAAAAAAAAAAAGATTTTGTTTTAGTTAAGTTGAACACCTTCAATTTTTTCGTTTTTCTTTTCATGAGAGACGTGATATCCTGAGAGACCTTTGAAAATTATTGTGTAGGAAACGAGGCATTCTCTGAGTTCTGCTCCTGGATTCATTGTTGTAGATATGGTTATCATTGGAATCATTTTGTGATCATTTTGCGTGTTCATACAGATTTCTGGAGAATTTGATGAGCCCGGATGTTGAATACACTGTGGCTATCACTGCCTTATGGGCCATTGAAGCCGTTTATCAGGCGAGCTTTGCCCTCTGCCTGGAGGATGGGGCAAAGACCCCGGCAGAACTGAGGCAGACTTGCCAAAGATGGGGCAATGATGGCTTCCGTCAGTATTGTAATTCTCTGCAGCAAATTGCTAATCGTCATCTACAGAAGGCGTCCAATGATTTGCTCACAAAAGCTGAAGTAGCATTGCTACATGTTTTGGAAAATGAAGTTGAGTTTTGGAACATGAGCCTTGCTGAGGCCTAGTCGGCCTTAGCTTCAAAAACCTTCACATGATATGAGTGAGATGGTTGTGATGGTTGTTTGTGTTTGATAGCGTGTCCATTATTTATGTTACAGTGAATGAAATGATGCGCATCTCAGTTCTTGTTGTAACCCCTTATCACTGTTTTGTTGGATCTGCAAACGTGTATATTGGTCGTGTATTTCTGGTCTTGTGTAATAAGAGGCTAAAAAGGGAAACTTTTGGATGCAAATAATTTTGGGGATCAAGACCCATAAAAGCAAAGTCAATATATATATATATATATATATATATATGAGACTCATCATTTTAATTTTCATCATCCTCTCAACATCTTATGATGTGGTAGTAGATAATTAGAGAATATTTATTATATTTTACTTGTGAACCTATCATTTAATACCATATCATGAGATGATGAAAAAATTAATGATGAATAGATTTATTGTTATATATATATATCAAAAAATCTCAACAATCTCTTACTATTAACACAATTTCTATACATCACATTTTTTTTATTTTTTATTTTTTATCAAATATTTATCATATGAATAATGAATAGAAAATTTAAAATAGTTTTAAAAGAATAAACTTTAAAAAAATATTACAAAATTTAAAAATTTAAAAAAATAGAGAGTGTGGAGTGTGGTGAAAGTTGTGTATTAAAATTCTATATATATATATATTTATATATATAAGTCGTGTCATTATTTTGTCCATTGCAGGAAAACACTGACGATTGTCTGGTCATATTGTGCAGCAACTACACCGTCAAGTGTCTACATATGCATCCTTCATTTCTCGCATGATTCATTGATGCAACAAGAAAATAAATAGATATAATTTAAAGATGCTAACTCTCCACATTGTGGCTGTAGTTTAGTGGTAAGAATTCCACGTTGTGGCCGTGGAGACCTGGGCTCGAATCCCAGCAGCCACAGTTTTTTGTTGTATTTTTTTTATTTCCTTTACCTTTGATTATTGATGGATACCCACAGAGACCAAGAACCTCCATTGATAGATCGAAAGCTTATTCATATCTACTTATTACCCATTATATGTTAATACTACGTGCATGTCTGCCCAAAGCTGCAAACTTGGAGAAGGAAGTGAGAATTTGATTTAATTTTAAGGTCAATTGCGGTTTTATGTATCCGCTTCTAACCATTTATGGTATTTCTCCTAACCAACTTTAAATTTTGCATATAAGTAACCTTAAATAATAATAATAAAAAGTGGGATCCATGTCTATGAACAAAAGCATAAATGTCCATTTCTATGAACATAAAAGTAAATCATGCACTAGCTGAATGAGATCTTTGTTTGGATATCAAAGATGTATGCTTAGCATTTTCAGTGACATGATTAAAAATAGTTTAGAAGTATTTATGGATATTTAGTTCTTTTGATGCGTGTTTGACTAACTTACAAGTTGTGTTAGCCAAGTGTGAAGAGAGCATTTGCTTCTCAATTGGAAAAAGTGCCACTTCATGGTTCTCTCTTGATCCTCAGGTGCTATCTCTATTTGGTAATAACCAGAAAAACTATCAAGAAATCAATAAAAATCATAGTCAGTAACTTTTTTTAACACTTGATCAAGGGTTTTATCTCATTTCATTATTACAGTTTTTTTAAATTTTTATACAAAATATAATAAACAATTTTAACCTTTTCAAATCTTAAAATAATAATAATATTAAAAAATAATATTTTAATAATATTTTATTCAACTTTCAATTCATCTCATCTTAACTTATCTTATATCAACGCACTATCCAAACATTTAAAAATAAACTTTAAAACAAGATACACTACCAATTATATTACAACTTAACAACTATTATATATTAAAATATTAATATTTTTTAATTTTATTCAACATTTCTGTACTTGCAACACTTTAAAGTAAATAAAATAATAATTTTTTTTATTGTTAATTGTAAACAAATTGTAGTATAGTTTTTTTTATAGAACTAGAAACAAATCAAGGCTTTCATGAAGAAGGGGAATCCAACGAAGAAGATCAAGTTTTTTTAAGTTAAATATGAAAATGACTTAAAAAAAGAGAAGCAAATATGAGACCCTATGAGAAAATTTCCTTTTTAACAATGAGTATATAACATTATTCTATAAAAAAAAATTAACATCGTTTTAAAGAAACGCCGTCGTTTTATAGCATACCGTCCCCTCAATTGGCACGCACGCGACTTCTATTCGCGTGCGGCACCGCTTGCAGATGATCGATATTTTTCGTATGATTTCTTATTTTTTATTTACTGTTCTTTTTTGCCCTTTCCCGTCCCGAAGCATCTTCACAGGAAGAGTGGCCGTACCGTATAGGTTCGAAAAGCATCACAGCAGGAAGAGTTCGTTATATCTCTCTCTCTGGAGTCGAATATCCGAAGGACGCAGCCTGACATACGGAGCTCCCTCCCAAAATCTAAAGACAAATTCCTTGTCCCGGCGCGTGCTTCACACTCGCAAATCCCCTCTTCGGTTTTTGTTTTCCCAATCTCGCAACTCTGCGAACTCTCAATTCCCTCCCCCGTCCCCCCATTCGCCACTATCCTTCAATCCGCAAACATACGGAAGAAACTCGTCGCTTCATTGAAGGTAACCTATTTCCAGCGAAACGTTTGTTGAATTAATTGACGTTGTGATAACTCTTCAGATATTAGAATAACTAACGGTTGGACATGTATTTGGTTTGTATCAATTTTCTGTTTTCAATAATCTTGTATGAGCGCAAAGTGCGTATCGAAATTTGAATTTAGGGCTTCTGTTTCGCTGCCGCAGAGAATGCATTATGAATTCTTGGAGGTCAGGGTTGCAAAAGGGTAGGAGAAAGTCTTTGTCTTTCTGGGATTGCCTAATTGGTTATATTGTAACCACATTTAAAAGGTTTTCTTTCTTCCCGTTTTCTTTTCTTCTTTTATTTTGTAAATTGTGTAGACAGCGACAATTGCTTTTATTTTTTACATGTATGAATTTAGTGGTTAAAACATGTAACGTGAAAATCATGGATCGGGAAAAGAAAAATCTTTATCAGGTGAAATAGGAAACAATAGTTAGTTATTTGAATTATGGGATGTGAACAGGTTATCAAATTTTGTGTTACTGCTTGGGCTTCTTGATACATTTATCGCCACTTACCATTGTCAAATGGCTTTGGATACTGCTAAGATCTAGGGCTTTGATCTGTGAAGCTCAACAGATACTTTCTTATTGGTATGCTAGCTTGGGGTTTTTGGATTTTATTTTTGCTTGTTAATATTGCCTGAAATTTAGAACGGAGCTTATGATTTTTCACTGTTCGTTTGAAGGCATCCAGTGTTCTTTGAAGTGGTAGCCAGATTTGTTATGGGGAGTCATACTAGAGGTGTCTTTAATGATACTTCATTGTGCTCGTTTATGCTCAATTTGTTTAGATGTGCCTTACGATGAAAAGCCATTTTCATGTAAAAGAGTTATATATAAGATCTATTTTGTTCATAGGTTTGTTAATTTGCATGATTCCAATTGAATTTCCATTTTCTGGCTAGACATAAAAAATACAGTGTATGGTCACCACTTTTATGATTTTATCTCCTTCATTGGTACAGAATGTGTATTTTCTTCTAAACTTATTGTATAATACATTCAAGCTTCTATCCAGAAGGGAGCATCTTTTTTCAATACGGGAATAAAATCTTATCTAATTACAATAAAATGTTCAGAATAAAGTACATATTCAGAGAATAACCAAAAACAAATTGGACAATCTAGAATCAATCACAAATGCCTGGACATAATTAAAAATTGAAAATATTAAATCTAAAGGGGACAGAGAAAGAGAGGCTATGTGTTTCAATTTACGTGTTTGGAAATATTTTGACTGCATTCGATGGTTGTAAAGTAGACTTGTAATTAATTCCTTTTAGTTTTTACAGGGAACATGTCTCTTAGGAAATACATTCCGTCTGGTGCTGCACAGAAGGATATGAAACCATTGAGATTTTCCTCTAAAGGACATGAGAATTCTGAACTTGCGGATCCAGAGACGAGTCATACAATGGAGCATGAAGTGGATGTTGACCTCAGAGAAGTTTATTTTCTTATTATGCATTTTCTTTCAGCTGGACCATGTCATAGAACTTATGGACAGTTTTGGAATGAACTTCTTGAACATCAACTTTTACCCAGAAGATATCATGCTTGGTATGCAAGGAATGGGAATGGGACACATAGTGGGGTTGAAAATGATGATGGCATGTCAGTTCCATTAAGTTACAGTATGTTGGTCGAGAGGTATGCAATACATTTTTTGTTTTTCTCTTCAATTACTCTGTTTTTCTATGTCATATCGGTACTGGGTAAGTTCTGGAGTAACTATTAATATTTTTGTTGTTATGCATAATATATAATGGTTAGTTCCATTAACAATCACGACATTCAGGTTCCCATGTATATCCTATTCCTGCATTAATGGTACTGTTATGTTATAATTAGGGAATAAATAACAACTAGATTACTTATTTGTTGTGCTTTCCCCTTAAAAAATTTTGATGATTAATGTTGCGATTTATACTTATTTAGGTATCCTCACGTTGAAAAGGATCACTTGGTAAAGCTTTTGAAGCAGCTATTACTAAGTGCAGCTCCTCCACCGTGCGATATCAGTGGTAGAAATGCTCCAAGTGCAGCTGACGTACCTACTCTTCTTGGGATGGGTTCATTTTCACTTTTAAGCTGTAGGTGACTTCCATTTAGTTTTATGCAGTTTATAGTGGTGTATAATAATCATAACAGTTGAAGTTGGGAACTTTTTAATCAATTGACGACTGGAAATAATATAAATCTTATGGTTCCAATACTAAGTCATTGTTTCTTTTTAATTTCTATTATTAATCCATTGGTGCATGAAAGTTCTGGGTATTCTATTTTCCTCATTCTTTTGAGGAAGTACTTTTGTGACCTCATTTTTTTTAGGAAGTACTTTTGTGACATCATTTGCACCCCTTTTCCCTGGTAGTGGTTGTTTTCAATATATATCTTATTATGGTGTTCTTATCCTCTTTCAGATGATAGGGACAAAGGAAATAATGATGTCAATCGACCCCCTGGTTACATGCGTTGGCCTCATATGAAAGCTGATCAGGTTCGTGGTCTAGGTTTGAGGGAAATAGGGGGTGGTTTCACAAGACATTGTCGTGCACCATCTATTCGTGCAGCAAGTTATGCCATTGCAAAACCATCTACCATGGTACAGAAAATGCAAAATATCAAGAGGCTAAGGGGGCATAGGAATTCTGTATATTGTGGTATGGCTTCTAGTTTTAGACTTGCATTTAAAATTTCGATTTTTGTGGAAGACGATCGTTGTCTATTATGGATTGATAATCAACAGGTTTTATGTAGGGATACTAAATGATTTATCAAGATGTTTTTGGTTTGATGGGTATGATTAGAGGTGACAATATGTGACACGACCCATTAACTCAACATAAACACGATACAAAATTAGCGGGTTTGAGTTTGATGTTAACAGGTTCCGGCCAAAACGGGTTGACCCGTTTAGACATGATTCATTAATGGGCCAACCCACTTAACCCGTTAGTGACCCATTTAGATCCGTTAAATGTTTTACTTAAAATTACAATTATATCATTTTAACCTAAAAACAAAAATACCCTAACCCTATTTTATATTTCCTAACTCTCTCTCAAACCCTCACTCTCTCTCAGTTTTCAATTGAGTCAGTTCTCATGAGTCACGACCGCCTCTCACACTTCCTATGTATTGTAATTTTGGTGTTTTTATTGTTTGGATTGTAATTTTGGACTTATGTAGTTAGTTTTATATTTTGAGGGATTTTGATTTTAACTTTTATGTGAAATTATGTTAATCAGATCAAAGGAATTATTTGGGTCAATTCAACCCATTTACATAAACGGGTTGAAATAGGTTGACACAGGTCAAAACTGGTTGTGTTCAGTTTGACTCATATCGTATAATGTACACAACTTGACACGACCCGTTAACATAATTTGCCACCCCAAAATTGATTGAACTTTTTGTTTCTTTATGTTTATTACTATTGTTCTTTTATAAAACTTTTTACAAGCTGCTTTTCCATCATTAGTATGGTGACCTACACGATTTAGTCATTTGCATCTGGTCTAATCATATTTAATAGCATGCTTGTAGAAACTTTTGTGGAGTAAGTTGAGATAATTAAGAGCAAATTGGGAATGCAAGGGTTGATTGGGCATTGACAGTTTCATTCTACTGAAGGTGGAGCAATTGTTATGTATTTTTTTTTTAGGCTGAAAACAAGCTTCTTGCGATGTGTGTGCTTGCTCTATTGGTGCCATCCCACTGGTAGGTGGCAGTTATGTGTTTTTTAAGAATCGAGACATGTTCTGCCTCGGATGGGATGGGTGAGCTGCATGCAAATCCTCTGGTCAGTGAAGAGGTATGTTGGGAAGCACCTATGCCACTGAATTCTCTGCAGCCAAGAAGCAACATCCAGGTCCCATATTAGGTCTTAGACAAGCCAAGGAGATTCAACATTGCGAGGGGATATTGTGTGATGGTTTCAAGAACCAATTTATAGCTCTCCTTGCAGCTATAGAGGCTGGACAGAGTCACTCTAGCTCACTAAGTGAGATCAATTCAGCAAATAAGAGAGCTAGAGAATTAAAAAGGCTCAACTAGACAGTCATCGATGAAGTAGGAGAGAGGAGTTCTAACTGTGGAAGATCAAGGGGAAGGGAAATGGATGTTTTATGAAGCTGAAAATCGTTTCATGGAATGTGAGGGGGCTGAATGAGAAGGAAAAGTTTCTCAAAATTAGAAAACAATTATGTAGTTGGAGAGTAGAAATCGTTTAGTTACAAGAAACGAAATTGGAATTTTTCTCCCTAAGCACTATTAGGAGCTTGTGGTGTTGTAATCGAGTAGGGTGGCATTATTACCATCCAATGGAGCATCGGGAGGTATTTTAGTGATGTGGGATAAAAGAGGGTAGAAAAGTTAGAAGATTGTATGGGGGATTATATGGTGGCTTGCTCATCCAAGAATGTTGTGGATGGATATCATTGGGTCTTTGCCGGTGTTTATGGTCCTAACTTAGATCATACAAGAAGTTTACTATGTGACGAATTGGCTGGCCTAGGCAGCATATGGGACTTAACTTGGTGTGTTGGTGCCGACTTTAACATTACTCGATTCCCGAGCAAACGATTGGGTGGCTCTAGCTTCAATTCACCTATGGTAGGGTTCTCTAACTTCATTTTTAAAAAAGATTTACTAGATATTCCTCTTGCAGGTGGCACCTACACTTGATCAAGCAACTGAGAACAACCCTCCGGGTCAAGGCTCAATAGATTCCGGGTATCACTTGAATGATAATCACATTACTCGAAACTTATTCAAAAGAGGCTCCCCAGGTTGTACTCAGATCACTTTCCCATCCTCCTTGATTGTGGAGATATTCATAGTGGCCCAAGGTACTTCAAGTTAAAAAAAACATGTGGTAGAAATCAGATGGGTTTCTCGATAGATGCCCGCAATGGTGGTCTTCTTATCAATTTCATGGCACTCCAATTACATCATGTCATGTAAATTGAAGTCTCTGACTCTCTGAAGAAAGATCTGAAGATTTGGAATGAGCAAGCATTTGGTAATGTGGAAGATCAAAAGTATACTCTCCTTGTGGAACTCAAAGGATTGGAGGGAGTAGGGGAGGAGAGGGCTCATAAAATTCAAGTGACTGCGGACCTCGAAGGTGTCTCTGTACCGAATATCTTGGAGACAAAAGTCGGGAGCACTTTGTTTGAAGGAAGGGGATAAATGCACCAAGTTTTTCCATCAGGTGGCTGACTCGCATAGGAGGAACAATGCCATAGAAACGTTGATGGTTGATGGAGTTGCTTCTTCAAACCAACCAGGATCACATTGTCAACTATTACAAGAGTTTGCCTTCTGAACAATTTTCTTGGAGTCCGAGGCTAGATGGGCTTCCCTTTGATGCTCTTGACTCACAAGAAGTAGGACAGCTTAAGAGGCCTTTTGAAGAAACAAAAATCACAAAGCGTAAAAAGCATGGTGGGTGACAAAGCTCCAGATCCAGATGGATTTTCTATGGCTTTTTTCCAAATTTGTTGGAAGTGATCAAAGAAGATATAATGGCGGTCTTCCATGAATTTCATGAAAATGGTAGGTTTGAAAAAAGAGTCTCAATGCAACATTTATTGCTCTTATTCTAAAAAAACCTAGCGTTGTAGAGGTAAAAAAATTATCAACCTATTAGCTTGGTGAGTGGAATTTACAAGATTCTTTCAAAATTTTTAGTGAAAAGATTGAGCATGGTGGTTGTGAAGTTAATATCACAGTCTCAAAATGCCTTTGTTCGAGGTAAGCAAATTCTTGATTCGGTGCTTATTGCCAATGAATGTATGGATAGTAGACTCAAGTCGGGAGTGCCGGGCCTCTTGTGTAGGCTTGATATAGAGAAGGCCTATGACTAAGTCAATTGGAGATTTTTGCTTTACATGCTCAAGAGATGTGGTTTTCGATCAAATGGTGTTCTTGGATCAAACAATGTATCTCTACTGTTTGTTTTTCTGTCTTGGTGAATGACACACCAAAGGGCTTTTTTAAAAGCTCATGAGGCTTGAGACAAGGTGATCTTTTATCTCTGCCACTCTTTGTTTCTGTATTGGAAGCTCTTAGTAAGATGATTTCAAGTGTCGTGGAGGGCGGGTTCTTATCTGGATTCTCAATGGGGGAGGCAAATTTTGGCTCACTTTCACATATCTCATATTTTATTTGCCAATGATACCCTAATTTTTTGTGGGGCCAGCCATGATCAAATTTGAGCTTTGAGAACACTCCTTTTATGCTTCGAAGTTGCTTCGGGGTTGAAGGTGAACATGGCTAAATCAAAAGAAGTCTCAGTGGGGGATGTTCTGAATGTGGAGAGCATGGCTTACATTTTGGAATTTAAGATATCTCAGCTGTCGATGAAAATATTTGGGCCTTCCTTTGGGTGCCCCGTTCAAATTGAAATCTATTTGGGACGATGTGCTAGAAAAAATGGAGTGGAAATGGACGATGTACCCTTTCCAAAGTGCCAACCTACATTCTATCACTATTTCCGATTTCCACCAAGGTGGCTTATCGCATGGAGAAACTTCAACGTGATTTTTTTTTTTGGGGGGGGGGGGGATGAACGATGAGTCAAAATTCCACTTGGTAAAATGGGCCACAGTATGCTCCCCTATCCTGGAAGGAGGATTGGGTATTCGGAACTTGCAATCTTTTAACAAAGCTTTGCTTGGCAAATGACTATGGATATACCACAATGAATGGGGAGCATTATGGAGAGCCATCATGGAATCGAAGTATTGTGAACCATGGGGAGGATGGTGTTCAAATGAGGTAAGTGCGACATATGGGGTGGGAATATGGAAACACATATGAAGAGTATGGGGCACATTCAAGAAATATCTGTTTTGAGGTTGGCGATGAATCCAAAATTAAAATTTTGGCATGATGTATGGTGTGGCGATAGGGCACTCAAGGAGCTTATCCAGAATTCTATGTTATAGCAAGAATTAAAGAAGCCTCAATTGCATATCTCTTAATCCGATCTAATGGTACTCCCCATTAGAATGTTAGATTCTTTAGAAATGCAAAAGATTTGGAAGTTGCCACTTTTTCAGAGTTCTATCATCTGGTGTACTCTACCCATATGAGAAGGGGGGGTTGAAGACGATCTTTTGGCGCCCTTCTAAGAAAGGGAAGTTCACAGTCTGCTCCTACTATCAAGCCATGACCATGCGTAACACATATCCATTCCCATGGAAAAGTAGAAAGACAAAAGCACCCCTGAAGGCGATTTTTTTGTATGGACGACTTTCTTAGGGAAGATCCTCACAATAGACAACCTATGGAAACACCACATCATAGTCATGGATTGGCGTTGTGTGTGCAAAAAGAACGGAGAGTCCGTAGATCATCTATTACTTCATTGTGAGATTGCTATGACCT
>QEOT01003836.1:254577-265236 GCA_003123785.1 Pterocarya stenoptera
AGTGCTATTTATGTGTACATCTATATATAGTAATATGTAGAAAAAAAAGATATATATACATTCGAGATTGATCTGTATCAACCCCTCATCTTCATCTAATAGATAATTTTGTAGAAAGGTGCATCTAGTTCTTTCTTACTATCTATTGTATTTAATTAATTAATTTATTTATTTGATGTCGGGAAACCTCTCAAAGGTAGGGTCCTTTGGACCCATCTTTATAGAGTAAACTCCGGTCCCGTGCACCGCACCCTCGGAAGTTTCCCTGCACGGAACTGGTTAAATCGCTCACTAGGGGGTGTGGCTCCTAGACATTGTTTGCACCCAAGGAGATTTGAACCTTGGGCCTAGGGGGAGCATACGCCCTAGCCCAAGGCCTTTACCACTTGAGCCAACCCCTAAGGGTTACTATATATTTTATTGGATCTATATAATGCTGATTCAATATAGTCCACCTATTTCATTTAAGACCTGGAATTGTAATTCCTTTCATTTTTCAATCATTGATAAGAACTAATAAATAAATCAAGTTAAATTAAATGAGTCATTTTTACTTGAGGTTTATATGACACCTCTATTTAACGAAGAGGAATCTAGAATAAACATTGGAGTAGCAAAAATACTTGGTTCTTCTGAATGAAATCACATAAACGACTTTTGTTCTGATTTTTGACAGCCATGTCGCATCTATCTCATAAGGTAAGTGGCCCTATGTTAGTTGGGGTCCTTTTCTATTTTGGTCTTTATGATCAACTGCCTTACTCCGTGTGTGGCGAGATTTTCTGTAATATCATGTGTTGAGCATGGGAAATTTTTTTTTTTTTTTTCAAGTAATAATTTATTCAAAGAAATAGGCATAAGCCCAAGTACACAAGACGTATACGAAGGAAACACCTACAACTTCCACAAACGAAAAGAAACTGAACGCCAGAAAACTAAAACAAGTGCAGAAAATTATCCTCCATTACAAACACTTTAACCCAAGAACTCAAAGTACTCAAGAAAATATCCCTAAGATCTCCCAAAGAGCGTTCTTTATCTTCGAAGCATCTCCCATTTCTTTCAATCCATATGCACCACATAAGACAAAGATGTATCATCTTCCAAACTCTCACCGCCTTCTTACAGCCTTTCAAACCCTTCCACCCTTCCAATAAATCCACCACTTCTCTAGGTATCACCCAATGTAATCGTGTCCAACTCAAAACTCAGTCTACAAGAATCTTGTCACTTCGCAATGAAGAAAAAATGTTATTTACAGGTTCTCCTGCCCTTTTACATGACACACCAATCAGCTATAAATAGACCTCTCATTCTAAGATTATTAGTAGTCAATACTTTGCCCAAAGATGCCACCCAACAGAAAAAAGCATCTTATTGGAAACTTTCACTTTCCATATACTTTTCCAAGGAAAAACACAACTACTATGACTTGACAAAATTCTGTAATAAGTTGAGACTGAAAACTTAGCATTTCCAGCAGGGATCCACACCATGCTATCCTCTCTTTCAAGCACCAAGTTTGAACTGTAGAGTTTAACCAGTAGAGCCTTAACTTCATCCACCTCCCAATCATTGACATCCCTTTTATAAATGATATTCTGTTCAACCTTGTTGTTATTACTGCAGTAAGAATCATAAATAGATGCATTATAATCCCTGGCAGTTCTGAAAATGGAAGGAAAAACCAACTTGAGAGCAGTATCCCCACACCACAAATCATGCCAAAAGAGAATCCTCTTACTATCTCCCACCTTCAATCTGAAATTATTGGAGAAGGAATCCCATCAGTTTCTAATAAATTTCCACAAACTAACCCATAAGCACCACTGGCAGCTTTAGAACACCAACCGCCCCACAAACTTCCATAGTTCACTTCTATCACATTTTTCCACAGGGCTTTACTCTCCAAATGATATCTCCAAAGTCATTTTCCAAGTAAAGCTCTATTAAAAACCCTTAAATCTTTTTTCCCCAAACCACCATGATCTAGTGGTTGACAAACCTTCTTCCAGCTAACCAAGTGAAACTTCTTTTCCTCACCATTGCCTCCCTATAAGAAATTTCGAATAAACTCCCAATCCTCTTTTCAACACTTGCCGGAAGAGGAAAAAGAGAAAGGAAATAGGTGGGAAGGTTGGACAAAGTACTCTTTATAAGAGTTAGTCTTCCCCCCTTAGACAAGTAGATCCTCTTCCAACCCGTTAACCTCCTTTCAATTTGTTCAATCACCCATCCCATATATTGACAGCTTTAAAAGAGGCTCCTAAAGGAAGCCCAAGATACCTCAAAGGCGAAGAAGAGATTCTGCACCCCAGTAAATTAGCCCAGTCTGATAAATTCTGAACATCACCCACAGGAACAATTTCAGACTTAGATAAATTAACTCTTAACCCCAAAGCAGCTTTGAAATATTGCAAAAGTGCTCTTAAAACACAAAAATTATCCGAATCAGGCTCACTAAAAATCAAGGTGTTGTCAGCAAATAATAAATGAGAGATCTTTAAACAATTCCTAGTCTCATTACCTACCACAAAACTGGACAGCAGATTACCATCCATAGCCCTCTCAATCATTCTACTCAAAGCTTCTATAACCATAACAAAACGAAAGGGGGAAATGCGATCGCCTTGCCTCAAACCAAGACAACTACAAAAGAAACCAGCCAGTTCACCATTCACCAAAATAGAAAATTTTGAAGTCAAAACACAATGCGCTTAATCCACGAGCTCCATGTAGCACCAAAACCAAATCTCCTTAGTAAATAAACCAGAAAATCCCAGCTTACATGATCGTAAGCCTTTTCCATATCCAATTTAATAAGAATTCCAGCTTTCCCCACCTTCAACCTACTCTCCAAGCATTCATTAGCAATTAAAACAAAATCTAAGATCTGCCTTCCTCTCAGAAAAGCATTTTGAGGTAGTGAAATAATCCTCTCCATCACCCTACTCAAACGATTTGCCAGCACTTTAGAGATAATTTTATAAATGCCATTCACCAAACAAATTAGCCTAAAATCTCTTATCTCCACAGCCCCTGCCTTCTTCGGAATAAGAGCAATGAAAGTAGCATTCCAGCTCTTCTCAAACCTCATATACGAATGAAACTCAGCAAACACCTTCATGATATCATCTCTAACAACGTTCCAGCAATCTTGAAAAAAAGCCAAAGTGAACCCATCCGGACCCGAAGCCTTATCCTTGTCCATACCCTTTACCACATCTAGAATTTCTTCTTCTTCAAACTCTCTTTCCAACCACACAGCATCCAACTGCTTTAGAGAGTTAAAAGCAAGGCTGTCTAGTTTTAGTCTCCAAGAAAAATTTTCTGAAAACAGCTGCTCATAAAAATTCACAATGTGGGCCTTAACATCTTCTTGATCCATAATCAACCTGTCCCCATCACGAAGGACCTCAATCGCATTATATGTTCTATGAGAGTTTGCCATTTGATGAAAAAATTTAGAACACCTATCCCCCTCCTTCAGCCACAACACCCTCAATTTTTGCCTCCATGAAATCTCTTCCATCAAGGCTAAATTTTCCAATTCAGAAACCACCCCTAATTTTCTGGTTCTTTCCTCTTTCTATAACAACCCTTTCACCTCCTTTTCTTCCAAAGATTGCTTCTCCTCCATAAGCCGCTTCCTCTTGGTATCCAACAACCCAAACTCCTCTTTATTCCATCTCATCAAGTCTTTCTTAAGATATTTCAACTTTCTAGCTAAAACAAAATTAGGAGTGCTAGTAACATTATAGGAATTCCACCAACCTCTAACTTTTTTGCCAAAGCCTTCAACCTTAAGCCACATGTTCTCAAATTTAAAATAACTTCTAGTCCTTTATAATGATTCCAAGGAGCTCCAATTATAATATTGACTAGTCCTTTTGGAGTATATGTCCGTCCATATGGGGCATGGGCCTTTCTTAGATTGGTACATTATTCCACATCAGTTCTTGTTTGGATCACCACCTGACTATGATTTCATATACGACTTTTTCTGGCTTGCTCGTATATCTGCCCAGCTACGTCAGAAGCTTGTGCTTCGTGCAAACAAACATTTATCCTTAATGGAAGTGTCTTAGGTAGGAGTTTAAGCTTACACTGATAGTCATACAAGACTAGTTTTATGAATGATATTCATTCACCGGATTAGCAAGTAGAGGCTTATCTGCTTGACCTGTGAAGTGATTCTATGACGGTTAGAGTAGTGAAGAAATCATGAGTTCACAAGATATGTTTTAGCACACAATATAGAAAAGGACCTTCCATGCCCTTCCAAAAGGGGGAATCTAGTCCGTGGTTTGTGTTCTGCAAGCATAACCATGAGGATGAGATTCTTGGCTGATTAATCATCTCAATTTCAAATATTCTTGGTATTGGAGGAGTCAAATGGAGGTTGATAGATACCCAGTAGATTTTTCTCATTCTCTCTTTGGTTTTCTAATCATTAACATGGGGCCTTATTGTGATATCCCATATGATAAGGATAAAGGTAGGTGGTGTATGAGATCTCACATTGCTTGGGAATGAGAAGTTCTTGCTCTTTATAAGATTTCAATGGGGCTCCAATTGTATCATTGACTAGACCTTTTGGAGTATAGGTCATGTGGTTTGGGCCTTCCATTGGAGGGCATTGCACTTATAGTATTGGCTTCTTTCCTCCTGAAGTAACCACTTCCATCTAAGATTCTTTCCTACTTTTAATTGTAGTTATTTTTTTCTCTTGCTGCTTGAATGAAGCACTACTTCATGCTTTTTATGTATTACATTTTTGGTCTGTTCATGTGCTCTCGGCCCATGTAAAAATCTCAAGAATTTTTATTTGACTACCTTCTATGAACTAGGAGTAAGTAGCATCATGCTCTCTTTGTTGCTTTCTTGTGGAGGCTAAGTCTTGACTTTTAACCATATAATGTCGGTTCTGTGATGCAGATTGCAGAATTTGTGTTTGGAATGCTGCTGATGGTAGCTTAGTGCATTCTTTGACAGGTCATACTGAATCTGTAAGTGATTCACTTTCTTTGTAATGAAACTGTTTCCTTTGATTCTTGATATTTTGGAACAGAAGTTACTATTTATGATAGATGGAATGAGTGCCCTGTGTACTGCTGCTTGTACCTAGTATTTAATAGTCACAAATGTTTATTAGATTCTTCTTTTACCTAGTGCTTGTTAATACCAACATGAGAAGTGTTGGCACATACAATTAAGATACACCATTTGTTTAAGCGTTGTCTCTTTAGATTAACTGGTTGATTAGTACAGTGTCAAAGCTAAAGTCCATATGAAATGAATGCCCAACCTAATGAAGGTCAGTTGTACCTGATGCATGTTGCATAGCCTTCCAAGTAGGGGGGCATATTTCAGTTTGATGATCTCAAACCAGCAAGGTTCCTATAGCTATCACTGGTACCCACCATCTCTTGATGGCTTATGCCGCTGCTTTTTTCTTCGAGGATTTGTCAAGATGGATTCTCTGTTATTCAGGAAACTCATCATTTGATACAGAGTAATATTTCTAACTGTGCCAACTTGGTTTTTGATAGACATATGTTCTGGATGTTCATCCCTTCAATCCACGAATAGCCATGAGCGCTGGTTATGATGGAAAAACCATAGTGTGGGACGTAAGTTTCTACTTTCTTTTATCTCATTGAAGCTTTTTATAATTTTCTATAACTGAATCATCTTACTTTTTGTATTTTAGATATGGGAAGGCACACCTATTCGAATATATGACACTTCACGTTTCAAGCTGGTAGATGGCAAGTTTTCACCGTAAGTGAATGATAAAAGACTTCTAGAAGTAGAACTTATGCCTTCAATGAACCCGTCAGTTTGGTTTAGTCCTTATAAAAATCAATTTGGAAGGCCATTCTATTCATTTTCTATTGACACTTCCCTCTACAATATTTTGCTTTTTGGAATAAGATTGAAATTGCCCACACTTTGTCTTATTATTTAACTAGATATTTCATTTTTTTGGGAATCAGAGATGCATTATATAAAATGAGGAGTACAAGACGGGTGGGATGCCCCCCCCCCCCCCCCCCCNGGGGGGGGGGGGATTTTCAAAGGAGGCAGTTTGTTGGTCCAACTGGTGGACTAAATGGTCTCTGTTAAAGGCCACAACTGATTAAGGGGTGTTGGAATCGATTGTTTTAGTGAATTTGTTGGATATTTCCATGTCCACGATCTCTGGTTCTTCATTTAGAGAAGGTAGTAAAATAGTGAAGAACTATATACTTTCTATGTACTTGGGCTTTGCCTATTTACTTGATCAATAAAATCTTATTCTACCGATAAAAAAATGTAAGATAGTGGAATAGTGAGGATCAGGCGATTCAGAACTTTGGCAGCACCCAGAAAACATATGCGACTCTACTTGCACGTGGTGCTCCCTTGCTGTCAGGGAAAGGGTTGGGAGGGCCGTATTTTGAGGAGCTGAGGCTGAGAAAGCCTCTGTTGTAAGCAATAGATTGGGACTTTCCCAGTCTAAAGAAGAAAAGAAAAAAACAAAAACCACACAAGCCATGGACAAGTGGGAGGGGGAGTGGGGAGGAGGGCCCTTTCCACTTGGAGGAGATTTTGGCTTTTGGGTTTTTAGGGACAAAAAGAGAATGGTTTTTAGAGAGACGCTAAAATAGACATTTCATAATTCAATGTGACCTTAGTCTTTACTCTTGCCGTAGAGGTTCTTGTTGCTGTTTGTTGATCATTCTCTCATATTGGCTTACATATGTAATATGTTGATGCTCCTGTAGTAGGATCAATTAGCAGTTGACATTCTCTTCCAAACTCTAAAGCTTAGACATCACTTAGCAATAAATTTGTTGTTTTCCTTATTGTTTTGATAAACTATCCATACGTTTTTTTGATAAGTAAGAGAGATTTTATTAATCCACGTAATTAGGTGAGGCTCAGGTATACAGGAAGTATACAAGAAAAGCCTAGTTACAAGCTAAGCTCTGCAAAAAGCAGCATATAAATCATTAAAATTTGTTCCATTCAATACAGCAGATGATGCCCAAAGTAGCAATGTATGAAAGAAAAAGTCCCCAAACCCTTTCGGTGAGCACTCCCTATCCTCAAAACAGCGACCATTCCTCTCATTCCATGTGCACCACATTAAGCATAGAGGCACCATCTTCCAAACAGCTGCGATCTGCCTGTTGCCCGAATACCTCTCCAACATGGCAATAAATCTCTCACCCTCATAGGCATTACCCATGCAATGCCAAGTCTTGTGAATATTTCATCCCATACAGCATGACTACTTCACAATGAAGAAGGAGGTGATCCGTTGATTCTCTATCATATTTGCACATGAAGCACCAATCTAGGCCACGCTTTCTAAGCTTGTCAATAGTCAATATTTCCCATGAGATGCCAGCAAGCAAAAGAAAGCAACCTTAAGGGGAGCATTACTCCTCCAAATGTACTTTCAAGGAAAGGCATTCGGGGAAGGGGTCGACAATACCTTGTAGTAGTATCTGTTTGAGAAGTTCTTGTTCCCCGTAGGTTTCCAAAGCAATCTGTCCTCCCCATCTGCATGTAAATTCAGCACATATAACACGCTGTAAAAGTCAGCAATGTCTCCCATCTCCCAATCCTATACAGCTCTAATAAATCTCACCGACCAATGAGTGGAATCAGAAGAGATGTCCATGTTATCATCCACTGAGGCATCCTTATCTAATGCAATCCTATAAAAAGAGGGGAAGGTGTTCTTCAAAGCAACATTGCCACACCAAATGTCATGCCAAAATCTAATTTGAGTGCCAACCATTACGAATAAATTTCCAAACATGCCATAAGCCCCTCTTGGAAGGGCGTATTCACTGGAATATCAACTTCAACCGGGCGACACGGGATTGGGAGATGGGTAGTTTTGTAGATTTTTATAGTCTCATATATTCTATTCAATTGAACATCAAGCATGAAGATGGTTTGTGATGGATACCTGCAAGGAAAGGGGTTTTTACTGTTCGTTCCTTATATAAAACTCTCACACAAGAACCTAATACATAGTTTCCTTGGAGAAGACTTTGGCGGCACAAGGCACCCACCAAAGCTTTCTTCTTTGTGTGGACAACTTCCTTAGGCAAGATTCTCACCACGGATGATCTGAGAAAAATAAGGGTAATCATTGCAGATTGGTGTTGCATGTGTAAAAGAGGGGGTAAGTCGGTGAATCATCTACTTTTACATTGTGAGTCAACCAGGGTTCTCTGGAATGAGGTGCTCAGTAGGATGGATCTAGTGTGGGTTATGCCGGAGTCCGTGGTGGAAACATTGGCGTGTTGGACTTCTATCCGAGGCATGCAACAGATCAAAGCGGTTTAGAAGATGATCCCTACTTGTATTATGTGTTGCTTGTGTCAGGAGTGCAATGAGCAGATGTTTGAGGATAAGGAGAGATCGATGGCAAAGCTAAAAGTTTTCTTTTTTAGAACTCTTTGTACTTGGGCCATTGCTGTGGACTTTAATGGCATGGACCTTCATGATTTCCTTGTTTCTAATGCACCTACTTAGATAGGGCATATGTATTTTGTAATTGGTAGTTTTTTTGCCCATTCTTTGATCAATAATACTTGTTTACTTATCAAAAAAAAAAAAAGGCCCTCTTACTTCGTTAGAGTACCAACCTCCCCATATTCTCCCATACTTGATATCGATAATGTTCCTCCAAAAAGCATATCCTTCCCGATGATACTGCCATAACCACTTTCCTAAAAGGGCCTTAGAAAGCTCTCAATTTTCTAACCCCCAATCCGCCGTAGGACAAAGATGCACTAGACTTTATCCTACTTAATCAAATGAAATTTTTTCACGTCCTCTAAACCACCCCACAAGAAATCACGAAAAATCTTTTCGAATTTGTTCGCCACTCCTGCAACTAATGGAAATAAAGATAGAAAGTATGTTGGGAGATTGAATAATGTGCTCTTAATTAATGTGATTCTGCTACCTTTAGGTAAGTAAATTATCTTCCAACCCACCAATTTGCATTCGATCATCTCAACAATCCCATCCCACATAGCCTTGGATTTATGAGGGGTCCCCCTAAGGAAGTCCAAGGTACTTCATGAGCTAGGATGACACTTTGTAGGGCATGATGGCAGCCAAGTCACTTAAATTATTAACCGAACCAATTGGAACTATTTCAGATTTTGATAGATTCACCTTAAGACCGGAGATAGCTTCGAAACAAAGCAGGAGAGCTCTCAAGGAACAAATCTGATCCGGGTCCGGCTCACAAAAAATCAACGTGTCATTGGCGAAAAGTAAGTGAGAGATTGATAGACTACCATGTGAGGAACCACCCACTGAGAAACTCTAGATGAAGCCCCTATCTGTCGTCCCTTTCAACATTCTACTCAGAACATCCATTACTAAAATGAAAAGAAGAGGGAATAAAGGATTCCCTTGTCTCAAGCCTCGAGAGCTATTAAAGAAGCCTTCGGGAGTGTCGTTAACCAAAATAGAGAATCTAACTGTTGTGATACAATGTTTCATCCATTGACACCATCTTTCCCGAATCCCAATTTATATGGTCAAACACTTTCTCCATGTCCAATTTACATAAGATACCTGGAATGCTGGCGTTGACTCTACTCTCCAAGCATGCATTAGCGATGAGGACCGAGTCTAGTATTTGCCTTCCTTTTGCAAAGGCGTTTTGGGACTTCAAGATAATCTTCCCCATGGGTTCGCTCAACCGCTAGGCTAGAACTTTAGAGATGATCTTGTAAACCCCACTCACCAAACTTATAGGATGGAAATCTTGCACCTCCACTGACCTTGCCCTTTTAGAAATAAGGGGCGATAAATATGGTATAATGGCTTTTCTCAAATTTCATAAAAAAGTGAAATTCGAGAAAGACCTTCATGATGTACTCCTTGACAATGTCCCACCTAGCTTGCAAGAAAGCCATTGTGAAACCATCTGGGACTGGGGCTTTGTCTTTGTCCATCTCTTTTAGCACACTAGCACCTCCTCCTCTACGAACAGTGTCTCCAACCAAGCCGCACTCGATTGATCGATAGAATCAAAAACCAGCCCATCTACCTTGGGTCCCAATGATGTTGCTCCTTTAAAAACTTATCATAAAAGTGGACAATGTGATCCTTGATAGCGACTCTGTCCAAAAGAACAAGAACCTCGATGGCGTCGTTTCTTTGATGGGAATTAGCTACTCTGTGGGAAAACTTTGTGCTCTTGTCCCTTTCAACCAAAGAGCCCGAGATTTTTGCCTCCAGGAAATCTCCTCCATAAGTGTGATTTTTTCCAGCTCAGCTACTACAACCATTTTCCTTGCCTTGTCATCATCCGAGAGGACCCCATCCACCTCCTTTTCGCTGGTCATTAATGTTCCCAAATACTTCCATGTTCCATTTTCTCACATCATTTTTCACGGCTTTAATTTTCCCGGCAAAAACAAAGCTAGGAGTGCCTAAGAATTTATATGAGGACCACCATGTTCTAATCTTGTCCGTAAACCCATCTACCTTCAACCACATGTTCTCGAATTTTAAATATCTCTGTCCCTCATGGAGACCCCCACAATCCAATAGGAGAGGAAAATGATCAAAGCAGAGCCTAGGGAGTCGTTTTTGGCATAGGTTGGGAAAGTGGGCCTCCCAAGAGGG
>QEOT01003836.1:267202-285589 GCA_003123785.1 Pterocarya stenoptera
TCTTCCAACGTGCACAAAGCCCTGGAAGGGGTCAGCAGCTACCACCATAAATGACCCCTTGACATTAGAGTCTTCCTGGGTCATTGAGAGAGGGCATTGAGCCTTGGAAGAAGCCTCCAAAGGTTATGGAGGATGTGGACCAGCGAAAACTTCGAATCGAGGCAGCCTAGTTAAGGCCACCACCTCATCGCAACTGTTAATCCCCTCCAAGGCCGAGAGCTGTTCCAAGTTGTGTACTGTAGGGACGGCGGTGACTCTATTTGTGTCGACGACGAGCTCCCGATGGCATGAGAAAAGGCGGCAACTTCATTTTGAACTAACCAAACAATCGTCGTTGCCTCCGTGCTTCTATTCTTCCTTGTCGTGGCCTATAACTAGACCCTACTTGGGCATGTAGGGTCGCTGGCGGTTTTTCTGTGTCGTTGGCGAGGCAGCCGGTGCAACCGTCAAAGGATTTGGGATTCTCAGGCCCAAGATGCTTCCTTAGCCCGCCACTCAAAGACGGGCCTAAGTGACGTCTCTCCAACCTTAACGGGCCTAACCCCTGCAGTCCTTACAACATCATTTGTGGGCCCCCTTCTGCTCGAGCCCAGCCCAACCTTATCAGAACTTACCACAGGCTCTCCATTCTTCATGAGCCCACTACCCTAACCCATAACCAAACTTTGCCCAAGTCCACTTTCCTCTTCAACATGTTAATTTCCTCTGATATCCTTGACAGTTGTGCTCTAACAGCCCACTAGATCCCTTTTACTTCCCCCATCTTCATACTATCGATAAAGGACCCCTCACCTCCCATATCAGTCTATGGAAAAAGACGGGTAGCCACAGGTGGGACAGGCCTGCGGCCGTGATCTCCTACGTTGCCAATCCCTTTACCCTTCGACCAACTCCTGTCAGCCACCATAGCAAAGCTGCTCCCTGTCTGAGTACTCGCCAGTAATCTCAGGACTGAAGCGGAGGTGGCGCCTTTTGAGGGGAGAAACCTTCCTACTCCATCCCACTACCAATCTCCCCTCCCCTTCGAAATCCACCCTCTGTTCACACCCTACCTGTACTAGCAGCAGCTGAGTCATAGAAGTCGGTAACCTTCTCAAGGTGGTAAGCAAAATCTTCCCAGCCACTGCCCTTCGAACCTTCAGGGACAATCACAGAGCCCCTCTTCTTGTCATTCCCGAGCTCTGCCAAATGCAAGAAGCATCCCCTAGAGTTAATGTGACGTTGAATGGTGAGAACTCCATCACCCACCCTCTTTTTCTGAAGAAGCCTTCATTTTGATGAGAGTCTAGACCTTCCTCTACCATCTGTACCACCCATGAAGCCAACCTCCTACTTATGACAATAAACGTAACCATTCTACTACTTCTCTCAGTAATAGCAATGTATTGCCACCCACCTCTGAAAGAACAAAGGTTTTTGCTTCCACTGTAAATCGCTTATCACCCGCCATCTTATTAACACTAAAAGAAAGACTAGTAACAAAAGGTAAAAGAGTTCCCGATAAGAAGCGTCATGGGATAAGGGATTAGCTCCGGCGAGAGGCCCCGGAGGTGAGATTACTGACGAGCATGAGAATAGAGAAATTGTACGGAGATAGCATTATAATATTCATTATTGGTTTTGAAATATTGATGTTCTAATGATAATTCCAATCTGGATAATTCTTAGTAAACTATTATGCTATGTGTTCTTTTCTAAGTTCAAGAAACTTCAAGCTTTGAGTTTCCTAGTAGTGTTATTTGGTCTAAAAAGCCAAAGATGAGGGATTGCTCTAGGGGCTGTGATTCCATGAATAGTAGTAGCCTATGGCTGAGGTTGAACCTTGACAGAAGAAGTATCAGAATTATCAAAGTTGGAGTTTACCAGCATAATGTAAGCGCAGGAGTTAAATTTGGGAATGGAGCTTTTTATTGCAAAATTGAAGACAAACTAGGATAAAACTAATAGTAAGTCTTTAATATGTATATATGAACTTTGGACTTTTAGCTTTTGCATGAACTTGTTTCTCACATGAAACTACAATTTAGTTTGTTTCTTTTTTTGGCAGGAAGAATATATCTGTTTTATCATATATCTATAGCTCATATCATAAGTCCTAGGGGTTGTCTCAAGTGGTAAAGGTCTTGGTCTTGCTGGTATGCTCCCTCCAGGTCTAAGATTTGAACCCTTGGGTGCAAACAATTTCTAGGGGCCACGTCCCATTGTTGAAAAGCCAATGATTTATCATTTACCTGATCCGTGTGATGGGAACACGTAGGTCTGCGGTTTAACCGGGTTAAAGACGTTGCGTATATACAGTCTCCGGGATTCCTCATCTTCAAAAAAATATCTAAAGTTGTTTCCTAGTCTGCGTGCGAATTTATATTAACAACATGTAACTGTGTAAATTTTTTAACATGAACTGAACTGAACTAAGCCCTAATCCCAACTAAATTGGAGCTTGGCTTAAATATAAACTCGGGTAAATTTGGAGACATGGATTTTTCAATTGCTTGTGATCTGATGCTAAATTTAGTCCTAGAGATAGGGCAGAATGATTTTTCTTTTTAATGAAATTTTAACTCATTTGTAAGGGATGGGACATCAATTATACTCTCGGATGATGTTGGTCAACTGTATATACTAAACACAGGGCAAGGAGAGTCCCTAATAGATGCCAAATATGATCAGGTACTTCATTTAGTTTCTTTCCCAACCCTCCATAATAATAATAATAGTAAAGGAGTTTTCTGCAGCTCTTTGCTGTGCTTATTTTGTGTGCTCTTGTTTGACAGTTCTTCCTTGGTGATTATCGCCCCCTTATTTATGATACTCATGGAAATGCAGTTGACCAGGTTGGTTGATTTTTGGCAATTTTGTTCATTGATTTTTTACTAGGTGCTCAATATTTACTTCTTTTTTTACTATAGTTTCTAAGTTTTGTTGCTCGGGGTAAAAAAAGCTACATGCTAATTATGGTGCTATACTTCTCTAAGAAATTATTCAGAATTGGTTTATTTTTTATTTATATAGATCGCAAGCAGTTCTCCTACAACAATGGACTGCTTGAATTTAATGCAACATTACGCTAAAATGTGATGCTTATGCTACATTTTACATAATAAATATGCTCATACCATAAGAAAGTAAAGATTAATATAAATGAATGAAAGGGATTAGGCCATGTTTGGATACAAGAAGTGTCAAAACCAAGCAAACTTTGGAAAAATTGGCTCTCTGAGTTCAGCCCCTCTCACTAACAATGTAAAAAGAATCCTAAATTGTATAAATTCCTAAATTGTATACTTTAACATCCCCCCTCAAATTGATGTTGGTAAGTCAACCAGCAACAATTTGCCAACCAAAAATTGATGCCGTTTTCGAGTCATTGCTTTGGTGAAGACATCGGCTACTTGGAGATCCAAAGAAATGTAAGGAAGAGATATCACTCGACTTTCCAAGGTATCTCGGATAGAATGACAGTCAATCTCAATGTGTTTAGCGCGTTCATGGAAAACGAGATTGGTGGCAATCTGAATAGCACTAGTGTTATCAGCATGAAAAGGATAGAAATAGTATGAGGAAACCCAAGCTCCTCAAGAAGACCATGTAGCCATACAATTTCAGAACAAGCAGTATACATGACACTAAACTTGGCCTTAGCAGAGGATTTAGAAACATGATCTTGTTTCTTACATTTCCAAGAAATTAAGGCATCACCTACAAACATACACCAACCCATAGTAGATCGACGCGTATCCAGACACCCGACCCAATCAACATCACTATAGGCAACAAGTTGAAGAGATGAGCCTGTAGGAAAGAATAACCCACGAGTAGGCAAACCTCAAAGATAGCGGGTGATGCGTCGAACTGCAGCAAGATGGAGATGCCGAGGAGAAAACATAAATTGACTGACCTGATGAATGACATAAGAGATATCGGGGCGAGTAGTGGTCAAGTAGATAAGACTCCCAACCAGGCGCCTATAGAAAGTAGGATCATCTAGAGGGTCCCTTTCATCTTTCCTATATTTGACATTTACGTCCATAAGAGTGTCAATAGAAGAAGTGTCCTCCAAATCAGCCAAGGTAATAAGATCTTGAATATACTTATGCTGGTTCAAGAAAATACCATTGACCCGATGATGTACTTCCAATCCTAAGAAGTATGTGAGCTGGCTAAGATTTTTTATATGGAAAGTTGCATGCAACAGCTATTGAAGTTTAGTAATCAAACCACAATCAGTGCCAGTGATGATAATATCATCCACATAAACCAAGAGAAAGACTATACCCGATACAGATTTGTGGAAGAAGAGAGAAGAATGATATTGATTTTGTGTAAAACTGAAGGTAAGAAGTGTAGTGCGAAACTTCTCAAACCAAGCCCGAGGAGTCTGATTGCTTCCATACAGAGAACACCTTAGCTTACAGACATCATGAGGAGAATAAGTAGTCATACCAGAGGGAAGTTTCATGTAGATCTCTTCTTGGAGATCACCGTGAAAAAAGGCGTTCTTCACATCCATCTGATGCAGTTGTCACAACTATGAACTGGCAATAGCTAAGATGGTTTGAACCGTGGTCATTTTGGCAATAGGAGCAAATGTCTCCTCATAATCAACCTCATATTCCTGCTTGTTTCCCAGAGCTACTAGGCAAACTTTGTACTGGTCCAAAGAACCATCAAAATGAAGCTTTACAGAGAATACCCATTTACTCCCAATAGGCTTGACTGTAGGGGGTAAGGAACAATATCCCAAGTGTGATTCTCCTCAAGTGCTTGAAGTTCTATTTGCATTGCATTTTGCCAACACTCATGTTCTATGGCTTGTTTATAGCAAGAGGGAATGTAAATAAAGGATAAAGTAGCCACAATGAGAGACAGGGGAGGAGAAACCATACCAATCAGGGGAACGAGAAGGGCGAGTAGACCGGCGAAGAGTGGTGGAAGCAGGAACAGGATCAGGTGCCAAGTCAAGATCGTGAGGGGGTACAGAGGAAGTGGAACCAAACTCATGTCGACAACGTCTTCCATACACAGAATCAGGTTTGAACATTTCCACAATTGTCGGGGAATTAGAAAAGCTAGGCAAAAGAGATAGAGATGCAGATGGCAGCTCAACATTATATGGAAAGAAATATTGATTTACAAGGAAAACCACATTCCTAGAAACACGTATACGACGAGCATGGGGATCATAACAAACATAACCCGTTTGAGGTATACCATAACCAAGAAAAGCATACTTAACTGATTGAGCAGTAAGTTTATATCGTTCATGAGTAGGGAGATGCACAAAACAAACACAACCAAATGCCCAAAGATCAGAATATGAAGAAGAATGGCCAAACAACTTAAAGAAGGGAGAAACATGATGTAACGTAGGAAAGGGTAAGCGATTGATCAAATGAACCGAAGTAAAATGTGCTTCACACCAAAAACGAGGAGGAGCAAATGATTCAATTAAAAGGGTTCTTACCACATCAAGAAGTTCATCTCAACAACACCATTTTGTTACGGTGTCAAAGGACAAGAACGCTGAGAGATAATACCTTTGCTTTGAAGAAAGTCCTGAAACTCATTAGATATATATTCGTTGCCATAATTAAAGCGCAAGACCTTGATGCTAGCAGAAAATTGAGTCCCAAGAAGTGCAAGAAAGCGTTTAAATACTGAAAAAATTTCGGCTTTAGCCCGTAAGAAGTAAACCCAAGTAAAGCGACTAAAGTCATCAATGAAAGTAACAAAATACTTGTAATGTGCATGAGCAACAACAGGTGCAATCCCCCAAACATTACTAGAATAATATCGAAACATTGTGAAGCACGAGATGCATGATGAGGAACAGGTAGAACTTTACTTTGCCAAGTTTGCATGATGTACAATCAAAAGAAATATCAAAAGAAGAACATGCTTTATTTCCCACTAAACCAGAATTAAACAAAGTACATCAGAGTTTGGGTGGCCTAGACATCTATGCCATATCTTATTTCCAAAACCAACAACATTACATGCAAAGGAAACTAAAGGAAAACTAGAACTAATGGTGGAAGAAGAAACGTGAAGTGGAAAGAGGCGTCCCACTTTAAGACCCTTCACAATCATCTTTCCTAACGCTTGATCTTGCACAACACAACCAGAACGAGAGAAATGGACATTACAATTATTATCAACCAATTAACTAATAGAAATAAGATTTGTAGAGAGGTCAAGAGACACAAAAACATCAGTTAAGGAAGAGGAAAGATCCCCAACAGCACTGATAAGCAGACTGCCATCAGTGGTGTTAATTTTCAGATTTCCATCATAATTTCTGACATTGAAAAGAGGAACAATAGTATCGGTCATATGGTTAGAGGCTCTGGAATCAAAATACTATGGTTTAGAAGAAACTTTATGATTACCTGAGAGCTCAAAAGCAAAAAAAGTAGAAATGATCATATGTTGTATCATTTTAGGAGTGCCTGTGTTCACGTTTGCTAAGGCTGTAGGAGTAGGAATAGGAACAACTGGCAAGGCAGCAGGCAATGCAGCAGAACTAGAGGCACCAGTGGAGGCATGATAAGCAATACCTTGCTTCCTTTCAGGTCGAATGGGACAAGTAGAGATGATATGGCCTTGTTTCTTGCAGTAATTACAGAACTTCTAGGAGCAATCCCGAGCAATATGACCAAAAGCTTTACAACTAAAGCACTGGACAACATGCATGTCCCTACCCTTATTCCTCCCTTATACTGTATAAGCCATAGTAACAGGTGCACTAACATTAGCCCGATATTCCATGGCAACCTGAGTTACTATACGCTGCTCCTTACGAAGAAGTTCACTCAAACAAGCATCTAGAGATAGTACAGGATGACGATTCATCAAATTAGAACTTGCAATTTCAAATTTGGAACAGAGCTTCATCAAGAATTGATCTCTCTTACTTGTTTCATGCACTACTTGAACAGCAGAGAGAGCTACAGCGGGAACATTAGCATAAACAATGTCTGAATAATCAGCCCAAAGATTTTGAAAGTCAAAAAAATATTCCTCAATAGAGAGACTTCCTTGTGTGAAATTAGCCATCTCATACTCCAATTGAAAACGTTGAGCCGTGTTGTCTTGATTGTAAACCTTGTTTGGATAATTCCACATGTCAGCGGCAATTTTATAAGGCCTCAGATTGAGAACAAGTTGAGGCTCAACCGAGCTAAGGATCCAAGTCATAACCCGAGCATCCTTGATTTCCCATTTAGACAAAGCCTCAACATCTCTAGGTGCAGGATCACTCCCATTAATATGATCCCACAATTCTTTTCCTTTGACATATAATTGAAATTGAAACTCCCAAGCAGAATAATTTTTGCTAGTAAAACGAATAGGGAACGAGTCTAACTTATCATATGACATGATGGAACTGAAAAGAAAATACCCAACCAGAAGTTTGTGCACCAAAATAGAAAGTGCCGAAAACCAAATAGAAACTAACAGAAAGTGTCGAAAACAATAAGCCAAACCAGGAAATAGTCGGCGCCAAAAGCTAGAAGTAACCCAAGAAAATCACACACAGAACGCCGAAAGTCACACTGACTGCACCGATAATGCCGAAATCCACAACAATCCAAAGAAACTCACGTCAAAACCCACGCTGAAATCCACAATAATCCAGGAAACAAACTCATGCCGATGACACCGAAAGCTGCAAAGAACTCCAGATTTCAACTCAAACAGAGCAAAGAATGTGCACAGAAAGCACCGAAAGTTCTCCTTGCCCAAAACCCAGATGACACTGAAAGTTCACAAGAAGAACTCAGATGGCGCCGAAATCCACAACTCAGCAATAGAGAGTACCGAAAGTCCAAAACAAACCCCCGAGGAAAAAAAACATCCGAGAACAGGCAAGAAACTAGAACCTTGCTTTCTTGATAGCATGTCAAAACCAAGAAAACTTTGGAAAAACTGGCTCTCTAAGTTCAGCACCTCTCATCAACAACGTAAAAAGAATCCTAAATTCTATAAATTCCTAAATTGTATACATTAACAAGAAGTGTTTCATCTTATCTTATCATCACAACTTTCTCAAATTCCTACACAAAATATAATAAATAATTCAACTTTTTCAAATCCCAAAACAGTAATAATATTAAAAAATAATATTCTAATAATATTTTGTTCAACTTTTGAATTTCATCTCAACTCACTATCCAAACCGCACCTTAATGATTACGCTTGTATGTTTTAAAAATGTTTGGTCGTTTAATGATGTGTGATCATACTCTAGCAAAAAGACTGAGGCAGGTGTCAATTTATGGTCCATGGAGGTTGACCCACTTGAGTACACCATCGTTTGTCAGTGCTTTCATACCTCATATGTGACTCCACTCAGGGCCACAGGGATGGAGTTGTGATCCTTGTGATCACCAACCCTGACACGCTACCCAAAAGTTTCAAAGAAAAATGTTTTATGATGTGTGGAATGTTCTATCGCTGTTTTTTAAGATGAAGGATGCTTACAATGTTTCAGTATGGGATGCTATTTACTGATTATTCAGTGCATTTTTATTTTTATGTTTTAAAGTGTTGTAGGTAACAATGACTACGAGTATACAGATCAGAGACAGTAGAGGAGACAATGACCTAATGAAGTTAACCTAGGCTATTAAGATTTTTGTTTGAATATGCTGAATTTTATATATTTATTATTTTGAGGTTTAATAAAGTCTATATTGGTTATATAACCCTTATTACTTGGTGCTAGGAGTGTTAAGTAGCATTCCTAACTTTATAGGGAATGAGGTGTAACAACTTTCTTTCCCAATACTCTCTCTTTGGACAGCTGCTATATGTTTTAATGGGCTTAACTTTCATGATTTTCTTGTATCTTTTTCTCTTTCTAGATAGATTTCTCTCTTGTATACAACCTGTGTACTAGGGTTGGGTCTTTTGGCTTTCAATAAAATGTTTTTACTTGTCAAAACTCATCTCCCAAATTCTGACGCATGACAACATTGATTTAGGAAACTCAGCTTCCGCCATACCGGAGGAACATGGAAGATCTCCTTTGTGGCTCAGGTTCACTCTATGGACTACCTTAATATTAATCTATTTTTTGTGATAATCCCAAAATCTTTTTTTTAATAATGAATAATCCCATTTGGTTGGAATGCTAGACATGATGCCATACCCAGAACCCTATCAGACTGAATACCAGCGAAGACGATTAGGAGCTCTGGGCAAAGAATGGCATCCTTCTTTGAGACTTGCTGTGGGGCCTGATTTCACCATAGATCCAGACTACCAAATGCTGCCTTTGGCAGACTTGGATGTATTGCCTGAACCACTGCCACATTTTGTGGATGCCATGGATTGGGAACCAGAAATTGAAGTACAAAGTGATGATACTGATTCAGAGTACAATGTTCCTGGTGATTATTCTACTGGAGGAGAGCAAGGAAGCTTTGGTTCGATTTCCTCTGGCGATCCAGAGTGCAGTGCAGAAGACAGTGAGGCTGACACTCAAATAGACAGCCTTCGTAGATCAAAGAGGAAAAAACATAAGGCAGAAGTAAGTTTATTTCTTTTCGAGGCAGGAAAAAGGTTTTACTTGAGACTTTTGTTTGAGTTGCTTGAATTGATTTTCCCCTTTCAGGTTGATATAATGACTTCTTCTGGGAGGAGGGTTAAAAGGAGGAATCTGGATGAGGGTGATGGCAATCCAATCAGATGTAACCAAAGTAGGAAATCAAGAAATGGCCGAAAAGCTTCAAAGAGGAAATCCTCCACATCAAAGTCTTTTAGGCCTCAAAGAGCTGCTGCACGAAATGCACTTAATTTATTTTCAAAAATCACAGGTACATCTACAGATGGTGAAGGTGAAGATGGCTCTGAAAGTTTTTCAGAAAGTGAATCCACATTGCAAGATTCAATCGCTGAGAGTGATGAATCTGATAGGCCTTTGCAAAATGAGGAAACAAAGCATTTAAAAGGTAAAGAAGTGTCACTGGATGAGTCTAAGGATGTTGAACATTCTGAACTACCTGAATCTTGTATTGACAGTGGAAACCGGAAGAGATTGGTCCTCAAATTGCCAATTCGGGATTCAAATAAGCTTCTTCTTTCAGGGAGAACATTGCATAAAAGTCACTACCATGCTGATTTGGTGGGTTCATCATCTAAAGCTCCACAGGAGACCATTGAAGAAAGCAGCAATCATAAAAGCTCTCGGGATCCAGGATACTGTTCTGGTGATGTAAACGGCAGCATCATTGAAAGAAAAGGGAGAAAGAGATTAGATAAGGTTGAAGATCATTTAAATCTGTCTGAGAGTTACAATAATAGGCAAATTAAATGGGGAGGGGCCAAGGCTCGCACATCCAGGCGTCTTAGATTTGGGGAAGGGATGTCATCAGGAGCTAATGCCAGCTATCATGCAAGTCTGGTTGATCATGAAGAAAAAGAGAATAATGTGGAAGGACATGTAAAGTCTCGGGAGGACTGTGATGCAATATCCCCTTGTTTAGAAATTCTAAATGTTGGGGATAATATGGACGTTTTGCCACTTACAGAGGAAACAAATATTGTTGCTACCACCTCTGAGGGTTTTAATGTTGAGTCACCAAAGTCTGTTCACATGGTTGCTCAGGATAGCACCACATCATTGCAGTACAAGGATGGGAGCGATCAGCATCATGAACAGAATGAGAGAATGAGGATAAGGTCAGGAAGAATTTCAACAGATCCTGAGAGTCCTAAGCAGGAAAGGACATTTTCAGTAGAAAATCAGGACAATAGTTGGCATGCAAGCCCTTCAGACAAAGAACAAGATCCAGTTGTGCCTGTGGATGATGAAACCATCAGAATTAATACAGATCATGGAGATGAAGCACGAGAATTGGACACTCAAATGAATAATAATTCTGTATCAATCGTGCAGGATTCACAGGTGTTGCATTCAAATAGAAACAAAATGTATACAGCTGTTTACAAAAGGTCGAAATCAAACAGGAGTAGGGCTAATTTAGAAATTGATAGCGGTGGCATGGGAGAAAGCAATTCGCATTTGAGCAGCCAGAGTCTAACTGTTGGACTGGACTCTCAAGGCTCTATCGATGGGGCTCGTAGGACAAGGTCCATGGGACCGAAGGCATCTACACGTGATTCAGATATTGTTATTGATAGTCTCAAGTCACAACAAGGACACGAATCAGGCCATTTTAGAAGTACCCGTAATAGTTCCATGGACAGATGTCAACTCCCTTCTGAAAAATGGGGATCAAGTTCTAGAATGACTGTTGGTCTGAGGTCTACTAGAAACAGGAGGAGCAGTAATTATGCCTGTGAGGGGAGTCCAATAGATAGAAGGAAGTCTCATCAGTCAGCTAGAAAAGGATCTTGGTTATTGTTGTCAAAACATGAAGAGGGCTCCCGATATATTCCCCAGCAAGGGGATGAAGTTGTATATTTGAGACAGGTGAGTTGTATGAGATACACATGATTCATTGTTGCTTATATTTTTTCATTGTTTTTGGGCTTTGGTGCTTTGGGCTCTTAGTTATTTACCTTGGTAACTTCTATTTTTCAGGGCCATCAGGAGTATATTAATTATTTTAATTCAAAAGAATTGGGCCATTGGAGAACAATGATGGGAAGCCTTGACTTATCAAAAGAAATGATGGGAAACATAAGAGCTGTGGAGTTTTGTAGAGTTGAAAGCCTTGAGTATTCCTCACTTGCAGGGTCTGGGGATAGCTGCTGTAAAATGACTCTCCAATTTGTAGATCCAACTTCCAGTCTGCTCCATACATCTTTTAAATTGACTCTGCCAGAAGTGACTGGCTTCCCAGATTTCCTTGTTGAAAGAACTCGGTTTGATGCTGCTATGCTGAAAAGATGGTCATTTAGGGATAAATGCAGAGTTTGGTGGAAAAATGAAGGTGAAGAAGATGGTAGTTTGTGGGATGGTCGGATTGTGTCTGTGAAGGCCAAATCGGAAGAATTTCCCGACAGTCCATGGGAGAGGTACACTGTTCAATACAAAAGTGATCCCAGAGAAAGGCATAATCATAGTCCTTGGGAGCTTTATGATGCTGATACTCAATGGGAGCAGCCTCATATTGATGATGAGATTAGAAATAAGCTGCTGTCTGCTTTTGCCAAGTTAGAGCAGTCGGGAAACAAACCCGAGGTATATAGGCAGAAAACTTTTATTTTTCTTTGAATTATACGAATGCCCATATTTCTTATATGTGGTTAACATTTCAGGATCGTTATGGGGTTCAAAAATTGAAAAATGTTGCAGATAAATCATATTTTACTAACAGGTATGTATTTGTTTATGCTTACGGAACTTGTTTCATATGTTGCTAGCATTAAGGGTGAATATGTGAGTTCTTATTCAAGAAGTTAGCGACAGCATGAACTATGTCTTTGGGCATGCTCAATAACACGTGTCTTGCTCTACTGATACCTAAGGATAATCTTCCTTGCTCAATGTAATTTGTGCAGGTTTCCTGTTCCATTGTCACTTGAAGTGATCCAGGCAAGATTAGAGAACAATTACTACCGAAGTTTAGAGGCATTGAATCATGACATATCCGTCATGTCATCAAATGCCAAAATATACTTCGGAAAAAATGCAGAAATGTCAGACAAAATAGATCGCCTGTCAGATTGGTTCACACGGACATTATCATCTTTGTAGTTCCTAAAGTTCTGTAGAGTAGTTCCATAATTAGGTTCAAGTTTCTCCCTTGTTTTTGTAGATATTACATTGATTCTTATGTATTTAGAGGTTTTTTTCATAGCACGTTCAGTTCTAATTTGGGGAATTGGTTATTCTTTTTTATAGGGAGATGAATGTCTTCTGGAATTAGCCAGTTGCCGTTAAAAATTTTTACCAGAAAATTCATTCTTGTATAGACGGATGCTTGATACAATCATCAATAACAATGAAGGCAAAGAGAACTCTCTCTCTCATTCTCTATGTGTGTGTTTTGTCCTTTTGATGCCTAAATGCCTTCCATCAGAGTTGGTGTCCCATATGCATGTCATTACAAACCTACGAAACTGACCTCCTTAAGCTGATCAAGCGGCTGACAACTCTCGTCGCTTTGGTCTTGCTGACTCTATTAAATAGTAGAATTCTGATGCCATCTCAAAAATGTCAATTGCTGCTACTGATGCGAGTTGTAAGGACTCTCGGAAATTTCCTTTCCCAGATTTCGCCAGCTATTGGTACAACAGTAGTCTTTTAAGGTTGTGTTTCCCGGCTGGAACTCGACCATTATACATCTTTAATTCCACCAGCACTAAGATTTTCTTTCCAGAATGATTTTTACCATTTGATAAATAATTGCTTACCTAAAATACAGTGCCAGCATTGGGTGTTACATATTTACATACCATCAATTCAGTTAAGCAATCAGAGAAGATATTTATTCCCACTCATCTCCACCTTTTATAGTCTTGACACTTCAACCAATAATTAATTTCCATCGATCGGGACTTGTGCTCAATTGGAAAAATGGCACTCATTAACCAAGACGCTCGGTCTCAGCTGAGAATTAATTACGCCATATCAAAACCATAGAACGCGAATCTTTTGATGCAAAAAAGAAAAAAAAAAAAATCGAAGATCACTGCAGGCAATTACATGATTACGCTACCAAACTCTAAGATGGTCACAGAAAATTGTGCGAGAATGCTGCATTTTTTGGCTTCTCAGCCACAATACTTGAGGATTTTTTGATATAATGGTAGGGGTTCCCATTTGTTGAAAAGGTAAGCGAATGCCTTACACAACAACAACAAAATTGGCATCCATGTCCATGGATCAGTAATGAGTCTCTTGGACTCCATGCAACATACTGTCACAAAAGTCGTCTACTATTTCCACTGGAGAGAAGAACAGTCTGAAAGATTGCAACAATACTTTGTTTCATTCTAATCTCTCCATCGATGGCCACAGTTTGGGTTACAGCAGACAAAAAACAGCGTCATGCCCTCCTCCCCTCTAGCAGTGGCCTGCATATATTTTTTGAAATTTTTTAGAAACTGGAAGCAGTCTAAAAGTTACAGTCAAAAAGTTACTCGTGATTTTATTAAGGGGTTGCCATGAATTTCTCACTAGAGAAACATAGTATTGCCCAGCATAAATTAACTGTAGAAAATGACACTGAAGCACTTCTATCCATAGCAATAAGAGGGTATAGGAACTTCACCTGGAAGAAGACAGCTTCTCCATGGTTGCATTGAGTACAGCGAACAGATTTAGTGCGAGGAAGAGTTGGATCTGCAGCCACATCCTGTAACACTTGAGTGCGCTCTCCAACAGCATGGTGTATCTCGTTTCTATAGACACAGTTGTTATCAGCAACCTCCTGCAAGTTGTTGGAATCTTGACTAAATATTAAACAATCAAATGTATAAAAGACGGAACAAAAACTCTTCTATCAGACAACAAAGACCCTATTAATAAGGCAAAATCAATCTATGCAAACTGAGTCCTGTAACATTAAGAAATCCTTGCTGTAGCCAAAAGGAAATGCAACCATAAAACATTTTTAATCTTTAATAATTACATTTCCATTTCAGTGAAATGTTAACTTAGTTAAGAGGAAGTGAAGCCCTCAGCTACACAATAACAGCAAGGCTAAGAACTAGAGGGCGAAAACTTAGCTCAGACTAGAATGCATGAGATGGCTGAAATGTCTTTCTTTAATATAATGTAAACTCGGTTCATTTAACATTAGCATGCTAATGTTGTTAACCTATTGAGAATTTAGATGTGTTAGGGGGATTCGGGTTTCAAAACAGATTGAACTCTCTTTTGGGTACATAAGAATCTAAGCAACAAGGACCCCAAAATCTTTTCAGAACTTCAACTAGCGTGGTAAACAACCAATTTTCCCATATAATATAAGAATAAAATTAGGATATGTAACCCTAGCCACTAGAAACAATCTAAATCCAAGACAAAAAATTGACGTAAAATTAAAGTTCGTAATTGGTCGACACGAAAGCAATCAATTTTATCGATTACACCATTTATATAAACAATAAATTAAAGAGAAACCCCACAATCAGTTTTACGGTAAGAATTTTAGTTGAAAAAATGAGAGCGAGAGAGGACCTGGTGATCGCAGTTGCGGCACGCGTAGAGGAGGATCTTCTGGTCCTTATCTTCCTTAGGGTAGAGAATATTGTTGCTGAAATAAACAAAACTTCAAGCTTTGTTTCGCAAAAAGAATCATATAAAAAATCTTTGGAAAAATCGAAGCATGCTACGAATGAGTGTAAACGCAATGTACGATGATGGATACTGACCATTCGCGGCAAAATTTCATGGTACTCATCTTGCCAGCTAAAAGGAAAAGACCAGGGGGGCGGTAAGGATTTGAGTGCTGTGCTTGGCGGAATACTTTGGCGGGCTATCTGGCCTCTGCTACTCTGCCTTTACAGCAGCACAGGAGGGGAGAGAGAGAGAGATGCTTCGTGTTGGAATATCTTTAGTAACGCAAACCGCGCGAGTAGGGTATGTTTGGAGTGAGAGACTCTCGTTTCATTTTATTATTATAATTTTATCAAATTTTTATATCAAATATAATAAATAATTCAATTTTTTTAAATTTTAAAATAAAAATAATATTTTAACAATATTTTTCAACTCTTATCTCATCTCAACTCACTATCTAAACACTCCTTAAAATTTTTGATCTATTTATTGAACTGCTTTAATCGATCGATGTAGGTCGATTCAAATCGATTCTAACAAATTTTAGAATGATTTGAACTGATTTAAGATTATTTATTTTTTCAAAAAATTTTTACAATTTCCTACTATTCACCTACACTTCACACTTTACCTTTTTTTTAAAATTTTTTTTAATTGTTTTTATCATATATTTTTTATATGAATAGTAAATAAAAAATTTGAAATATTTAAAAAAATAAATTCAAAAAAAATTTTTAAAAATATTAAAAAATATGGAGTGTGGAGTGTGGGTGAATAGTAAGAAGTTGTGTAGCAAAATCCTCATTTTTTAGTTATCAAATAATTAAGTTTTTTTTTTTTTAAATTTCTTGTTAAAAAATATGATCGAACTAAATATCTATTAACTTTTTCATTATTATTTTCAATAAGAATTGCCTAAAAATTAGACGATGAAATGTGTAATTCTTTATTTTCTTTAGTTAAAAAGAAAACTAGGAGATAAATGAGTATTTTTATATGAAAAATCCTCGAGAGGAGCCCTACTCACCCTAGCAAAATTACCAATTTCTCGTTGCAACAAAACTCACACGTATTTCAGGTTCTTCCCATTTGAATCTTCCCAGCAGACCTCCTCTCCCCCATCCCCCGCGTTCCTTCCGTTTGTACTCTACACCCCCACCCCCTCTGATTTTAACAATCAGAGGATAATTTCGGCTTCATATTACTCTAATCAGTGGTCTAATTCAAAGATCTGACGGTTAGGTGAGTTATTTCGTTTATTTCTAGTTAGGATAATTGTTGTTGTGGATCTTTGTGATTTCCGGTAGAATAGGTTGGTTGATTCTTTTTGTGATGATGTTAAAGAAAGAGGTGCAGAGAAGCTTTATATTAAAGTTTGAAACCTTTGGGTGTTGATATTCTATTATGCAAGAAGAGGACTTCGGTTTCGAAACCTAAGGATTTCTTCCTTATCATTTGGGTTTAGCTTTTTCAACCTTCCTGCCAAGGTTTCCTCAAAACTGTTCACCTTTAGTGATAACCTTCAAAAAGGATTCCCAAAATGGAAGAAAGACTAGTGTGGTTCTTGTGGTTGGCTCATGTCGATGATTTAACTGCATATATGAGAACAGATAAAACTTCGGGTGCTAGGGGTGGGGGGCAACGCGGTGGGGAGAGGAACAAAAGAAGATAGGCGGGGCGACAGGGAGGGAGGAGAGCTGGGCGACGCGGGGAGTGGCAGCACTGTGTAGACGGAGGAACGTCGCCAGTGGCGTTGGGTAGAGGAAGATGACGCGACGCAGGCGAGGGAGGATTTTCGTAGGCCAAATTCGAATTGGGAAGAAAACACTACCGACCAACACTTTTCGCAAAATGCACGTTTTGCATTAAAAAAAAAAAAAAGGCCACGTACGATATGTAATGTCTGCACCGCTATAGTGACTGCTCCTTAGAAGAACTCCTTTTATATTAAGTTTTGGGTTGTGCATAAAATACTATATTCACCATGTGCTTATAAGTTATAACTTAATAGTCTCTATCTTCTTCATATATGAGGTAAAAAAATGTCGACATATGAGGTTAAATACATAAATTACATATAAGCACATAAAAATTACATATAAATTACATTAAAACTATTTATGTTCATATAATTTTTTTTTTTATTGAAATCAGTCAATGAATTTTTATCTGTTATACTCTTTTATACATGATATAAAATGCTTGAATTGCACTATATATAATTTTTAATACTTGTTTATCAATATTAAAATAACTGATTCAAAATTCATTGAATCGGTACGTATCCGATTCCAAGCCTGATTCCAATTTTTCAAGCTTTGGTTAATATTAGGTGTCTCTCTAACTTAGATCGTCCATTTTAGTAAAGCAATTGATCAATTGTTAATTATCTTGATGATTTATGATAATGCAAATTATAAAAACATTTGTATTTTATTTTTTATTTTTTGCATTATTAGTTTAGGTTTAATCCACATTGAGTTTATAAGCAAGCTCGTAAAATTTGATTATAAAAAATGGGTTAAAGTTGATGAGATTAACTAAGACATCCTAACTTGATTTCCTATTAATTTTTCTGAAAAATATGATGCAGCTGCTACTTGTAAAAATGTGGCAGTTTGAAACTTCAAAGAAACAGTTTAGTTGGTAAAACTTCAGTTAGATCTACTTTATAATAAAAGTAACTTTACAATCCAATTAGCCACATTAAGTGACGTCAGTTTGAGAGATTAGTTTTGTATAATCCGTTTATAGCTAAAGTATTTCTCAATACGACATATATGTTAGTTTGATGGTACAAACTACCAAGTACGAAGTGTATATTTTTCCCTTTGAAAAAATATGCAAGCAAAAGAAGGTGGTCCAAGCTTCTGAAAAAACTGTAGCTTTGATTGCATCATTGGGCTAAATGCTAATGGCACCCCTGCTTTCTTGTTTGACCAAATAAAAAGGAGAATGAAAAATGTACCAAGAGCAAGTACAATGTTACAAAGCAACTAATGCAAATCCGAAATATTTCACCAAATCCAACAGTCCAAACATTCCTAAGCTTATTTTAGAAGGCATAACTTGCAACAGCCAAAAGCCTTTAAGCTTCCTCAGCAACAGACGCGAATATATTTGGAGCAGACAGAGATCCCAGGTTAATAACAAACAAGTACAACAACAAAGCAAATATTACTACT
>QEOT01003836.1:295862-311965 GCA_003123785.1 Pterocarya stenoptera
AAAAAAAAATTGAAAATTGAAACTAAGATATTTGTCATTTGATTACTATGTTTTTGCAGTAAAATCATTTGATTGTATATTGTGACTTGTAGAGAGTTAAGAGTTGTGGACCCGTGGAGACTTGTGGAAAGTTGACGATTGTTATCATTTCCTTATGTTCATTTTGTTTTGGTTATTTCGGTGGTGATTAGATACATTTCATCTTATTTTAGTTGTGGAATAATTTTTAATATTGTGATATAAGTAGTTGTTTTATGGCTAGATGAATTGTAATAATTTTTATGTTTGAGAAGTCCTTTCCTTTTTTGATTTTTTTTCTTTTATTTTGAGTTTGGATGATATTACATTTTTTTAATTTTTTTTTCTCTATTTTTTTGCTTTTAATTTTATTTTGAATTTATGATGGTTGCTAACCTTATGGATAGATATAGATAATTTTTATGTATGTCATTTTTTTCCCTTTTTATTTTGGAGTTTAAATGATATTATATTTTTCAAATTCATTTTCTCTATTTTTTGTTTTTAACTTTTTTATGATTGCTAATAATTCTCATGAATATGGATAATTTTGATAATTTTTTCAATCTATTTTCTAATACAAAATTTGTAAATAAAATTACATAATTGATACTTGCAAAAATTGTAAGTTTTTTTTTTTTTTTTTTAAATAGTTAGGCCGAAAATACACATAAAGTGATTTTAGACTTTTTGTTTATTTGGCCCAGAATGGACTGATAGCTTGCAGTTTAATCCGATCTATACGCCCGGATAATCGGTCTGCTCAGTTCCCAAAAAAGGTGGACTGAAATTTTCGTGCAAATTTAAACCGGTAAACNTTGTTTATTTGGCCCAGAATGGACTGATAGCTTGCAGTTTAATCCGATCTATACGCCCGGATAATCGGTCTGCTCAGTTCCCAAAAAAGGTGGACTGAAATTTTCGGTCCGACCCATATAAGGGTGCAAATTTAAACCGGAAAATCGGAAACACCGAAAGAGATTTGATGAAGCTCCTCTGAGCTGAAAGCGGTTCAATTTCATCAGTTGTTCATTGATTTTAGACCAAAAATACTTGAGATTGCCTCAATTAAGACATTCAGGCCGAAAGAAGCAGACCAAAGAAAGGGGTGAAAAAATACATACTATTTTGGTTGATGATAATGATTTAAGGGGAAAGTGCCAATTCAGAGGGAAGCCCTCACAGGAACATATATTCTTATTCAAGTACCAAAAGCTTCATATAAATATAAAACTAAACAGGAGGGCTATCAAATATCTTTTGGTGGCATATCAACCCAACCACCACCTCAAAATATCCCCGCGAGGAGATTTGCAGCAGTGGAAATCGCAGCTCCAGTGATTGCGCATTCCACTATCTGCTCATGGGAAGAGTCCTCAGATGTAAGTGCCAATGCCACACCAGTAATAGCTCCAGCGACTGCACTGTTTTTCTGCACCAAATTAAGCAATGCAGAGTAAGTTGATTTTAAAATATATATATAAATATAATTTAAAAAGAAAATTCAGGATTTCAGACATTGCAAACAGGTGATAGACTTCATAGGCAATGTTGTTAGAATGAATGAATGAATGAGACTTGATGGAAGCAATGTGGTAATGTTTGATTGAATGAAATAACTCTATGATTCATCCAAAAAAGGTGGGAGTTCTGTTTGTTTTGAGGCATTTGTTGGGATCCATCCTCTCTTATATTGCACATAAAAAGGGGGACACTACTCATTAATGGAGCTAACAGAGAGCCTCTCAATCATTTCCAGTAGACAATAAGGGCATTGATTTATTTGCTAAATTCCAAATGCAACAGAAATTAATACACCCCATAAATAACAGTATCTAAAGAGGATAGATATTTATCATGACGATACTGGACATTACCCAATCGTGGGTTCCACGAGCCTCCTTTAGCCCATATGTGAGACCTGAATACACTCCTGCAGCCAGTCCTATACAGCACAAAAGAAACTCTTAGCTCACTTCCTTTGATCACTAGCATAAAGCATCTGTTATGAGGCGGGGCAATTAATCATAATAACCAGGGCCACATGAGAGGGTGATCTTGAATGATAATTTTCTTATGAAGGTAGAAAAGAACAACGGCTTCTATCCAAGGCAGCTTGAACAAGTAAATAAACATGTTTGATTAATCTTAAAACTGGATAACGCTTGTTAATTAATTTGTTAGGCGGTACAACCAATCCTTCCAATGCTACAAATTCATCCAAAGAACTAGGAAGTTGTATGAACAGGAATGTAGGTTTACCCCACTGCATGGATTCTTTTCCGGTGTTCTTCACCTGGAAGAAAAGGATAGAAAAGAATTAAAACCAGAGCAATGATCACAAGCAATAAATCATTGTGCGGACAGTGAAATGCCATTGAGTCGATTGCACAAAAGCGATCGAGTTAGCTCCTCAGAGGGCAGCAAAACAGCATGGTGCTAATGCATGCAGTGCAGCAAAAGCTGCAACATGTACTGTCATCTCCACCATGATGCTGTGCTATATATGTGGTTCCATATATGTCTAGGCAACAATATATAAGAATATGGGAGTTCAAAACCCACCATGGCTTCGAGAGACTTTCTGTTGGTTTCTCCTGCAATTCACATAACAAATTACCGTGAGACATGGCCAATGTGTATATCACTCTTAAGTAATACGACATTTCCATCACCAAAGTACACCGATAGAGAGAGATCAACCTGGGCATGCTAAAACTAAACCATTTCATCATGAAATCTACAATCTTCCAAAGGAGCACTACATGAGAAAAATATTCCAGGCCTGTTGTTGTACGTACCTTTGAGGTCCCGGAATCGATGCTTCTTGCTGGCACCTGAGATCTCCGCCGGCAGATCACCAGTACCCGAATCAAGTCCTGATCCTAGTTAATATTCCAGTTAGTATTCTAAATGTACACTTAATTAACCAATACATGACATGAATATATTATACAGGAAGAGAACAAGAGAATTAAACACGTAGAATATGATCAACATCCATCCATGCAAAATAATAGCCAGAGAACTAGCTATTACCTTCAATGGCTGTAAAATAAGCATCGCGGGACACAGCCTGAACAGCTCCGATCTATACACGAAGCAGGCAGCAGCATAGCCTTTTACAAGTTAGTAATACGCTCAAACACACACACGAGTACTACTAGCTAGCTACCACAAGTGAGCACAGAGAGAGAGAGAGAGAGAGAGAGATGGTAATTAAAAAGGCTACGAACCCCGGCTGCTTTGACGAAGCTCTCGGCGACGCGGTTAAGGAGAGGGTGGCCGAGGTCGAAGAAGCCACCCTTGTCGAAGCTACGCAGATCATCCAGCAATGACCTTGTAGTTGTCTGCATGTCGCTATTATTGCTCATCTTTTTTCTGATATCAATTTCTTCGATCAATGCGTAAACCACCAAAATCACTGATCAAAAGTGAAAACTCTGTCGTGAAATCAGAATAGTCAGGCTGCTTATAGCAATATTCCCAACCGTCTGTGTAGACGAAGAAAGATGATGATCGGGGGGACAAATATTAAGGGAGATCAAGTTTCGATTAGATCAGACAACACGTGTCCGTGTTTCCATACGTACGTGTCTTGCTTCGGTAACGAGAACGCTAACTTCGTGGCGGCCATTCAGGATCGGGCTAAACCACGTGTCCATTTCACCAAAATTTTTGTTTCGGAGTATTTGCCATTGACCAACTCAACTTTAACTTATTAATAGTAGTAAACAAATTCAGCAGTGTATTTAACGTCAAACTTAAGGATTGGATGTTAGGGTAAAAATTTTTAGTGAGATAAAAGTTAAAAATTAAATAAAATATTATTTTTTAATATTATTATTGTTTTAAAATTTAAAAAAGTTAAATTGAGATTTGAAAAAGTTGAATTGTTTATTATATTTATGTGAAAATTTAAAAACATTGTAATGATAAGATGAAATGAGATGAAAATTTTATATTTAAAAAAACTTCTAAACCTAACAATCTCATAAAAATTTTATATTTCAATTTTTTATGAGATCGAAATCCCTTGATCAGGCATTTGTAGGTACATAGATGAAAGCTTACAATATGTATGTCGGTCATTCATTAATTAAGTTTATAAGATCTCGTTTGAATTCAAAAAGTGTTTCATTTCATCTCATTTAATGTCATATTATTATTACAATTTTTTTAAATTACTTTCCACACAAAATATAATAAACAATTCTTCTTTTTCAAATCTCAATTCAATTTTTTTAAATTTCAAAACAATAATAATATTAAAAAATAATATTTTAATAATATTTTAATTAATTTTTATCTAAAATCATATCATCTCATCTCTGGATCCAAACCAGCCTAACATAAATAATTTTAGCTAGCTGGGTATACAAATGACACAAAATAAAAAGATCCAAAATATCATTCGGGGGATTAGCAGCAGCAAATACAATCATTACAGAGAGCGCTGCAGGACAACACAAGGGCGGGGCTTTATTAAGTACAAGTCAAACCTCTCCTCAATTATCAAAAGTCAATTCATGAGATTTGAGGATCAATGCCACTTTAACTACGAATTTAGAAACTACTGTAGGAACATTTGAGAACCCTTCAATCATTTAAGTGTTCAAAATCTAATTTACAGTACTCTATAATGAGTTTCACTACTAGTACATATGGAAAACTTTGCCCTCTAACCAACTCGCTAGACCATCTCTATTACAACCCACACCCACCACCACAGAACCGGGAAACAAAAAAACAAAAAAACGCTATGCAAGGCAGACATTGGTGCCCTCTCTTTATCATATTGTTCACATAGCTAAAAGTGGACTAACAAAACAAAGGGTAATTGGAATAAAACATTAAAGAGGGGAAAAAAAGGAAAACATGTGAGATAATTGGGGAAAAAATAGTGCTGATAAATGTGGTACAAATTAAAGAGAATTGCTAAGCTCAAAGCATCAGAAAGACCAGGTGAAGAGGGAGAACGGGCGGGCCCACATTGTCGTATAGATTGATTGTCTTTCTCCTCTAAGTAGCGCTATACAGTATACCCCCACAATCATCAACGTAAAGCCCTCAAACACATTCATCCCCCCTTGCTCATTTCTTCTCTTTCAAAGTGCATTGTCACTTCGGTAGCCCACAGCCACTCCACCACCAAGCACATCCACGATAGAAGAAAACAGAACAAAAATGCAACCCCGAATAAATTAGGATCCACTTACAGCCATTTCTGGTGAGGATTTTGGTGGTATTAATGGAGAGTCTTCTCCGCCTAACTGTCTATTGTCAGAAGCGCTATGCAATCTATCAGAACATATTTTAGAAGCAGCAGCTTCCTTCTCTCCATGGTTCTCATCTGAGGTGGTGCTGTTATCAGAATTGCTTCTGTCCGTGTCAGGTTTATTCTCCTCATGATTTTCTTCACCAGAGCTTTGGGTCGTCCCATCAGCTGTATGAGCCATCAAGTTCATGGTGCTAGCAGTTTTCTTACTAGGTAACACTGCCTGGCTTAGTGTTGAGCACAAAGCAGCAAATACACTATCTTTCGACTTGGAATTTTTTCCAATCCGCTGCTTCTTCAACACCTCAGGCGTGTTGTCTGTGGATGCCAGTTTCCGCTTCAACCTAAGAGATTCCATTGTTCCTTCGTCTTCATCAGGGGTTTCTGGCTGCTTCCTTGGAGGTGGTCTGTAGTCTTCATCATCCTCATCATCATCATAATCAACCAGTCCACCAGATCTAGGACTGCAGAAAGTTGACATAAATCAAGACAAAAGCAGAGGGCTGATAGAAAGTGTACTCTGACACGTCTTACTCACTTTTATAGGGTGAAAATATTTCCTTTACCTTGAGGGCGGGAAACTTGGACTAACTCCATTGGATAAAACAGGTTGAGACTCTACTTTTTGGGGTTGTGATATTGATGCAGATGCCGTATCTTCTTCATCACTGACTCAAGTATCCAAATTAAGAGGCTATGGTTAGAAATCATGTAAAAGAATTTTTCCAAAACATATTTCTTACACATACCTGTCCTCGTTGAAATAATCTTCCTCTTCTTTCTCCAAAGCACGCTCATCAACTCGTTTTCTCGGGTCTGACACATTACAAGTGCCTTTTGTTCCACTATTCTCCAGGGACTACAAAGACAGTGGTGAGATCCAAAAAAAGGTCGAATAAAAATTGAGGTAGTAAAAATCAAGCAAGATTGGGAGAATACCTGCTCGTATTTAACTTTTAGTCCATGAATGGAAGCCAAGTACTCAAATTCGACCAACTGGTTCCAAAATGTATCAACTATATATTTAAGCAATGATTTAAGGTTTTCCTGATCAACACGAGATCATCAGATGAGAATTACCTCCAGACATATTTAAAATCCAAATGCAAAGAGGTATTAAAAAATGAGTACCTTTCGAATGTACTCAAAAAGTTCTAAAACTGCCGAGTTGAGCAGATTGTAACGGCTACCATTACGAACAAAGGCATCCACAATTGGTTTCAGGAGGTTATTCTTAACAACATGATTTATCAGATGCTCATCCTGCATATAAGCACATAGTTTGAGTTGTTATACACTCTACCCAGAAGAAATGCCAATCAATTGGAAAATCCCAAACAAAATAAGCAAAGTTAAGGCAAGTGCAATGCAGGACAGCAATTACCATTATAAAATTACTACGTCTCTGAAATACTAATGTTACTATGTCCCCCGAATACACAAGTAATTTTGCAAGGGCTTATAAATAGATGCACAGGTATTGAGATTGAGTTACAAGCGATGTCCGGTTGGCATGTTGGAATTGTATATGAGAGATGTCTATCCCGCAATTTCCATAAGTAACTAGTTGCTATTAAAAATACAAATGCATGATATTCATCACTATAGTGATCTCAAATAACACCACCAGCACTAACCCAGCAGAGCCCACGTGGTAAGCAGAAACGCAGAAGCAAATGATCCACTGTCTCCCATCATTCTTACACATGTAGCACCAGCAACAATAAAGTGCCTCTTAATCAAATTTTTGGCTGTTAATACTTCTCTACCAAGCTTAAAAAACAAATTCCATCACATTATTCAATAATAAAGATGTATTTACTTACATGGCGGGAAAGAATAGTGCGAACAAATCGAACAGCAGCAACAACTAGGTATTTTTCCCTTCTTTGCATAACCAACAAAACTTTATCTACCGCATTATTAAGGAGAAAATTACACCTGCATACAGAAAAAAAAAACAAACAAACCCACACATTTACATCTTAAATGTCCGTGGCATGATTTCAATTCTTACTGATTGTACGAAAGGCATTGAAATATTACTTTATTCTATATGGATGGTGCAGAACACAAAAGCATAGTAATTCACAAATGTTTGACAGTATTTCAGGCTTTGCACCATTTTGATTTCCAATTCTTTCACCAGATCCCACAGAATTATCGCTTGATTGAGCTACACCTTCTGAAGGACAAGATGCCACTATAACATCTATTAGTTGACCCAAATGCTTCTCATAGAAAATCTCAACAATAGTGTCTCTCTGCAACAAAACAGCAAGATCCGAAACTCAATAACATAGATACATGCATTTGAATCTATTTAAAACAAAGAAATGGAAACGAAATTCCTCTTACACGATACAGCAGAAATATAATAAAATACAAATCAACATTCAAAATACTATGCCTCCATCAATACACTCAAACTGTTGCGCAAGGTTATTACAAAATAACTGTGAAATTGTATGATTGCGTGTGTATGTGTGGGGAGAGAGAGAGAGATGGCAAATTGGTGCCATATTTTAGGTGAAAGTCTTTATTTTCCCAAGGCTGCTTGGTTTGGTTTCACAAATCTTTAAAACTATCTCATCTTATCTCAACATCCAAATACCATTCAAACACAAACAATTTTCAATTTCAAATTTTCAACCTTTTCGTCTAATCATTACAACTTTCCCAAACTTTCATACAAAACGCAAACAACAATTCAACCTTTTCAAATCCCAAAACAAAAATAATATTAAAAAATTCTTTTCTAAGCCTCTTTTAACTTTATAATTTTTTTATTCAACTTTTTCTCTCCTTTCNTTTTTTTTTTTTTTTTTTTTTTTTTTTTTTTTTTTTGGGGGGGGGGGGGGGGGGGGGGGCGGCGCTGCTTATTGCCAATAGATTCATGTTTCCAACTTTCCATGCTTAGGGTTGTTACTATGATATGAAGTAGAGCTCGAATATATGAAAAGGCAGAAACACAATTAAACATTATTTCAATCTTGGAACAAAAGCCTCATTCAGAAATAGTTAATTGAAAGAAATAAAAAAGAATAAGTGATCAAGGCAAGCACCTGTGCTCCAGACAATGTGTATGAGTCCAGTAAACTGCGAAGAATTTCAAGAAATTGGCAGTTCATATCCTCCCCAAAATCTGTGATCATGCCTTTAACCTATACATCAAGCAACAGTACGTCAAAATTGGTTGCCAAACATGTGTCTTCCAAGCAGAACATTTACTGCCATGTAAGTTTTTATGGTTTAAAAAATATTCAATGCCTTGCACATGAAGTTGTAGAAAGTAGAGATCAAATACTGTTCCTATTATGGCAAAGTAGGCAGACAAATTTTCAAGACAATTGTTACTTTTAATCTAGAAAACTGTTTAAACATGATTACCATATCGAATGACAATATGTAATTTATGACTGTCCAATCTTGGGAAAAGAGTTGCTTGTCTGAAGGTTAAAGCACAATAACTAGTGCTTTGATCAATTTTCAGTTAGCTGGCTAGAAGAGGATGTAGTCTGAAGGTGATAGGATTACTTTGATCAAGGAAACTATGTCTAATTTGCCTACATATTTCATGTCTCTATTCTGCTTCCTTTTAGTGTGGCCAACTACCGAGAGAAGCTGCAACTCGAATTCCATCAGTGAATTAGGTGAACAGATAAATATCACCTGGTAAGCTAGGCAGGATATGTTCTCTGATCTCTGAGGGTAGGCTGGGAGTACGAAACTGCTCTTGTTTACTCATACAGTCTTGGGGAGGTGGTTTTGAAACTATCAGAATGAGAAAGAGACGCTGAGGAAAGCAGTAGTGGATTCTAAATACATCATGGGGTTGGTGGTGTTTGAGTGAGGTCCAACAGCAACATGGGCTGGAATTATGGACGAACGTAAGAAAAGGTTAGGGGAAGTTTTCTAACCATACTAGATTTGAGATGAAAGATAGATCCAGGAATAGATTTTGGCATGATTTGAGGTGCAGAGAAAGGACTCCCATGGAGTGTTTCTTGGATGTTTACAATGTAGCTTGTGCTAAGGATGCTTCTATGGCTGATCACTTGCAGATCACTAGTTGATTCCTTCGGTAAAATGTCAGTTTAATCGGTGCAGCTCATGACTTGGAGATAGATATCTTTACTGCATTCTTTAAACTATTGTATTCCCATAGTTTGAGATAAGGAGGTGAAAACACGCTTCTTTATGCCCCTTTCAAGGGAGCGATATTCAGTATTCATTCTTTCTATAATGTCCTTATTCCTCATGATGATAATCCTTTCCCTTGAAAGAGTATTTGGTAGACTAAACTCTCTTAGAATTGTGTTTTTTGCTTAGACAGCCTCCATGGGAGAGATTCTAACCATGGAAAAAAAATCACACCTCATCGTGACTGATTGGTGTTTCATGTATAAAACTGGCATGACCGCCAATCATATTTTAATTCCATCGCAAGTTTGCTAGTGCCTTGTGGACTGACTTCTTCAGTCAGGATCGTTTGGCTTGAGTCATGCCTAGAAGGATGGAACTTTTTTATTCCTGAAGAGCATTAGGTGGCAGCCCATAATTGCAGTAGTGTGAAAGATGGTTCCTACTTGCCTCGTATAGTGTATTTAGAAATGAAAAATCTTAAGGCCTGTGAACGGACACTAAAAAAACCTGCTACAGAACTACCAATCAGGGGCAAAAATAAGATAAACAGATAGATAATTTCGAGTGTGATCAGAAAGCTAAAAATCAAACAATGCTCCCTTCCAAGGTACAGCTTCTATAGACAAATGGGCTTAACTTTCACGGTTTTCTTGTATCTTTTTCTCTCTTGTATACATATTGTGTTCTTAGGTCGTGCATTTTTTAATGAAGTTTTAGATATCACAAAACACTCAGAATTTGATGGGTGGGCATCATGAAGGAAGGGTAGGAAGCACTTGGGAGGAAGAGAGGGTGCAGCAAAAGCCATAACACTTGAAGCATTGAAACAAGTCTTTATATTAATAGAATTCTCAGGTATGTAACAGTCACTTCGGTATGCAATCTTAAAAGCTTATTTCATATTAACATGCCCATTTTTATCCATCTTTTTTTTTTCTTTTTCTTAATTACTGTGAACCATTTAGCCGTCAGAACATTAATGCTGCCCCACTTTTAAACGTTGAATATTTTGCTTACATGAGTGAAAAGATCTGTATGTGAAAAAATGTGATCTATATGCAAGTTCTATAAGCAAAAACCTGATGCCATGCATACCAAGAGTCCCAGAAGTAGAACTCCTTCCTGCCGAACAACGTAAGAACGAAGAAGGTTTGGATCCTGATTCAAGAAAAGAATGAGGATATCTGTCCTGCATCCACTAACATGACTTATTGTTAGGACGGTGATTATTCTCTGGACTAGAAGGATAAATGTCTACACATAAAGCACAAAAAGATAATAGACAGACAGTAGGTATTCATCATTATTACCCAGTTAATACAAGCTTTTTGTCTTCACTCTGCAAAGCATCGGCGACAATGTCAAAGATGCCTTCATTCATGAGATCCCTGCAAAAAATTTAGACTTTGGCTCTTAGAAACAAATACGGTACCGGAACAAAGATAAAATCAGCAGCAATCTTTTTCAAAACAAAGGATTAGCTGCTGACAGTACAAGGTCTATTTCAACAAGGATAATTAATTGCGGAAAGAGCATAAATAGCATACCTAAATAGCCGGAGCTGCTGGACCATCTGCAGGCTCTTGCTTAAACTACAAAACTCATGCAAGAAATATACCTGTTTCATAAAATAAAACGCATGGTTGGTACTGAGGGTACTTAAAACAACAAGACCCACCATCATTACCAAGAGGAACTCCATAAAATGACCCACTCTCTCCAATATAAAACCAATTAGAAACCAGCTCACATCAAAAGAAAAAGGAGGTCACAAAGGAAGTGGCAAAGAAAGAGCGCTTAGTCCAAGATCTATACATAAACTATCACTCTCATCACCATCCTGAATTTACAGAAACAATAAGATGACCAAAAACACGAACGACACTAATGTTCAAACAGCCTATTAAAAGGGCAGTAGTAACAGGACTAATTACATATTTAACGGCAAAAAGTATCTGAAAAAACTGCAACCTCCAATCTGTTTGAAACAGAACATTAATATGACAGCAAGATTAGAAAACAAAAAGAAGTCAATAATCCTAAGTGACTGTAGCAATAAAAGGACTATACGTCCATGTCAGAATTGCAATCAAACTAACATGCTAAAGAAAGGTAAATGGATGTATGTACTTCAAGCTAAAAAGGTTACCAAGTTTTTCTTAGATTCCGCAGAGATGGAGGGTGATCTCAACCTAGCAAACAATTCCTGAATAAAGGTGCTATCATCCTTTAACGAAGAAACAACCTACGACAGAATAACACAATTAGAGGCAAAATAACATATTACTCAACATTCTTAAAAAAATAAATTTTAAAATCTTACAATGGCATTGTTTGAATGAATTATCGAATTGAGATTTGCAACCGTCACCTCATCCACAATTCGAGTCAACACAACATCCTAAAAGAAGTAATATAAGAGTATTGGTAAAAGTAAAAGTTGCATCACAAACAGGCTATTGACTAAGGGTTATCGTTAACAATTTTTTTCACTAAGTTTTATCATTAACAATTCAAACCTTCAAATAACCAACTCTGTATGTTTGGTGTATCTTTGACAGAACTAAAGGCTCTTTAATTGGTATGGCCTACAAAAATGAAAAAATTTCCACAAATTAGCAAGCAAAAGCAACTTGCTTCCATCCAGTTATCTCAACCTCCTCCCACAAAAAAAAGAAGAAAAAAGAAGAGACCCAGCTACCAAGGCATTACCTCCTTGTAGACAACATGCTCTTTTAAAAATCTACGATGATGTTGGATATGAGGGACCTCTGGATCATCTGCAAATTACATTTTAGTGGTTAATGAATAATATATCTGCTAAAAAGTGCATTGCGAAGCATAAATGTAAAAAATAGATTGAACTCAAAATCATGTAAAGAAGCTATAAGTCTATATGCAAAAACTAAATAATTATAAATTATAAAAGGCATTGCACATGCCACATTTGTTGTTGTTCATGCTAGTATAACGGAAGCTACAAATTTTTTTCAAGTAATGTAAACTAACAAATATAAAACACCATGAATAAGAAATAAACTATTTTTTTACTAGTATTGTTCCAACACCAACTCGGTACTCATTGATTACATTATCACCAAAATAGCTTATGCCAAAAAAAAAAATCCCAAACATTTCAAAATTAAACATTTGATGATACTAAGTGGCACAAGGCAAAGAGAGAGAATCAAGAAACAAATCCATCTAAAAGCATAGCCCAAGTACACAAGATGTATACAAGAGAAACACCTATCTAGGATTTACAACCGATATAAAAAAGTCTTCAAAGCTCTTGTTAAAGAGGCCCTCAGGGTAATCCCTAGATTGCTGCTATGTGGAAAATGATTCCTTTACATCTCATGTGGTGCATTTGGCTTCAAAAGAATGGCTGGAGTTTTGAAGAACGGGATTGCTCTTTGGATGAACAGATGTTTCTTTTTCCACACCTTATTTCTGTGGGCTTTTGCTATTTCTCAATGGGGCTAGTATTCATGACTTTCTAGTATACATTTCTAGCTCAAAACTTGTAACTAGGTTTCTCTTTTGTATACTTCTTGTGTACTTAGGCTACGCCTATTTACATGATTCAATAAAACTTTATTTTCCTTAAAAAAAAAAAAAGCCGAAAGTCTTCAAAGCGTATATCATTCCTCACCCTCCAAATGCACCACAATAGACATGGGATTTATCTTCCATATTGCTTCCACTTGTAGATCACCTTGTAAACCCTCCAACTTGCTAGAAAGTCCATCGATCTTCTAGGCATCACCCATGCTAATCCCACTCTATCAAAGAAGTTGTTCCATAAGTTCCTAGCACAATGAAGTAACAAATGAACTACCATTTCCCCATTTTCTTGCACATGCAGCACCAATCTACCACAACGGTCAATGTTTCCTTTATTTCTTTTATGATAATCAAAAGAGAGAATAGCCATTATCTTGGTACACAGGGAGTATACTGCGAATACGCCTAATAAGATGTTACCTTAGATTATTTATAGCGAGAATCTTCCCCAAGGAAGCTGTCGAAAAAAAAAAAAAAAACTGCTTTCAGAGGTGCTTAGTCTTCCAAATGTGCTCCAAGGAAATGCAGTAGTTCCTTTAATATTAAGAACCTGGTAAAATGATCAAATAGCGAACCTTCCTTTTTTAAAGGGGCAACAAATGATCTTGTCAGCATTTCCTAGGGCTGTGCGGGTGACCCAAAAATTTGTATGGCCCGATTAAAATGGCCCGATCTGACCCGAATTTTATCGGGTTATTTCTGATCGGGTCTCCAACCCGACTAATTAATGGGTTTATATTTTGGTTTCAACCGTCCAAGTATAAAATCACACTTATCTTCAGTCCTCCAACCCTAGCCGCCCAAAGTCCCAAGTGATATTCAAATTTCACTCGGGCCTTCCAGAAACCAGAAAGGGTCGTTGATTGCCAAGGATTTTTCTAAAGCCATTCTACAACCATCATTCCAGTGCATCCACCCCACCAGGAGTATTGAACGAAGTATTTGCTCCGGTTGGAATAAACAGAGCCACTGCAGAGTGAAGGAGCGACGGAACCTGGCGTTGGGCAACGAGCAGAGAGACGCGGCGCACGGTGGTGTGGCGTAGAAGTCATCGGTCTGAGACATGACTTGCGGCTGTGTTTTCGTGGGATGAGGTGGTGGCCAGCATCAGCAATCACAGAGGAAGAGTGGGCAACGGAGAGAGGAAAAACAGAGTGAGGAGCATGGGCAGAAAAAAATGGAGAGAGAGGGAACTGGAAGGAGAGAAATACGGAGTGAGTTGGGATGTTGTCTGCCGTTTGGAGGAAAAACGGAAGAGAAGAAAAAAAATAACAGTGGTTACTTCAGCCATTTCGCTGACCAAGTTGAAGCTCTTCGTCTTCATTCTCAGCAAGGATGGGGCAAAGGTGTGTGTGTTTAGACCGAGTGTGTGTGATGTTTGTTATGGCCTCAAGGAAGGGGAGATGGGAGTGGGTCACTGGGCATTGCAGAGAAGAGTGGGGAGAGGTTCTGTTGAAGCTACGAAGTGAAGGTTACGGATGAGTTTTGAGAAACTCCAAACGCAGCACGTTGATGATGGTGAATGGGTAGGTTGACTTTTGTGCTCTCTTTGAAAGTCACTATGACCTTGATCGTCAAACGATGTTTTCTTTTAAATGCAAACAGATTCCATGATCTGATTGCCCACAATTGGAGCTTGAGCCTCCAAAGACATCGGCAATGGTGATGTTTTCGTTTCCCTTTTTCTCTCTTTATTTTTATTTTTTCCTTTGTTTTTCTTCTGCAAGTGGCTCTTCCATTCTGCAAGTATGTTTTGGGTCTTTTCTTGAATTTGAGGATGATTGTAGATCTGAGATTCAGATCATAGAGAGATTTTGTAAATCGATGTGCAGAAACCAGTTTTATATATATATATATTTTTTTTGGTCGGGTCGTACTGGTTCAACCCGATTTTATTTTGATCGTGTTGGAAAGTTTCCAAAATCTGCCTAGTCAACTCTGCTGTATTCTAGGAGATATTGGCTGTAAATGTGTGAATATTCTAGGAGATTTAGTTTCCTTATAAGTTAGCAGTTAATTTATTCTTTCCTACTTTATTCTTTCCTTTTTCTCTTCTGTTGTAATCTATATATACTGCCTTGTACCTATATTACAAATTTAATGAGAATAATTCCTACAAATTACTCTCTCATTCTAGATGGTATCAGAGCAAGGTTCTTTTTCTGATTTATCTAAAAACCCTATTCCCTCTGGCGGCTCAAATCAGCCCCTAATATCTTGGGTTTTCTTCCTTCTTCATCTTTGCCTTTCTCTTCTTTTGCTGTCAAGCCTTTTACCATGGTTGATACTTCAAATGAGGCCAAATCCAAAAACAAACCAGAACCAAAACCTACCCATTCTGAACCCTACTCTGTCCAAATCACAAACATACGACTGAATGAGGCAAACTTCCTACGTTGGTCACAATCAGTCAGGATGTATATTCGAGGGAGAGGGAAGATAGGGTACTTGACTGGTGAAACCAAGGAGCCCACGAAAACAGACCCATCCTATGCTATATGGGATGCAGAAAATTCCATGGTGATGGCGTGGCTTGTGAATGCTATGGATGAAGAAATTAGTGCCAACTACATGTGCTATTCGACTACAAAGGAGCTCTGGGACAATGTTAGTCAGATGTATTCTGACCTTGGAAATTACTCTCAGATATATGAATTGCAGCAGAAAATCAGCAATACTCACCAAGGAGAAGGCAGTGTGACCAGGTATTTCAATGTTCTTAAGGGACTTTGGCAGGATTTAGACTTATTCAATGATTATGAATGGAAAAATTCTGATGATTGCAATCATAATAAGAAGATGGTGGAGAATGCCAGAATTTTTACATTCTTGGCTGGACTTAATGATGAATTTGATGAAGTTAGGGGAAGGATTCTAGGGAGACAGCCATTACCTCCACTTGGAGAGGTATTTTCTGAGGTGCGAAGGGAAGATTGTCGTCGGAATGTCATGATGAAAAAAAAGGAGGATGAAACTGTGGAGAACTCTGCATTAGTTGCTGCCAACCCTGCTCCTTATTGTGCTACTAGCACAGATCTGTCCACTGCCAATATTTCTGCACAGCGGTCCTATTCTAACCAAAGGAGGTTTGAAG
>QEOT01003836.1:317393-372885 GCA_003123785.1 Pterocarya stenoptera
GCGTGATGGGTGTATAAAAATACAATCAATTAAATAACAGTAACAACTAAACTACAAAGCTTAAATATTGATCATTTATACTAACGTGAAACAAAACCATAAACTATTATAAACCAGCAATGAAACTTACACTCCAATGAACCAATAATCTCCATGATCAATTCGTCACCAAATATCTTCTCAAAGATCTGAGGACTATTGAGCAAAACTACAAATGACCAAACACAAGTCAGTCAGTACCGACAAAGGATATATATATTTAAATAGCACATAACAAGGACATAATGGTGGAATCAAAAGCATTACTTACTAATCCCTTTGACTATTTTGTATATCATGTGAAGCCCATCAATGTTTTCCAAGTCTTCACAGACTATAAACAGATCCATCAGCTTTCGGAAAAATTCTTGCTGTATCAAAAAAAATATTAAAAAAGATCAAGAAGAAATTTGAAAAGTGCACCTTCTACAAACTAATAAAGGCAGATAGTTTTCTAGATTAGGAAAATATGGTCAAAGTACAAGGCCTGAATGATGAAATGTATAAAATATGGATTGTAAGCTTGTTATGGAACTAAGATATGACAACATTGGAAATGAAAAGACTATAACTGACTTGCCTTTAACATGTACAATTGATCAAGATGCTTAGTTAAAAATACACATTGGGACCAACTTAAATGGGCAAGATCACACTACCTACAAGAAGATGATACAACACTCACATCATTCAAAATTAGCTCTGTCAGCCGCATCTGATCAGCAATGCCACTCTCAACCACAGTCTGCAAAATAAAGATTGGTTAGTTTTATTCAATGCTTCATATCAATAAACTAGCACGAAAAGGCAATGCTCTTGTATATGCCCCGTATTCTTGGGCTTTCTTATGATTAATCAAATTTTGTTTACTGATAAAAAAAAAAAGTTCTATTCAATGCTTCTATAAGTAGGTGGACATGTAAGCACTTTGAAAGAAATATGCAAGCAAGAAATTTTTTTTTTTATAAGTACATCAAACAAGAAATTGATGCTACAATGAAAAGAAAAGGATCAAAAATTCATTCTAAATAGTTGTGCACGTAACAACGCAATCAAAGCACATTAGCATTTCTAACATGCGTTGTGCAGAAGTATTAGACTAGATTTTTTTTTATTTCTAACATGCGTTGTGCAGAAGTATTTGACATGTAAATTTTTTTATTAACAGTAAATATGAATTTTATTAATGAGGACTAGGCATAGCCCATGTACACAGGATGTATACAAGAGCAACACTAAGTGTGAGTGACTAGGGATACAAGGAAATCATGGATATTCAGACCATTGAAGTCTAATATAATCGATCAATGGAACCAGTGTTAAAAAAGAAAACTCTAAGCTCAACCATGGACTGCTCGCGATCTTCAAAGCTCTATCGTTCCTCTCCCTCCAAAGACACCACCATAGGCAAATGGAGAGACCATCTTCCATATGGCTGAGATTCGCAAGTCGCCACACAAGCCCCTCCAACTTGCTAGAAAACCAACTGCCTTTCTTGGCATCACCCACGCTACCCCCCATCGTAGCAAAGAATTCATTCCAAAAGGTCATGGCCACCTCACAATGGAGGAGTAAATGATCCACGGTCTCCCCATTCTTTTTGCACATGCAACACCACTCCACTATGATGATCCAGCGTTTTCGTAGGCTGTCTAATGTGAGGATCTTCCCCAAGCAAGCTGTCCATACAAAGAAAGCTGCTTTCAAAGGTGCCTTAGTCTTCTAAATACTCTTCCATGGGAAATAAATGGTGTTGTTCATTATAAGAGACTGATTGAATGAACAAACAGAAAACTTCCCTTCCTTCAACGGACTACAAATGATCCTATCTGCCTCTCCCATCCTCACTCTAGTAGAATAAACAAGGTTGTAGAAGTTAGTGAATGCCTCAACTTCCCAATCTTGTGCAGCTCTAAGGAAAGTGACATTCCATTGAGGAAAACCACCGGACAGTGCTAAAAGATCAGCAACTGAGGCTTCCTGTGACCTTGCAAGTCCATAAATTCCCGGAAAAGCTTCCTTGAAGGCATTATCACCACACCATAGGTCATGCCAAAACTTGATTTGAGATTCATTGCCCACCTCAGACTGAGTTTATCGAGAGAAAGTTTTCTATCATCTACTAATATGTTTCCAAAGCCCCACCCCAAACCCCACCAAATTTAGAATCAATGACATGTAAAGTAATGTTAATAAAGAGAAGGTCAATAAAACCCCACTACCAAGACAAAAACCTACTTAAGGATAAAGTTGGTTTTGCTTAATCGAGTTGAGACTGAGCCTTTTAACTGGGAGAAAAAAGTTGCATACATATAAAGATACTTGGGGCACCTCTCCAGAGCAGCCTTTTTTTCCTTCTTTTTCTGGGCTACCCCAGCAAATTTGGCCATGACGGAATATGTGGATCCTTGGCTGCGGAATAGCAGTTCCCATATGCTATTCAAGCCACCCAATTACAAACTAAATAGAATGCAGAGCGTGTTACAGAAATGAATAAGTTTTCCTTGTTAAGCAACTTGCCTCATACAAGTAATCATTTTATTTTAAACTTAAAACTAGCTAATTAATATATAAGGAATAAGTAAACAGAAAATTAAGATTTAAATTGGGGGGGGAGAGAGAGAGAGAGAGAGAGAGAGAGAGACCGAGACCAGAATTAAATGTCACCGATATCAAGATAAAGTCATATGCAAGCTAGCGAAGCTTACTTACATCATCCTCAATTGCCAAAAAGGAATAAGGAGTTAGTATGAAACTTAAAACAGACAATAAAATAAGATAGAACTAGAGCATCTTTTTTAACCTTAAGTATTAAAGGAAGAGTGGATAGCTCAACTGCAGGCAACTTCCTCAACTCACTATTAACACTGTGAAATGTCTCATCTGCATACATCACCAAAGAGAGCATAAGTAATAGCCTATGCCCAATAGAACCCTGCAAATGTAATCTAGAATAAGAAATATAAAAGAGTGAAGAGAAAATTCTAATGGATGGATCAGAGGATATTCCCCTAATCATTTGAACTTGTTCTCAATGAGAAAGACCCCTCGATCGTAAAAATGATTTATTTCCTCATCTTTGACATACATCTTATTCCCTCCAGAAACTTGATTCTTTAATTGTGCCACCTCTATGGTCAAAATTCCTCACCGTGGATATAAGAAAGATTAATATACAATATTCTTTGCAATTCTTTTATAAGTGATTTCAATTTAACTGCAGAGATGTATATCTTTGCAAACTCAATTTGAACCATTAATTTATCTAGTTCCTATATTTATAAAAGTTATCGATTTCTGGAGCTGTGATCAATCCAAAAGAAGAAAAATGGGAAAGTATATTTTACAGGTCCAAGATGGAGTCTGGCATTGTGGTTATCCAAGTGTTCATATTAGCTGTTGGTGTTCCCTACTGATGTTACCGATTTTTTTACCAAAAAAGGCTTTACACCTTATTACAGATTAGGAACTTTTGGCAAAGTGGTTACGGCACAATGCATTACAGATTAATAAATCTCCTCAACATTACAGAATAGGTTAAAGGTTTCGCTTCCACAATGAAGAGATTGCTACTATATTATTGACCACTTCAGATTATTCATGTCTCTTTCAGCTGCCTTCCAACTTCATTCTTCTTGAGCTCAGTTATACTTACAGACATTGCACACATCTCTAAATAAGATCAACTAACAAATTCAAAACAACAAAAGTAAAAGGTTGGTCAACTTGTAAAATGTATAGAAAAATTCATGAAAAGTTGGTAAACATGAAAAAGTCATGTTTCAAAGTACGCACACCAGAATACAACAGAGTGCTATAGATGCCCGTATATAGTGTGGCATAGCACTTTGCAAAAAGCGCATTTATGCCGACTTTTTCAGCTTTCTAACTAAACTAAGTTTTCTTTTATAAACACTTCCATAACCAGTTAATGGTTCAAATAAGAGGAAAACCAGCAGGGCCTGCAACCGAGGACCAAGATCACTCTCCCTAGACATTTTCCCCAGTCCTAAGCTGACAGCTTCAACCAATAACTCTTGTGAAGGATGGTAGCAAGACAAGTTGTCTCGAAGTTTCATCCAATACACTGGTGAAGGCCTTGGTCTTGGGGTATCACTCCCTTCAAGGTCAAAGGTTCAACACCTCATGGGTGCAAACAATTATTTAGGGCCGCACCTCCTGGTGAAAAGCTAGCGATTTAACCAATTCCGTGTAGGGAAACTTCTGAGGGTGCAATGCACGGGACCGGGGTTTACGCTGCAAGAGTGGGTCCAAAGGGCCTTGCCTTGGAGAGGTTCCCTGATATCAAAAAAAAAACATTGGTCAAGGTGTGCTTGCCTGTCTTTGATAGAGGTTTGGGTGTCCAGAAATTACTTTTCTTCAAGAAGACTCTTGGGACAGTGGTTATTGTTTGCCGTTAACAGTAAAGATGGGTTACTCGAAACTGATCCTTATTGAAAATAAAGTTTTTGAGTTCTCTATGGAAGGTAGTCTATCGATTCGTATTGTAGAGCGAGGTAGAAAGGTGGTGAAAGAGCTGGTTTTGGAATGGCTGGTGCAGACGTTGGAAAAAAGGTGTGATTGCTCCGCTGGAAAAAAAGAGTAAAAAAGGAGTGTGTTTGCTCAGCTGGAAAAAGAGTTTTACAAAACTTCCCCTGTAGGCCGCAGTGCTTTCATTGCACAAAGATGTTCTAATGCTTATGGAAGATTCCTGACATTAGTGGAATATAGAGGGCGTGGAAGAAGAGCCTCGTCATCCCTGAATAAATTGAGGGGAGGGGCTGGAAAAAAATGCGATGGAGCTACACAAGGTGCTTGACAGCGTGGGAAGAATTTATCGAAAAGGGCTAGAACCACTGAATTCGAAAGAATTTATCAAAAGACTCGGAAAAAGGCCTAGTTAAATCGTACGCGGAGGCTGTCTTGACTCCATGCGATGGTTTTGCCATTGGAGGAGTGCATTGTAGGCCGGAGGAAGCACCAAGAAGAGATGGGCAGTCGTTGAAGGGCAGGAAGGGCAATCTGGAAACAACACAGAGGCATGGTGTTTCCGTTGTAAAGGCGTGCCGGACACATTGGTTAGACACACTGCCAACCAACAACACTTACACAAGGGAGGGGGACGTTCTGCTCCTTGGGATGGTGCAAAGCAGATGACTTTAAATAGACTTAGAAGGGAGATAATCGACCTTTTGAGGCATGTTCGATGTATACTCCGTGTACTTCGGCTATGCCTTTTACCATCAATAAAATTTTACTTTTAATTATAAAAAAGGGAGATAACTGACCCGCGGGAGACGGTAAACAGCTTTATTCAGAGGATCAACCAAAGTTTCGGGCTAGCTTAGAAGCATCCATGGGTTGGGGACGGTGTAAGGGAGAAAGAAGAATTCATGGGGCTCATACCTCACAGGCCGTAAAAGGAAAGAGCCTAGCCCATAAGGCTTTGCCTGCAACCCAATATTGGCGAGCTAAAAACAACCCAGGCCCAGGCCCGTCTATCAACCAAGCCTCCAGAACCAACTAGCGACTGTCGAACGAGGACAACACAGACTGGGTCAACGGATGTCAACGAATCAATGGATGACATCCCGACCACCACTGAGGTGGCGAAGGCGCCGGTGATACTCAAGAAAGTCTCGAAGCTAGAGAAGGTGGCCGAAATCATGGGGTTTGTTGGTGTGGTCCCACCTCTGTTTTGTTAGAGTGGGTCAAGAGACGTGGGAGGTCCAGCAGTCGACATCACGGTCGCCGTTGTGGAGGCGACGGCGCCGACGACACTTGAGGATGTTGTGTCTATCTCGAAGCTAGAAAATCATACCGAATTCTATCTCGGCCCCATTTGTGTCTCCTTAGAGTGGGCCAAAACTTCCATTGGAGGTGGGCTTTGGCTCTTGCATGGGCTCTTACGCCACGGACCGCAAAATGATCACTACAGGGGCCAAATCTTCCAAGGGTGCTATGGTTTTGTACCACTCAGATGGGGATGTGAGGGAGTATTGGCAGGGGGTCTTGTTTCAAGTTGTCCAGTCCTCTGGGCAGCAATGAAGAGTTCTGGGAGGCACCTAAATTGAACTCCATACACCCGATTGAAACCCAGGCTTTGAAATGGGTTCTCCATAAAAATAAGGAGATCCAGTGGTGTGTTGGGATTGATGCAATGGTTTTGAAGACCAATTTATTGCCTTACTTGCAACTATTGAGGCTGGACAAAGATAGGCTAGCCTGGATGGTGAGCTCAACTCGGTCAAGAAAAGAGCTAGGAAGCTCAAACAACTTAATTGGATAGTTAATGAGGGGGCAAGTGAAAGGAATTCGAACCGTGGGAGAGCGAAGGGGAGGGCAAAGGAAGTTGTACAATGAAGTCAAAAATCATTTCTTGGAATGTAAGGGGGCTAAATGAGAAGGAGAAGCGCCTCACAATCCAAAATCAACTACGAATTTGCCGAGGTAACATTATATGTTTACAAGAAACGAAATTGGATTTTATCTCTTTAAGCATCATTAGGAGTTTATGGGCATGTAATCAAGTGAGTTACCATTCTCTACCCTACAATGGAGCGTCGGGGGGCATTATAGTGATGTGGGATAAACAGGTGGTGGAAAGGTGGAGGATGGCATGGGGGATTTCACGGTGGCTTGCTCGTTTAAAAATGTTGAGGATGGCTTCCGGTGGGCCTCCACAGGTGTCTACAGTCCTAATATAAAGCAAGCAAGAAGACTATTATGGGATGAGTTGGCCGGGCTATGTAGATCTAGGATATGCCTTGGTATATTGGAGGTGATTTTAATGTCATTCGTTTCCCGAGTGAAAGATTGGGTGGTTCCAACTACAACTCAACGTTAGTAGACTTTTCTAACTTCATTTCTGATCAAGATCTATTAGATATCCCTCTTGCAGATGGTTCCTTCACTTAGTTGAGCAACCGTGAAGAATCTTCTTAGTCAAGAATCGATAGATTCTTGGTTTCCTTGGATTGGGAAACACATTTTCCAAACCTCATTCAAAAGCATCTTCCCCGACAATGCTCAGACCACTTTCCCATCCTTCTTGACTGTGGAGGAATACACTAAGGTCCAAGGTACTTCAAATTAGAGAACACATGGCTGAAATCTAAGGGCTTTATCAACCGAGTTTGACAATGGTGAACTTCCTATCAATTCCAAGGAACTCCAAATTATATTTCGGCATGCAAATTGAAAGCACTAAAAAAAAAGATTTGAAGAACTAGAACGAATAGGTGTTTGGTAATGTGGAAGGCCAAAAGAAACTACTCTTGGAGGAACTTAAGGGTATGGAGAACATACTGGAGGAACGGAAAATGTCGGAAAGGGCTTGCAAAACTCAAGTGTCTGTAGAACTTGAAAGGGTCTCCCTCATGTAAGAGGTATCTTGGAGACAAAATTCTAGAGCCCTATAGTTGAAGGAGGGGGATAAATGTACCAAGTTCTTCCATCGAGTGGCTAACTAACATAGGAGGAACAACACCATTGATTCCCAGTTGGCGAATGGGGTGACTGTCTCTAACCAAACTAAGATCAAAGATTATATTGTCAACTACTATGAGAATTTGCTTTTGGAACAATTTCTTGGCAACTGAGATTAGACGGACTTACATTTGATACTATCAAACCACTAGTAAAAGGATGGCTTGAGAGGCCTTTTGATGAAATGGAGGTTTGGAAAGTGTTAAAAGGCATGGCAGGGGATAAAGCTCCAGGTCCGGATGGCTTCACTATGGCGTTCTTTCAATCTTGTTGGGAAGTGATTAAGGGTGATAACAGGGGGGTCTTTCAAGAATTCCATGAAAATGAAAGGTTCAAAAAAGTATCAATGCAAGTTTCATTGCTCTTATTCCAAAAAAACGAGGGGTGGTTGAGGTTAAGGATTATCGTCTTATTAGCTTGGTGAGTGGGATGTACAAAATCATCCCAAAAGTCTTGGCGAACAAGTTAAGCATGGTGGTGAAGAAAGTAATATCAAGGCCCCAAAATGCCCTTGTGAAGGGGAGGCAAATACTCAATCCGGTGCTTATTGTCGACAAATGTCTGGATAGTAGATTCAAGTCAGGAGAGTTGGGGCTTCTTTGAAAACAGACATGGAGAAGGCCTATGATCAAATCAATTGGAGCTTCTTACTCTATATGCTCAAGAGATGTGGTTTCGAGGTGAATTGGTGCTCATGGATCAAACATTGCATTTCTACGTACGTTTCTCTATCTTGATTAACAGCACAACAAGCGGTTTCTTTCAGAGATCACCAGGATTTTTAGACAGGGGGATCCCTTATCTCCATTACTATTTGTTTTCGTAATGGAAGCATAGAGCAAAATAATCGATGGGGTCGTGGTGGGTGGTTTTATATCCGGCTTGACAGTGGGGGAGGCAAATACTAGCTCACTCAATATTTCTCATCTCTTATTTGACGATGATACCCTATTATTTTGTGAGGCCAGCCAAGATCATATCCGTTCATTGAGGGCCCTCCTTCTATGCTTCAAAGTTGTTTCCGGTTTGAAGGTGAACATGGCAAATCAGAGGTCATTCTAGTGGGGCATGTGCATAATGTGGATAGTATGGCAACTATTTTGGGATGTAAGATATCCCATCTACCTATGAAATATTTTGGCCTCCTGTTGGGTGCTCATTACAAATCAATATCCATTTGAAATGATGTACTAGAAAAGATGGAGCGGAAACTTGCTAGTTGGAAACAGATGTACTCATCTAAAGGTGGCAAAGTTACACTTATCAAAAGTACCCTTCCAACCTACCGACTTATTTCCTCTCTTTATTTCCGCTTCCATCAAAGGTGGCTCACCGAATGAAGAAAATACAACGGGATTTTCTATGGAGAGGGATGAATGATGTGTTCAAATTTCATTTGTGAAATAGGCCACCGTTTGTTCCCCAATTTCCAAATGAGGTTTGGGTATCCGCAATTTGCTGCTTTTTAATAAGGAGTTGTTGGGCAAATGGCTATGGAGGTATCCCATAGAACATGGAGCTTTGGAGAACAGTTTTAGACTCAAAGTATGGTAGACATAGGGAGGTTGGTGCTCGACCGAGGTGAGTGGATCCTGTAGGGTGGGGCTTTGGAAGCACATTCAATGTGGATGGACTGAATTTTCGAGATTTACCTGTTTTGAGGGGGGTGACAGATCCCGAATCAAATTCTAGCATAACATATGGTGTGGTGACAGGGCACTTAAGGAAGCGTATCCCAACTTCTTTGACCAATCTAATAGTACTCCCCAATGGAATAACATTTCTTCGAGCTGTCCATGATTGGGAAGTTGAATCAATTTTTGAAATTTTACAATCTAATATATTTTGTTCTTATGAGGGGGGAGGTGAAGACAAGCATTTGGCGATCCTCGGCGAAAGGAAATTCACAATACGCTCTTTCTACCAATCCATCTCTAAGTGTAATGTAAATCCATTTCCATGGAAGAGCATTTGGAAGACAAAAGCTATCTTAAAGGCATCCTTCTTCGGCTTCTTTGGGCAAGATTCTCACTACCGACAACCTAAGGAAATGGCGAATCATAGTCTTGGATTGGTGTTGTTTGTGTAAAAAGAGTGGAGAAAATCCGTCGATTATCTATTAATTCATTGTGAGATTGCCACGACTTTGCGGAATGACTTTTTTGCAAGGGTGGGTGTAGCTTGGGTGATGCCAAGAAGGGTGATCAACCTTTTAGCTTCATGGAGAGGTCTCCAAGGCACTTCTCAAATTGTTGCAATTTGGAAGATGGTTCCGATCTGCCTATGGTGGTGTCTTTGGAGGGAGAGGAATGAGCGAAGCTTCAAAGATTGAGAATGGTCATTGGATGAACTTAGAACCTTTTTTTTCAACACCTCGTTCCAATGGTCAATTGTAATAGATTTTAATGGCATGAACATCCATGAATTTCCTGTATCACTAGAACACCACTCCTACGTGTTGCTCTTGTATATGACCCGTGTACTTGAGCTTTTGCCTATTCCTATGATCAATAAAATCTTAATTATTGAAAAAAAAAAAAATTAATAGAGTATTTGGAGGTTGGTACTGGATACCACATATGGCAGTTCATCATGGCGGTGGCATTCTAGCAATGTGAATGCTACAAGATTTCAAGTGATTGGAACAAAATTTTCAACTTTACCATGTTTCAGGTGGGAGATGGTGTGTTCATTCATTTTCGAAAGATGTATAGTGTGGAAATCAGTCTCTCAAGGAAACATTTTCAGAGTTATTTAGCATTGCTTGATAAATGAATGCATCCTTATGAGTATTCTCATTAATGGAATATCTTTCATCAAGGTGACATATAATTGAGGTGGATCTCTTCAGCTCGTTTTTTTATCAGTTATATTTTAGCAAGTTGAGAGGGTGGTCAAGACAAGCTTTGGTGGGGCCCCTCCAAATCAAGGGGCATTTGAAGTCAAATTGTTCCACAAGGCCATTTATCCACATGCTAGCTCTACTTTTCCTTAGAATTCTAAGTATTTGGAGGTCTAGGGCCCCTAGTGAGTGGTTTTTTCGTTTGGTCAGCTGCATTAGGGAAGATACTGTGGATAATTTAAGTGGCAAATAATGGTAGTGTATTTGGTGTTGTGTGTGTAGGAGAAAAGGAGATCATCTCTTGCTTCATTGTGTGCTAGCTAACATTTTTTAGAACCCTATCAATAGTCTCTTTGGGGTAGATTGACAGGCCTCATGGAGTGGTGGATCTCGTAGCATGCTGGAAAGGACAGTTTGGTAGTCACCCTAGTGAGCTTTACAGAAACCGATGCCACTTTGCCTAATGTGCTGTATTGGAGAAAAATGAAAATGGACATATCTTAGAAGATTATGAGAACTCAGTGGTGGATCTTAAGGCCTTTTTCTTCCAAAGCTTTTGTAATTGAATGGCTGCCCATAAATTGTTTCTATATTCCTGGTTTTCAGGATTTTCCCCCTTTTTCTCTTTTTTCCATTTGGGTGTATCTGGTGTATGTGATGTATACTTGGCTAACAACCTTTTTGAGTGCCACTTTGAGGATTACAAAAATTATTGTTGGATCTCAAGACATCCTTTCTTAACACCCTATTTCGTTGTATAGTATTCCAAAATGATGTAGTCTTTTCTGCTTCCACCTTTCTAGATTTCATACCTATGTTTCCTTTCTACAGTTAGGTAGATTACTTGTATACTTCAGAGGGGAAACAAATTTTTCTAGTATTAAAAAATCATTATCCTGCTTATAAAAAAGCTATAAAATAAAAAAGGAATGTCACTAGATTTATCAGGCAAAGGCGACGCTCTTGTAAATATCTCGTGTACTTGGGCTTTTTCCTATTGATATTTTCAATGAAATTTTGTTTACCGATCAAATAAAAAAAAGGAACTAAAAAACTTCAAACAATAAACTCCATTCCAAGTTCAAGTAGAAATCAGACTTTTAACTCCCGTATGACTACACTGAGGATTCCGTTTTTAGTTTCAGTACCTTCAATAGTTTATATCTCATTGCAAAAGTTACCTAAATTAAGCACCAAGTTCAGGGTCAATTGGCTGGCTGTCAGCTGAAACATAGAGTACCCCTCCTACAGCCAAAAGCTACACTCTTACCCATCTAAAGAAAAAAAAATCATTCCACATGCTACCCTCAAAAAAACCATTCCACAAGCTACCCTTGCACAACTAGACAAACCCACTTCACTATAAAAACACGTATAAAAAATACTATAAAAACAAAACATAAGGTCACGGGAAAAGGAAGATGAGAGAATCTAGAGCAAATGGAGAAGTCGTCATATAATAATTACCCTGGGAAACCCCAGATGCACCTAATGCCTTGTTCATGTAGAAATAACGGTAATAACCAGCTTCGATATACTCAAAATTCTGAATATTGAAAATACTTACTGTTAAGAGGATTGAAATGCAGATTCCTTTGCACAGTGCAAATATGGTCCCTAGATAAAACATGTATGATATTTGGTAGGCATCAAATGATGGCTGAAGCAGAAAGTTCTGCACGAAAAACAAAGACAAAGTATATGAACAGAATAAATATATTGGTGTTACCATATGTAAGAACACCCTGTAGTCTCTTGAAAGCTTAGTGCTAATTCCGTTGAATATTCTGGATCTCTCCACGAGATAATCGTATCTGAAAATAATAAAGCCATATGATATCCCAACATTTAAGGCACTTGGCATAACACATTAGCACAACTGAAAGAAAATAAAATAAATTCATGATACCTTCTTGCTTTCTGTAAATGTCATCTGAGCTAATACGATGTAAAAGTAATGTCTCGTGGTCTTCTTCATCAATGACAAACAAACCTAGCTCTTCTGATCGCTGTGATATAACGTACATAAAATCAAAAAGCATGAAAGGTTTTGGATAACCAGTCAGAGTTTTAAGTCATCTTAAGACAACTGTTTTGATTCTCAAATCTGTTAATCCGTCAAGGTCATCCAAACATCAAAGAGAGTAAAATGTGAACATACCTCCAAATAGTCAACAGTGACATGCCCAGTTCCTTGGTCATCCCATTTACCATCATCACTCAAACGGTAGACCTTAACACGCTGAAATTAAAAAACGATAACAAAAAAAATAATGTGGTACTCTTCTATCAGTCATCCAGTCAGTACAATAAATGTTGCTGTGTGTTTATAAAGGACCAGACATCAACTCCAGGACAATATGCTAGCAGAAAAGCATTCCAAGAAATCTTTTATGATTAGGGTAATGTCATTCAAAGCAGAGGGGCACAACCCAAGTACATAGGACGTCTACAGAAAAGCATTCCCAGAAATTTTAAATTGGACAACAGCTAACACACCAAAATTATATATATAGTAATAAAAAGGAACCATGACACTGGAAGAAAAATGAACAAAGGACGATAATTAAGAACCCAAGTGCACATTTCACTACAATCAACTCATTCTAATAACAACTTGACTAAAAAATCCAAAAAGCATGCTTATGGAACAAAAATTAATTATTATGAATATTGAAAACTAGGAGGCATATAAAACATATACATCCCATATACTGGGGGGAAAAAGAGGCACATAAAATATTTTCATAGCTATCCCATGTGATTAAATGCCTAAATGTGAAAAAAGAAAAAAGTAAGAAAGCTATGAAAGAATCTGAAGCTATTAAAAACCAAACCAACATTAGAAGTAACTTAGTGCCTCTCATAATCAAACAGGCTGACATCAGAGTAATGCATACATATATTAAATTGCCTAAAATCTACACAAATAACAGACATGACAGCTTATACAGTGGCACATTCATCCCATATTTTGGTCCTCTATTCCAATTTGGGATGCCCCAAAGTCACTGCCCCCCTTTCCATGTGCTTTATTTAAGTTCAAATTACAGGGTAGTTTTGAAAATTTATACCATTTCATTCGACAGACAATGCATTAAATGAAGTCCCACCAAAAAAGGAGTTTTCCAAACAATATCAAAATAGGAGTATATGTAGCCCACCAGCAATGGCCAAATGGAGAAGGGGTGAAGCATTCTACAAAGTGGGGCATACAACTCAGCTGCCATGTGATCTTATAAGCATAAATAGCATTTCCAATATTCTTAGCTAAAAATTATTCAAAAATGTTAAGCACATGAAACTCAAAAGAGAATCTCAGCATCAGCACACAAATTGAAACCCCGACTATAAAGAACCCTACCTGAACTACATGAATTCAAAAGAAAATCACAGACCCCTCACATCATAAACAAAGTTCCTGTCCAGTAAAGATCTTTCTATAGTGTTAATAACTTATATCTCCCCAAGTGGGTGGCCCATAAACACTCCCCAAAAGAGGGAGAACCATAATATAAAGGTGAAGTAGAATATCCTGAGCATTATAAAAACTCACACGTACATGCATTGAAGTGGGGATAATATAGAAATATATAAAGAATATACATTTAAAGAATGAACATATTACAGTTTGAAAAGCATATGTACTAGATAGTGTGTCCTAACTAATTATGGATAGGGTAGGGATAATACAAATGGCACCGTATGTCATTGCTATAATGCAATCATGAAAAATTCATTCAAGTTACTCCAGAGTAGGGGTGGGTGGGCAGGCTAGGTGCGGTTCATAATAAAAAGTGTCTTAACTACTGTAGATAGGGTAGGGATGATACAAATGGCACCATATGTCATTGCTATACAGCGGCTGTGAAAAATGCATGCTACTCAAGAGCAGGGACACTTGAGTAGGTCCTCTCTCCCTCCCTCCTCCCACTAGGGTGCAGTGAATAATAAAAAGTGTTCTAACTACTGTAGCTAGGGTAGGGACGATACAAATGGCACCGTCTGTCATTGTTATAAAGCGGTTGTGAAAAATGCATCTTACTCAAGAGTAGGGACACTTGAGTAGGTCCTCCCTCCCTCCCTCTGCCCACCCGGGTGTAGTTCATAATAAAAAGTGTCCTAACTACTGTAGATAGGGTAGGGACGATACACCGTATGTCATTGCTATAAAGCAGTTGTGAAAAATGCATGTTACTCAAGAGTAGGGACAATGGAGTAGGTGCTCCCTCCCTTCCTCTGCCCACTCGGGTGCAATTCATAATAAAAAGTGTCCTAACTACTGTAGATAGGGTATGGACGATACAGATGGCACCATATGTCATTGCTATAAAGCAGTTGTGAAAAATGCACGTTACTCAAGAGTAGGGACACTGTATGCCTCCCTCCCTTCCTCTTTCTCTCTCTTTCATTGGATTTCATAGTTTAATGTCATAGTTGTTTCAATAAAAGGAAATTTGTATACAAAGATCTCTACTCCTTAAAAATGGAAGTAGCCAGGTGGAATTGCTCATTTTGGCTCACCTGGGCAAGTGTGCTGGACACTTGACCCACCCATTCAATGGATATGGGCATGCAGGTACCAGGGTCATATGGCCGCTCCGCCCAGACAGGGGGCACCCAGCCACACAAAGGGCAGCTACTACTCCAAGCATTAAATGTCTACGGTTAGGTGTTTCATAATACTATCATATTAATTGAATAAAATATTTAGTCATATAGCATGATGAGCTGAGCATTGCAGAAATTCCCATAGTGCAAAGAAAGCAACTTATAGACACTAGAAAGACAAAAATATGATGAAATCAGCCAAGTTACTTACGTGCCAACATAGCAACAAAAACTATCCAAAAGCTGAAGAACTCCCAAATCAAATCCTTTTTTTTTTTCAAAACCCATAGCCTTCTCCAGATCAAGCCCAAAATGGTTTTATAAATTTGAATCAAGCTCAAATAAGCTAGTACCAAATGCATTAGAAATTTCTCAAAAACATAAACTCTAAAGTTACCATATATTTCCTAACTTCAAGCTCAAATAGTCCAACACAAGGCTACTATTAACTATGCTACAGCACGCATTCATTTACAACCATGTGGATCAAACTTGTGCTCCAACCAACTAATGAAACAATATATATTTAATGTTAAAATGCGATCCTTAATCCCATTCGACTGCAAAAGGAGCTGATATCCAATCCAATCCCTTCAATTTATTGTTGCAGCTTTGTCAAACACTTCAATGAACAATTACCTTGGAACATTTCCCCACAAAGGCCACGACAGGATCAGGCTTTTTGGCATAGTGCACCTTTATAACAGATTACGGACTCAAGTACTCCTAAACGAACCAGTAAACAGATTTTTCGAAACATAAAGAGACAATACTCAGCACGCTAACCCCTAATAATTGCATAAAAAAACCTAATTGAATCCAACCGAGTTACCATCATTTGCACACGATCAATAAAATTCATCCGACCTCATCACGATAAAAGTAAACAAAATTGCACAATTACACCCAAATTTATAAATTAAAGACTAGGAGAGACCAGCACGATGCACTCAAATTCAAAACGACTACTTAAGAAAGAAAAAAAAATCTGTGCCAAGTTCAGTTTAGGGCAAAGTAATGAGCCTTCGATTACACTGAAGCAAGACTCACCTGCATTGAATTGGCATTGGCCTGTGACTTCTCAGGAGCGCCCATGCCAGCTACTGTATCAGCTATTCAAATTAGAAGACAGAATTAGAGAGATGGAATCGTCCGAATCGGAACCGGAACGGCAACGGCTATGCTTCAAGGACAATAAATTAGGGTTTTTTAGGAGAGAAGGGATAGAAAGTGTATGAAGAAGATTAAAGTTTCTTTTATAGCTTGGAGGGGATCAATGAACCCTAACCGCCATTAACGAAGCGGTGTGAATCTCCAGACTCTCTCTCTCTCTCTCTCTCTCTCTCTCTCTCTGTGTCTCCCCTCTCTTTTTCCTTTTATGCTTTGCCGTTCAAGTGCCTGCCCCGACCTGCGATGACAGAAAGGAAAGGAGACTCGAGAGAATACCATTACGCATGTTAGAGAGTGTTGAATCTCGGGAATGGCCTTGGCTTTTGTGAGAAGTTACGAGGAGAGCCATCGAGCCTTGAGAGTCCGCGCATATCATCGAGCTCTCTTTTTGGCGATCCAATCACGAGGGAGTGAGTGCGCGGGCTCCGAAGGTGGGTCCCCACCCGTCTGTGCCTGAAAGATGCACACGGATTCCCCTGATTGGTCCTTTAAACAATATCAAGTATCAACACATCTATCTCTGTTCGGTACCAGTCCGTGACGGGACCCTAAAACAACAGTCCAATCAGGACCGCAGGCATGCCGTAACACCAAAAATGCTCGTGACGCTAACAAAAGTAACGGTTGTCATCTTGATACCTAAGTGAAACGTGGCTGCCTACCATTGGTGACGTAGATGTGCCGTTTTAATGCAGAAAGGAGGGAATCCTCGGGTCCATTCGACATTCTAGCTTTCGATGTTATTTTTGTGATTTTTTTTTTTGGCATAAAGGTATATTTACGATTGTTTTATATTAATTTTTTTAAGTATATATAAATATTTTATAACTCACTCAATAAGAGTACCCACGTTAAATTTTTCATAAAATTTTTTATAATTTAATTAAAAAATAAACTTTTTTAAACTTTTTTTTTAAATTTTATTTATCTTTCAAAAACCTGCTACATCTTATTTTTAATCTCTATCTCTATTCTATTAAATAATATTTCTCTATTCTTTTTTTATTATTTTCTCCCCTACTTCCATTTACAATCTTTACTAACTCTTTTATCTTATTATCTTCTTTTCAAATATCATATTCTACTCAATACTTATATTATTTTGAGTACCGAATACAATATTATTTTTCAAACCGAAATCCGTATTATAAAAATAGTAATTTTTTTTTTAATATGTGCATGTTCTAACGGTAACATTTTGAACTCCTACCTCCAACGGTAACATTTTCAACTCTTGTCTTCAACAGTAATATTTTTTGTCTTTTCTCCAACAGTAACTTTTTTCGTCTTCTCTCAAACGGTAACATTTTTTGTCATATATGTAACGGTAAATTTTTCTTCTATAAATACGCATTCTGCTTACACTCACATTCTCACAAACTCAAGTATCATTTGATCTAAAGAACTGAAATTAAATAATCTCCCATGATATCCCACTCCATTCATCAAATGGCTCGTACAATCTTTCGCAAATTGCTTACATACTTACCCTCTGAAGATGAGTTGGATGTTGTTCTTAATGACGAGGCCGAAGGACAATCATCGAGGCATCGTGGCAATCGTCAACGTCGTAAGTTCATTCGGTGTGATCATATTCAAGGGCACAAGCACCTTTTTCGCGATTATTTTACAGAAAATCTAGTATATCCCTTGAGTCTATTTCGAATTAGATTTTGGATGAGCCGTCTCCTATTTCTCCGTATTCTAAATGAAGTAGAGTCTTACGAGTCGTACTTCGTCCAAAGAAGAGATAGTGCCGGAAGACTTGGTTTATCTTCTATGCAAAAAATAACCGTAGCACTTAGAATGTTGGCGTATGGGGTTACTGAAAATTTTATGTGCTAGAGAGATCTTCTATTTTCATAGAACTTACCCAAGGGCGTGCTCTTCCAGTCAATTGCACAATCAATGGCAATGACTATACTATGGGATATTACCTTGCGGATGATATTTATCCCAAGTGGCGAACTTTTGTGAAAACTATTCGATCACCACAAGGGAATAAAAAGAAAAATTTTGTGAAAGCACAAGAATCAGCAAGAAAAGATGTCGAGCGTGTATTCGGGATATTTCAACAACGATTTGCAATCATTTGTAGACCTTCCCAAATGTGAAAAGTCAAGGAACTAAAAAATATAATGAAAACATGTATTATTCTATATAATATGATCATTGAAGACGAACGTGATGATAGTAAGAGTCCGAACATTGAGTATGATCAACTTGATGATGAAGTTCCGGAACTATCGCGCAATCTTACAACTGAGCTTACGAACTTCATCCAACGTCATCATCATATTGAAGACAGCTCGGCACATCATCAGCTTCAAGCAGATCTAATTGAATATCAATGGTTATTATTTTTCCAACAGTAGACATGTCGCATAATGAATTTTTTTCCTGCCATTTTAGCAGTGATAATATTTGAGCATGCCCTCTGAAATAATTTCTGAAATTTTAATGGCCAATTTCCACAATTTGAAAATTTAAATTTATTACAATCCAAATAAAGTATTAAACTATCTTAGTATCAATAATATTATCATACATCATTGTTTGAAACATAAAATAAAGAAATAAATTATGAAAAAATTCGTAATTTATTATCAATCCTTATATGCAAGATCATTACGTTTCGCCATGATTTTCCTCTGCAATTTCTCGAAATATAATCGTTGCAGTGCTGGCATGGCACTAACGTCCATTATCATAATGCGCTGATCTGCTTCCTTCTTGGTGAGCTCAACTTTCTCTTTCTCCAACCTCAGTTTTTCATCCTCCAACCTCAATCTTTCATCCTCTTGACAGATTTTATTTATCTCTTTTTCCTTCTCATATTTCATCTTCTCGGCGTTGAGGCTATAAAACTCTTTCTCCTGAGCATGTGACTCCTCTAAAAGTGTATACTTCAGCCTACTGAGCACAACAATCTCCTCTCCTTCCATGTCTTTGGCCTTTTGTTTTCCTTTTTCAGCTTTCCTTCCCAGTGGTCGGTCCAATTCGATCACTTCATTATCCATCACATTATCCAGCCGCCATCAAAAACTGAATCAACCGTCTCAGCGCCCGAACATCGAGTCGGGGACGGGGACATCGTCTTCCATCACTTTGGATCCTCCTTTGTGAAACGCCAAATCCATTTAGGTTGGTCTTTCAAAAGGTGCTAATAATGCTCGAACTGGAATGAGCATTTCTCTAGCGCTTGGTACATAACATTGGCCTTGTTATACTAGCATGTAAACAAAATAAGAAACTTGTTAAACCAATATTTAAAAAAAACTAATTATTCGTAACTGAAATAATAGTATGGATATTTACCTTGTCTTGCTTAGTCATGTCACTCTAATTCAACCCTTCAACTTGGGCTAATTTCACACAAAATTTGTTTGTCACCTTTTGAATAACTGACCACCAATATATTAAAGACTTAATTGTCCAATTATTTGTGGTTTCTTTAAATTGTTCGAAGTATTCAAAAATGTTTTCCTATAATTGGGAGTATTTTTGGTCTGTTCCCTGAACGACATCAAGGCTACAATTAAGCCATACGGAGACAAGTAACTTATCTTCGAAGTTCGCACCCCTAACTGATTTCCTAACTCCAATAGAATCGTTATGGGGTATGGGTAGAGAGTCATTAATAGTCATAGGAGAGTTTCCACTTTACCCACCGTAAGTGAGATCTAGTTAAAGGGTTGGTGAAGTATATCTAAAAATATACTGAAATGTTAGACACGTAATTTATAAGTTTGGGGTTCTTACAACCTTGGCCTAGGAACCAAATGGTGAAATATAACGAAATTTGGCTGCCCTCTCATGGCTACACCACCGGTTGCCACTACTTGTTGGTCGTTCGGGTTACCTCGTCATTGAGGATATGACCATAAATTTCTTGTAACCCCAATACGGTTTGTCATCATCACAGCCCAGGGGATTTAATTTACACATTACTTTTCTATCACAGAATAACACAAAACAATGACATAGGAAAAAGCAAATGCACATAACTGACGAATTCACAAATTCACACAAAACAACAACCAAACAGCATGTAAATCAAAATAATGCTAAATAAAAGCATTCTCATTGGATTCTCCATAAAATTATGAAAAATAAAGAAATAAATAGAACTCAGAATGGTGGAAATATTGACAGCATGCGTAAGCAAGGAGCCATTCACATCGAATGGCTGCAAAACACCACCCGAACATCCATTGCCTTTTCTGGAAAGTACCACAAACTGCAATATGACAATTCATATGAGAATTACCCCCCAATATCGATGGGGCCCTATTAACACTTGTGAATTAACCCGCACTATAACACCATCATCACAACCTAATAACAGCCCCCTCTCCCGAGAGATACAAAATACTGCAAAGGACCCAACATAACAATAAATTAATAAATGGATAACCATAAAAAATGATAAATCACATTCCATAACCACAAACTCCACTACATTCTGCTCAAAATTTACAACCAAAATATAAGTTATGTTTTGGTATAAATTTTTCTAAGAAAGTTCGGTTTCTTTTTTCTCTTATTCTCCTCCTTTCAATTACTTACATATGGCCTCTCTTATTCTCCTCCTCTTTTATCACCACCAACCACCGCGCACCTCTTGTCACTTCTCCCCACGCCTTGCACCACCATCTCCATTCTATCTCATCTTTCCAACGAAAGCATATGGGGCCAACACTATTATCATGCCTTAAGTACTTAAAGATTTCTCTTTGATAAAGCATTCAACTCCTCGGTTGTTGATGGATGGCATTCTTGATTTTCACTACAATCAAACATTCTCATAATAATCAAGTTTACCTTAGTCTTACTCTCCTTTGGTCCCCCTTGGGAAGCTTAACCTTGTTTTGTGCCATCTCTTTTTTGCTAGTTACATGACAATTAATTATCACCCGTTAGCTTTTGATATGTACCCATAATAATTAGGATTTTCACGATGCTTAGAGTTCTTATCTTAACTTTACAATCTAATACATCAGATAGATGCGTAAAATAGATTTCATATCATTTATTGAGTATTTAATATTGACTGGGGCCTTTTTGGTCATTGGGCCCTAGCCTTGGCCCCGTCCTACATGGGCCGGTGACCCACTCCATCCTGTGTGGGTAGGTGACCCCACCCGAATGCCAGGCAAGCGGATTGGCTTATGAGCAGTTCACCTACCGTGTGGTGTTGCACAACGAGAGAGAGAGAGAGAGAGAGAGAGGTGTAGCTGGGGGACGAGGAAGGTTTATTTTAAAATTTAACTTAAGGAAAATGCTAGAACCACAAACGTTCGGTCCCAAGGGTAGATCCCAACTAACATAGCTCCAACTACGTGGTTTTTTTTATTTTTAAATCCCTTCCTTGCTAGCAAATCCCTTCCCTCTCGTCCCGTCCCTCTCATTTTCTCTCAAAGTTCAAACCCTAGCAACTCGCCTCCATCCCTCTCACACTAAGCCCTCTCATTTTCTCCCAAATTATTGCAACCACTCGCCTCCGTCCCTTTCATTTTCTCCCAAATTTTGAACCCTAGCAGCTTTGCTCAAGGCCGTTGGGCATACATTTTCCCATGATACAGTCGACTGTTGGAACAAAATAGATCCATAACCAAAAGTTCATGTTCAATGCCCCCTACCCTCTTCACTGGGGAGCTTTTAACTAGTTCACTTCGAAGACAAACTGAGAGAAAAAGAACATAGTTTATGAGAAGAGTGAGAGGGGAGAGAGAGGGAGAGTGTATAACTGAAAGTAATTTATTTCTAATCTCTGGGTCATGGGTATTTAGAGAGAGAGAGAGAGATCTTTAAGACCCACTTCGGGTTTTCTTCAGTACTACAAAATGGTTGCTAGAAACCCACCAAAATAGAAGAAAACGGCAGCCCCTCTCAATCTGGTCCTACTTAGAAAAACTGTAAAGAAGGTATTCCACTGTGCTCTCTGATAAATAAAAAACAAAATCGTCGTGGTTTCTTCAAAAACCTGGGGGAAAGAGCAGAAAATTCCATCTTGGTTATCAAATTTAGTAATCTTTGGGATTCGGATCAATGGAAAGTTCATCTCCATTAAGTTTCAAAGTTCAATTTTTATTTCATTTCCTTCATTTTCTCAGCTTCCAATCATCTCGGGTTTATGTGTTTTGATTGGTTTGTGAAGGTGGAAAGGTATATGACTAGATTGTAGGAGCTACACTCCCAGGTTTCTATGTTTTGATTGGTTTCTTTTTTCTTTTTTTAAATAAATTCACGTTAGTCGGGATCCAACCTCAAGAGATTTAGTCGGTGGCTGTAGAAGGACCCTTAACTTAAAACAAAACTACGTCGTTCGGTCGTTTTATTAAAAAAATTAGTTTTTAAATATATGTAATATATATATAAATTCTACTAATCAACCCTATACCACACACTTGCTTTTATTTTTTTATATTTTTTTTCTAAGCAAGTGTGTGGTGTAGGGCTGCTAAATAGAAGAACTCATATATATATATTATAAAACCTGGCAGGGGCAGTGCTCCACTTAACACCTACCTCTCGTTTTTCCAGGAGGTTGTGCATGCCCATCCGCCCACCAAATACGAGTAGACTGCCCTACTAGCTGCAAGCAAGTCCCAAGCAAGTCTTTTCTCTTATTTCATTATATAAAACTCTTATTTATGAGGAAAAAAAGTATAAAATTGGAATATGTTGCTACCAAAATTAGTCAAAGATCACAAAATGTGTTATTAAGAAACTAATTAAGCATAATTGTTATTTAAAACTTGGGATGTAGTATTGATTCTTTTTGTATTTACTATAACGGTTTCCATTGACTTCTAAAGATAACCTCCCCTTTGAAGATGCTAGTGCCACCTAAAACAAGTGACTTTCATTCAGATTCTGGTCCATAAATTCATTTGCATCCCCCTCTATTTATTTATTGCTTATTCTTTTAGAGCTTAACATGAATTAATGACTGCCTTGCCTGGCTTTCAAATTAGATCCTGCACACCTCCAAATTAGCAGATTAATGGGCTAATATATAAATAATCTATAAAGCATAAATTACATTAATAGATAATCATCCTTGTGATCTATGGAGCGCGGGTTGCAAACTTGTTAAATTATGTTCTAGAGAAGCCTTTTGCAAACAAGCAAAAGCTCGAAGCACACAAACACACTCTCTCAATTTATACTAGGGGTGTAAATTTGATCCAGAAAACCGGTCCGGACTATAGTTATACTAATATAATTATACTAAATCACTATAACTAATACTTTAAGTACAGTATTAGATACAAATCACTATATAAATCACTATAACAATTTTTTTTAATAGGTCAAATCACTATTACAAAATATATATAACTATATATAGTTATAATAAATTAAACTCACTATAACAAATACTAATATATAATTATTCTAATCACTATAACTAATACTAATATAAACTACAGCTATACTTATATTAATAGTCTAATATAGGTATACTAAACCACTATAACTAAAACTAATATATTTACTAATACTAACAGTCTAATATAGACTATAGTTATACTAATACAATTATACTATATATATATAATATATATATAACAATATATATATAGTATTATATGGTATTATTATGATAGTTTCACTATTAATAGTATAATATGTAGTTAGTATTATAATATATACTATAGAATACTATATATATTATATATATAATTAGTATATATATAGAAAATATACTATTTATATTAATATCACTATAAACGGCGCCGTTTCATCTTCCCCTCATATTTTGTTTCCCTCCCAACCCCCCCCCCCAACACTTAGATTTCCCCCCATCCCAAAAGGCAAAAATCCCAAAAATCACTTTCAGTCCCCCCCCTCCCTCAAAAAACCCTAGCATCCCCCTCCCTCTTCAGCAGTCTAGCCCNCTCTCTCTCTCTCTCTCTCTCTCTCTCTCTCTCTCTCTCTCTCAATATGTTTATTGTTTAGCATCATTAGATGCTTTTGAATGGAAAAGATACTTTTAAACTTAGCAATACGTTTAGCATCATTAGACACTATTTTTCCTAATTATTTGCCTCTGATTCTGGTGGGGAATTCTTCATATCATGCGGCATCTGTTGTTCATCAATCGTCACTATCTATTAAAATTCTCAGAAAAACCTAAGAATCTATGCTTGGTTTAAAAGATTCAATTGGTTAATGGGTTAATGGTCTTTTGCTCTTCACATGCTCCAGCGCTTGAGATAGGCTCATTAGTCATTCCATGCTTTTTCATTAGATAGGAAACAACAATGGTCAATTAGATGATTATGAAAATGGTTTTGATCATCCATGTGATTCTCATTGCACAATTTTATTACAGTCATTGAGTAAGTCAGCCATCAATAGCTATTGTTATCAAGCCAATAACTGATATCAATGGTTATTGTTAACAAGTAGATAATCGTTATTTGATTAGGTTAGGTTGTTTGACTTGGATTAGGAAAGAAGATATCAAATAAAATTGGAAAATCGAATTGGACCGGACCGAAAACCGGTAAAATCGGAAGTATCAGTTTAGGAGGGTAACCGGTGCGTAATCGATTTTGCAAAATGCAAAACCGGTCATACCAGTTCGGTTCAAGATTTTGTCTAAAACCAGATCGGTTACACCCGTAATCTATACCCTCTCTCTACAGGCAATCTCTCCCACATCACTCTTTATCGACACATATAGGATTGTTCATTCAAACCATTTTTTTTTTTTACACCCGGTCCAGAACCTGAATAAATTTTGGCCTAGATCAAACCCGAGCCGAAACCTGTGTTACAAAAATCGGGTACGTCCGGTACATAGATTTTAAAAAAAACTTACCCAACATAAAAACCCGGTACCCGTGTTCCCATCGGCAGCACTGTTTGCGCGTGTTCTTCTACATAACTCTAATACCGCATCCATTCTTCATCCCAGAAGTTCTCAAAATCGCAAACTCCTGAGTTTGTTTGTTTCATTGGATTGCCTGGGCTTGGCCTATGGCTTAAGACTCCAATAAAATTCCTGACGAGATCTTCTTGAACTAGTCAGATTACCTAGAAGAAGGTAAGCGGGAACTAGACCCCACTCTTTAGCTCGTACTAGGATTATCTTTCCCTTTGCGCCTTTTACATGCAATCAAACCACTTAAGACTGTGTAATGATGATCTTGTGGTTTCGTTTGGTTCAATCTTCGAATTTGTATCGGGATGAATTGATATTTCCTGATACTTATTTGGCATTGTATATGTAGACCCATTTGCTTTTTGCATACTCTCTCTTGTTCTTTTCCTTTTCAAGAATTTTAATTTAGGAAGGAACAATAGCTTTAGTTTATCCTTGCTATGCAGTCTAACATTTTTTTTTCCTCCCAGAAAGCAAATCTGCTCTGCAGGGAGCATTGTCATCTTGATATTCTGGATCTTTCTCAAGCTTTCCCTCACACCACTTGGTACTCTCTTTATTGACTATTTGCTCATTTCTCTTTGGAATTCCATCGCCGTCTCTGCGAATGTGAACAATTATTTTTGTGCTCAAATTTTGGGTCTCATAGGTACAGTAATAGTAGAGACTATTCCAGCATTGTTCAAGAACTTTCTCATAAAGGCCAGAGGCAATGGTGACTCTGAAAATATATTAGCGTCAAATAATGCACCAATCTTTTCCAAAAACTTTGCCCATTTTATGTGTGTCCAATTTTGAAAGAGAATCTACTTCTTTTTTAGCCCCTACTGTGAGAAACGTGCACTTATAAAATTCTCTATGTAAAAGTATTATGTTCATGCATAGGTATCGTTTTATATGCCTTGACCCGTCATGTGATATACACTTCCAAAGTTAGATTGGACTTTATAACACCTTCTAACCTGCATCAGCTAAACTTACGAGTTACTACAATTTCCGAGGACGTGGGCTCTGCAAATTGTTGGAGGTTCCACCTTTTCAAAAGACCAGCTTACTACGAGAGAGTTGGATAAAATAAAAGGGAATATCAATACGTAATATGTGCTTTTTATATAAACAATGTAATATTATTTTATAAACAATTTTATTTTAAAGAAAATTAAATACATATAATTTGAATGCTGCATCAATATCTTTTTCATAAAAAAATATTCATAAAATGTAGGCTTTGATTTAAAAAACAAAAAATAAAAACCGGATACAGCCATGAACTCTAGTTCCAGATTTTTAAAAATCGGTTTTCGTCTGAGTTCTTGCCCACCTGGGCTAACTCAATCCAGGTTTCGATCGGTATACCCGTGTAAGAAAGGGGCACCTATAATGGAAACCCATTCTCCTTCTCTTGAGGGTTATGAGATGACTTTCAAGCTATTTCATGAGCCTTGATGGCTAACCCTTAATGGCTAGCCGGAAGTTACACTTAGAAGGATTATTTACATAGCACATCCCCTTTTGGATGAGAAGTGTATGTGTAACAAAATAGAAAATAATCTCTCTCTCAAAAAGAATTCTCTAGTCCTGGCATTTAAGCTTTGAAATTTGTGAGTGTTGCTCTGGTATTATCACGTAGCATACTACATCATCGATATGAGAAGATTTTGAATGACCAACAACTACAACGGAGAGTCCGTGGAACAACCGCACTAGATCTACGATTTGCCAACGAGGTAATATTGCTTCCACTGTGTACTAATTTGATTTAGTATTTCTAACATTGGTATTAGAGTAAAGTTGGTTGTTCCCGATTTGTTTTTGACATGATCTTCTTCATTGAAATAATTTTTTTGTGACGAGAATATGTTTTCCCTAGTGCATGAAGTGATTCTGACCACACCACTGTGAGAGGTGGTTCGTGTAACGTTCGCTGCTTGATGGATACTGAGCATTGTTAGTGCAACCAAAGGAACGCTGCATGTGGCCATAAGCAGTGGCTGCAGCCACGCAAAGTAGCGCGGACCCGTGCACTTGAAGGCTAGTTCATGGTGCAACGCCACTACAAGAAAAATTGGCTTTTGTGGTCATTTGTTTACTGCGAAAAGATTATCTGTGACCAATTTTAGTTGTAGATAGTCATTTCACTATAATTATTGGCTACAAATAAGCAGTTTTCTTGTAGTACACGCACACATGCCTATGTTGCTACGAGCACCAGCTGCACAAAATGCTGCACTGGGTGCTGCGCGATCAGAAGTGACGTACATGGTGATGCGCATCATGCATCACCAGACATGCTGTTGCGCGACAACAGGATCTGTGCGATCTAGGTGGAACGACGATCATCGCTTGGGTGCAGCAATGTTGCGCCACTCATGGCGCTACGCTGATGAGGGTGTTGCACGCATTTGCTGGGTGTTGCGTTGCCAAAGAGGCGGAACTACATATAACGGTGGGGCTAGCCCCCCCTCAATTTTTTTTTTAAAATTAGTATAGTATATAAATAATTATAATTTTTCTTTATATAATTAAAATTGCCCCCCAATACTCAGGCTTCCAAAATGTACTGAAATTCTCCCCCTAATACTTACACCTCCAAAACTTTTACTACAATGAAAATTTATACGGTTACTCAATCCATCAATCCATCACTAATACCACTCTCTTTCTCTACTACACAACATCTCTTTAAGTTTTCTTTTCATTCTCTACAACACTAACGCTAGAACCAAAGCACAGCTGTATAGACCATAGTTTCAGGTTGATTTTCTCCTGAAACAGTCTCCACCAGTAACATTAGATTTACAATTCTGGGTATGTTAATCTAAATTAATATGTATAGTGTACTAATGTACATTATTATTATTTACTTGCAAGAACAACTCTATTTTATTCCCTTTCATCTTAGTTGTTAATGTTCTAAATCCATGGATCTAGAAGTTTATGAATCATGATAATTATAATTTATCTCGAGCCTGACTATTAGTTTATATTGAGAAAGAAATTGTTAAGAATTTTACTTCAGAGATGATAATAGATAAATTTTATTCCATGTAAGATCGTCGTTGAGTTTAATTTGAAATGGAAATCCTAAGTTGATATTTCATTTTCTTTTCTTTTTGTAATGGTCTGTAGAATATTACGAAAATTCTAAGAAAACTTATCTTATAAGATGATTTATAGACATGTATTTTTAGTATATAATTTTATGACGTATGATTATTGTTTTTTATATATTCACATGCAAAAAATATATATTACTTATACTCACACATACTACACACTTTATCAATCGCCCCCACACTAAATCTTAGTTCCGCCCCTAGTTGCCAAGGCACAGTACCCACCAGTTGTGAACAGCACACTCTAGTAGTGATGTGCTCACCTCGGTGTTACGTCAACCAGTGTCACAGCTAGAACCGGTCATGTTTTCTCACACCTCACTCCTACGGTGTGGAGCGGGATTGAAGGCGCGGTGTGGCGGAGATTTCTGTGCACAGATGCGCGCACCAAGGTGATTCTGCACGCAAAGGAACACAGTGATACCCACGACAATATCAAGTGCAACGCTACCAGAACTGTGCACCATGGATTATCAGGCTCTGCCTTGCGTAGAGCCACTCACTAGGCCTAACGGCAACTTTTGCAGAGAAAAAGGGTGAGCGCATGCCACACATTGCAGCGGACAGTAGCTTGGACGAGCAAGGGCGATGACTCGCGCACTAAGACCCAGGTGTAATGTTGCCAACTGCTAGGATGTGGCGGTGATGAATATGGGGCAGCCACAAGCCGATGTCTGCCATGGTCCTCTCTTGCGGATGGGACTTACCCAGAGCAAAAGGTGATGGAGGTTCGTCACTGCATGCTACGCTGAGTAGTGAAACACTGCTACCATGGTCCTCTCTTGCCGATGGGAGTTGCGGCAGTGGCGCTGAAAGGATAGTTGTGGTAGTACAAACCGTTACATTGAATTGTAACTGTTGCTAGAGGAAATTTTCTCAGGATGAATAGTAATCGTAGGTAGGTTACGAAAGGTTGGAGATGAACAATTACTGGTCAATTTTTTTAGGAAAAGGTTTTTAGGCAAATTACAATTTACAACCTGTTTTTAAAAAAGGAAAAAAAACAAAAATTTGGGCCTAGACTCAAATGGGCTAAGGCCCATTTCAGATCAATTTTGTATTTAAAATCCGGCCCAGTGTGCTGGGCGCACATCCTAGCCCGTCCAAGTTTTTTTTTTTGGGTCATTAGAGGAAAAAATGTCTATGTGATGTTTTGAACCCAAGACCTCAAACACAAAGGCAACGAGCTCAATCATTAGGCTAAAGCTTAGTTTATTTGCTGATTTTATTTAAATCACCATGTCATTGTGGTACATGAATATTTTATTAAATACATGTATGCCATGATATTATGAGATATTTTATCGCATTTGTTAGATATTTTATTTTATGTCATAAATTGTCTATATTATTATTCTTGATGAATAATCAATATTTGGATGAAATGTGATTATTTTTTGTGCATGTATTTTGTTTGATTACATGTAGTTTGTGTAAGCTTATTTTATCACTTATATTTGTTAGGCTAATTTTAGAAATTAATCTTTAAATTTCTTTTAGAATATAATAAAATAAAGGATTAAGTAGTCCGAATAATCAATATTTGGATGAAATGTAATTATTTTTTGTGCATATATTTTGTTTGATTACATGTAGTTGTGTAAGCTTATTTTATCACTTGTATTTGTTAGGCTAATTTTAGAAATTAATCTTTAAATTTCTTTTAGAATATGATAAAATAAAGAATTAAGTAGTCCGAATAATTAATATTTGGATGAAATGTGATTATTTTTTGTGCATGTATTTTGTTTGATTACATGTAGTTGTGAAAGCTTATTTTATCACTTGTATTTGTTAGGCTAATTTTAGAAATTAATCTTTAAATTTCTTTTAGAATATGATAAAATAAAGAATTAAGTAGTCCGAATTTAATTAGTCCATGCTTATGATTGACTCAAATTTATTTCTTCGATCTAGGAAGAAATTATTTTTTGCATGTGGCTGACTCAGTAAATTACTTATCCTAGTGGGAGTATAGTTGAGATTGATTTAGAATTGATCTCCTATAAGATATAAACTTGGGCGAAAATTAAGTTAAAAATTAATAATTAGGCATTGTAGAGCAAAATATGATTACGAAGCATAGCGAATTTTTTATCTTGTGACGTGTATTAATTATTTTTGTTCTGACTTAGATTAACGCTGTAAATTTCTTAGATATGTGTGCAATTAAATGCAAAAAGGTTAGTAACTTTGAGATAACCGAAAAGAAAGCCTATATACGACTTCATTGTCGCATTAATCTCTTTCATGAGTAATAGTTGAAAATGAATGAAAATTATTATGAGTGTTAAATTGTCCTAGACCATTATTATTGTAAAAACCTCTATGAGGTCTAGAGTGAAATTGGAAGAGCGCGTGGGATGCATGCACTATAATTTTCATAAAAGTTGAAGGGATCAACTATCAGATACAGTTAAACTACTATTTTGCCTTTGAGAATCTTATGGATAATAACAAAAGTTAGAACATTCTTGATTGGCACATTCATTTTTAAAAAAAATTCAGTGCACTTCTTTGTGGTATTAGCATCGGTAATGTTGCTCAATTTTTATTTCTCTTTAGCGAGAACAAATAGGTTCTTGCAGATATATGAACTTAGGAGCACGCCTTGAGAGCAATACTAAGCACCTTGGAGGTTTACATGGTAACTATGACAAAAGTCTGAATAATTTGGTATGACTTAATTAAACCTAAAAATCTTGCTCGTAATTGCATTGATATAAGATAGTTTTTAGGCTAAGATAGTTTCTCTCAAAGTTATTCTTTTCTCTCCTATAGTGGATTGGAGAATATTAAAATATTAAGCGAAAATATGGATGTATCGTTAGCTAGCGGCTAAAATATCACATACTAGAGTTGATGAACAAAGCGATATTTTTTTAGCGCTTTAATGCGATATTAGTGAAGTTTATATCTAATTTAATTTAAGACTCATTGTAAATAGTGGTATTAGTGAGAATTCCTAAAGGCTTAGGAGTTGGATGGTCACTCATGAATTCAATGATATTATATCTCGGGTAGAGAAATGATATACTAAAATATGTCGTGGAGGCATAGGATCATAGGTGTAAAGCTTGAGAAACTTAAGGTTTTCTTGCTAATAGAACATTCTCTTTCATTTAGAAGAGTCAAAGAGAAAAGACAATATGAACATTTTCTATGTGAAAGTTCCTATACATGCACATAAGGACATGGAATAATAAAAATTTTGTTTCATCATATAAATACAATTCCAGAATTTTTTTAAAAAAGTATTTTTTTCAATTAAAATATTTTTTTCAAAATCGAAAATCGCAATTGTATGAGCTATATGATGGAACAATTATCTTGGGGTTTAATGACTTGCTAAGAATGAGGTTATAAATGAATTATGGTGCAAAACAATTGTTACATTACACTTGGGTTGATGTAATATGTGGTTGCGACCTTAATTATGATTTTTCATCCTTAGATCAAGTTCATTCACCTTTAGGTAAGACTGAGTGATTATTTTGTGTATACGTGAATTCAATTAAGCTGAAAATATGGAGTATCTAAGTTTGAATATTTTTTGTTGAGTCAAGAAAATTATTCGTATTTTTTGTGAGGGTGGGATATTGTGAATTTTTTTAAACACTTGTTTTTTAGAAAGAACATTTCATTAAATTTCATTCTATATTACCTTAATCTTAATATTTTCAAAATTCTTTTATAAAAGATAGCAAAAAATAGTAGGAGTAATTCAACAACTAGTGTGAGTATACATTTGAGTGATGGTGTACCATTAGTAATAGTGACTCCCAAAATTCATAGAATATAAAGATTCTAATAAATAGTGTGGTGGCTATAGTAATCTCTCATCGTTTAAGAGACTAGAAAAAAATATCTATAATATAGCTCTGCTAAAGGTATTGAATTCACATAGTAGGAATCTCAACATAGAATATTAGATTCACATCACTTATATGATCCAATCTGAGTTGTTGATCTGATTAACACAGAAAAAGTGAAGTTAATAGAGGTATAGATCCATCGATTGACATTAATTGAGTTGCCTTTAGATAGCTATTGATCGCATATTTATTAGAACTTTTCTTGAAGGAGTTAATTAGTTGATTCTCGTCAGAGAATTACATTATTAGTTTTTGTGATATTTATGCATGAAGTACTTTGAGTGCATGATTGTTACTAGTACTATTTTGATATAAAAAGCAAAAGAATGTTGTTGGTGCTGTTTACATGCGACCTAAACAAACCTTCTATTCAAAGATACTCAATGTACCTAGCCATTTTTTATTAACAACCTATTGAATAAAATTTGGTTCATTGAACGCTATTAACAATCTTAAAAAATTGTCATTTTAAGAGATATGATGATCTGGTTGTCTTAGATAACTAATTGTTGCCTAATAAGATATTTTCCAAACTACGAGGTGATGGCATGAATTTGTGAAAAGTAACTAAGACTTTACGTCTTGTGAAATTATGTATAAGAAAAACAGTTTCTATGAGCTCTTGTTCAAAATCCATAGACAATTAATGAGATGAAAAATATAAAAAAAAAAAACTAATTTTGTCTATACTATTTGGTGATTACATTCTGGTTTGCTCATGGGATTTAGAGGTTGTGATTTTGTTAAAGGGTAAATATGGCTTACTTGATTAAGTAAGCTGTGATACGATTGTCGTTAAAAGTAATGAGTAGACTATTGAGATTGTCTTTAGGGGCAAAGGCCATAGTCGCTTTACCCTTAATGAAAAATCAATTATGGTTATCTCACATGCTTTTGTTGAGTACAAGAAATTTATATGAAACATTGAAATCGCAAATTAAGTTTGTTGCATGACATTTGTGGTCACCTTATAGATTCTTAAAAATCGTAGTTGGACTTACTAACTATAATCTAAGGTTTATATTGTGAGTTTGACCTTAAATGAGATTCGCAATAAGTCGTTGACTTCATGATTGTGCAAAGAACTTTTATATATAAAAGCAGAGTCTCTTGGTAGGAGCATATTTTGGAAAGTTACTACACATGAGATTGGGCATGGAGAAAATTAAATACCACTTAAGAGTTGTAGTTTGATTATTTTTTAGTTGACCATGTGATTTCTATCCATCATGGTTTTGCTCATCGTGCACATGACACTCATGTGTTTTATGATAATGTGGCGTGGCTGAATTTATATATATATATAAGCACACATTTACCATAGATTTGGGAGTTATGATGAAAAAGGTATGTCGACAGACATAAATCAGTTCACTCACACGAGCGATCGTCTTTAACGCTAGAAAGGGGTAGCGAGCAAAGATGAGACAATATTTCACTCGGTAGTTGTTCAAAGAGGGATAAGTTGTAAGATACAAAATATATGTCGTTTTAGTGGGAGTTAAAGATGAGGTCCATCATATTTAAAAGTATCATGCATGGTTACTTGCAATCCATGTAGCTTGTGGTTTAGCTAGATGCGATATTCTTTTTGGCGCTTCAGATAACGAGCAAATGGAGTGGCTCAGGTTAGGCGCTGAGATAGTGACTAGACTAAGATATGTACAGTGTATTGAGATTAGATATACGATCTTCATTTAGAAAGAGAATTTGAGCATAACATGTATTTGATACTACATGTACTTTTGCGACAAACAGTAGAAGTGAGTGAATGGTCCTTGCTTCCTTACTGTGTGAGTCATATAGGTCATAATTGATTAATTGATTACCTTAATTTATTTATGCCTTTAGGAGACTTTTGACTATGTCACGAGATTGATGTTTTAGCATCTGTTACTTTTGTATGTTATCTATAACTATGAATATGCAGTCTAAATAAGCATTGCTGGGAAAACTACTGGACTGAAACTAATTGACATGAGGGCAAATGGAAGACTATTTGATAATACACCGATATTGGTGTATACTCACTGCCAACAAGTTATGTTACTTCTTGGAAATTACAATATAGTTGTGTGTACATTATGTTTTATAGAGATTGAGCATTGCTTTAAGTCATTTGGACTCAAGAGGGATTATGGATGCTTAGTTTGATATGACCAAATGAGTTGGGGCATAACAAGACACTTTTAGGAATATTGCTATGCTGGTTTTCTCTCGAAGAGATTTTGCATAGTGCTCCCATTTTTCTTTTATAGCTGTGCTCGATGGTCACACAGCCTATTTGCTAGTATAAACAAGATTGAAAACATATTGAGAAATGTAGACCTGGGGTATTGCCCACTATGTGTAAGTGGGAAATATAAGAAAGGGGAACCCATAGTGCGTACCCATTTCCCTTCTATTGGGGGTTATGAAGTGGCTTTTAAGCCACTTTATGAACCTTGATGGCTGACCCTTAATGGCCAACCAAGGGTTACACTTAGAGCTCCCCCCTTTGGATGAGAAGTATGTGTGGAACAAAATAGAAAATGATCTCTCTCAAAAGAATTTTCTCTAGTCTTGACATTTAGACTATGGAATTTGTGAGTGTTGCTCTGGTATTACCATGTAACACACTCCACCATCGATACAAAAGTTTCTAATGAACAACAACTATGACAGAGAATCCGTGGAACAACCTTACTAGATCTACGATTTGCCAACAAGGTATATCACTTTCGCTTGTGTATTTTGATCTAGTATTTCTAACAACCTGGGTTCCTGGCCGGAACCCAGATGAATAGTGGTAGACACACACCAACACGGCTCTCTCCCTTCTTGCCTCCCTCTCCATTTTCCTTTTCCTTATGTCCATACCACCTCAATAATTTATATTTCAATTTTTGTTCCCTTTCTATACCTTGAAAATTGGCATTTTTGTTACTTTATGGTGTTTTAACGCTTTATACACATTGTCTCATTGCACTCATCTGTGGTTGATCCTTCAATTTATAAAAGAAACACAGCCTACAATTAGTGTGTATAGCTCATGTATGACTTATGAGCAGTTTAGGCTTGGTTTGTTTTCACAAACTACAACGCAATGACATGTGGATCTCATGAGTAGTCTACTTGGTTTCTAAACGAAAATAAAATTGTGTGAAATTACCTATTAGACTAAATTTTTGTTTCCCTTGACAAGGGATCAATAAATTAAGAAAGTGTAATTCTCTATTAGCCAACTCAAAACCACACATCTCTTGGTCGTAGCTAGGGTTGTAAGGTGGTCGATTTGGACTGAAAAAATTGACCGGACAGAACGGTTGGTCCCAGGGACCGAAGCTGAGACCAGTCGGTCTCGATCCATGGAGTTAAAAAATTTTGATTTTCGGTCTGGTCTCATCTAATCAATAGCTAATTATTCTAAATTTTTCAGATTTACAAACAAAACATAAAAAACAATACAACTTTTTTAAATTTCAAAACAAAAATAATATTTAAAAATTCTGTTCAAACAATTTTTTAATTCTATAATAATTTTATTCAATTTTTTTTCTCTTCTTTCTCAAAATTCAATAAAACATTTTAACTCAAACCATTTTGTTATTATTTACAAATTATTTTACTATTATGTATAGATATTATGAGATATTTAAGTGTTTGAAAGATCCCTTAGAGCACTAAGATGGGGGAGGGTTTGGCAACTAATACGATGGGGAGACATGGCGCTTTGCAATATTTTTCTACAAATAATGAAAAGAACACAACTTTTAATAACTGTGAGGACAGTTGGTTATTTCATTTTTCTACTTTCCTATACACAAAATTATTTTACTAACTTTTATTTAATTCTATAAAGATAGTAGATATCATAAACAATAGACAACAAAAAAATAAATGAATACCAATATCATAGCCAATGGCTTTGATACCAAAGACTTATCCCAGGTAATATATATTAGATATATAAGGTAATTTATATTAATAATAGCTTAACAATAGGCGGTATAACCATTCATATGCATGAAAGCAAGTAGTACAGACAGTATAACCGACCATATGGATGAATAAATATAAAAGATATATGATAAAATTGACTTTATTAAAAACATGGTATTTACAAGGAGATTATTTCTTAGAAGCATTGGAAGCAAAAAATATGAAGGAAGGTTTACAAAAGATATATTTGAGGAAGTGAGAAAGACGAGAGGAGAGTAGGATTGGCTTCAGATGAAAGTTTTTGAATGCCTTCATTTTCTTTATAGACTTCTTTTATATACACTAAAACAGTAACTCTTAATAATTCATGCCTGACATTATCTCTCCCTACGTCCACTATCAATAAGTGTAGTTCAAGAGATATACAAAGTTGTTTGTCTTTTAGTAGATAATAATCTTGACCTTGAATAGTAAATTTTGTCTTGCCTTTAAACAATACACAATAATCTGATAATGAACAAAGTTGTTTGTCTTTATTCTTTGAAGAGATAATATTTCTAACAACTTTTATCTGTCATGTTGAATAATTAAGAAAGCAATAATCTTCTAGAATCACATAATCTAAGAGTCAAATTCTACAAATTTCATATCAAAGGGGTCTTGAGAATCCATTAGATGTACTGGATGGTAGGATGAGTTGCCTTGAGAATGAGAGACATGTTGAGAATGAGAGGTTTGTTGAGCTGGTGATAATGTGGGTTGTTGTAATGGAGATAATCTGACTGAATGTTGTGTATCTTCTTCATCATCATTGTCTGATACATGTGACATTGCTTCAGCTAATTTTTTCAAGTCATTTTTCCTGGTAATGGATGCTAATCAAGCTAGAAATCTACTCCGTTGGACTAGAACTTCATGGGCTTTGGTTATTTTTAAAAATATTTTTAAAACATGATTATAATTGTATTTTTTCCATCATTTAACAGAGACTTGGCGGGCTAAAAACATAATGTTTTTTAGAGGGATGAGGTTTGATAACGTATTCCCACTTTATAATCCAATTAATTTTGTTTGAAAAAGAAAAGAAAAAGTGGTGAACAATGCTTTAATGAGAGTGGATAATCATTTTGTGGAGAAAAAATCTAAAAACTTTCTTAGAGAGGGAGATGAAGGAGAATAGGTTCAGGTCTATAATAATTCTACTATAATAAAAACTATCGCAGGAATGTCCTGATCTCTTGTAATTTGTCGAAGTGGAGGAGCCGGGAATGACACAAATTTTTGTTTTGTTTTAAAAAGATTTTTGTCTATACTTACTGATAATCATAATAATCACAATATGGCGGATCATAAGAATGAAAAATTTTCCTTGTTAAATAGAGATTTTTTTTCCATTGTTCCAAGGTGAGAACTAGTTTAATGGTGATTTTATGAAAGGCAATAATTGGAGATGCAGGTGAAAAATGTTGAATTTGAAGAGAACAAGGGATCTCAGAGAGAATAATTGAATCTATGTTTACTAATATTAATTCATAAAAATGCAAGGTTTTCTTAATATTTTGTGGGACATAATGCCAATCTAGCAAAAGAAATGCATCAAGTAATTTTTGGGGATCAGACAGGTGTTGGATTTCAGACTCAATGGGAAAGACTGGATGGCAGTGGGTTTTAATGATAATAGGGGATGTAGAAGGCTGAGATAATAATTCAGGATTAATAATTTGAGAAGGGGTAGAGGAAGATGGAGAAACAACTTTGGAGTAGGTTGATAATTTTGGAGAAGTTAATGGTGAGAATGGATTGTAAGATGGTTTAATATTTTGTGGTAATGTCCCCAAAACTGTGTATGATTTTGGAGTTGCAAAAAGACAAGGTGAATGACAGGGAGGAGATGGTGGCCTAGCATATAAAGATTTGGACTTTATTCTTGATTTTGAGGATGACATGATTTTCCTTGTAAGAATTATTGGGATAGAAAATCAGGAAGATAATTAGATTCTCCTTTAATACGTTCAATATCAAAATAAAAAATATTTAATATAGCTTGTTATCTAGCAAATATTTGTTTAGCAGCCAGGTTTTTCATATCTTTAATCAAAACTTCATTGGCTGATTTACAATATTCTAAGTTAAAACTTTTGATTCAACAAATTATCTTGAAATTTAGAAATACATAATACAATAGTTAAAATTTCTTTTTTAATAGTACTGTAATTTTTTTCGGTAGGATTCTAACATCCTGAATGAATCGAATAATCTATTCAAAATCATTTGATAATTTTTATTTCATAATTCCTCCATAATCAAGAACAGAGGCATCTGTTTCAACAATTTTAAAAATATGAGATGATGGGAGTCTTAAGCATGATTATTTCTTAATGTGAGACTTTGTTTGTTTTATAATATTTGTATGCATTTCTATCAATTGGGGTGAATTCTTTTTTAATTTTTTGAATAATGGTTTACAGAATGGCCTGAAAGATTGAAAAAAATCTACAACATAATTAAAACTTCTTAAAAGTCTTTATAATTATTACTTATCTTTATTTCATCAGAAAATTTAATAGTAAATTCTATTACTCTACTAATTGATATAATAGTTCCTTGATAGATATCATGTCCTAGAAATTTAATTTAATTTTAAAATAATTTTATTTTTGTGATGAAACAACTAATCCATTTTGTTTAATAATTTAAACAAAAGTATTTAAATGTTTACAGTGTTGTTCAATAGATGAGAAAAATATTAATACATCATCTATATAAAATATTGATAAGTGAGTGAAATGAGTAAATATTTTATTCATAATATTTTAAAATTCACTAGGAGCATTTTTGAATCCTAATGTCATAACATTTCATTCATAATGTCCAAATGGGACTGTGAATGCTGTTTTATACTGGTATTTTTCAGCAATATGAATTTACCAAAATCCACTCTTCATGTCAAATTTTGAAAGTATAGTACCATTATAAATGCGAGATAATAAATCTTTCTTATTGGGAATTGGATATCTAATCTATTGTAATATTTTATTTAATGGTTTATAGTTAATAACTAATCAAGGAACAAATCTTTCTAATTCTGCCTATTTTTTAATGTAAAAAGTAGCACAAATTATTGGTAACTTGTTTTTCCTAACTAATCATTTTGTTAATAAATTATTAATTTTTTTTTTACAGAATTCGAATAATTCATTGTTCATTTGAATTGGTCTAGCTTTAGCAAGAATATTCTCTTCAAAAAATTCTTTTTCATTAGGTAATTTAACTATGTGTTGTTTTCTATTCCAAAAAGTATTAGATAAGTTAGAACATACTTCTTTTTCAATTATAATTTTAAAATTATTAATTTTTTGAATTAATAATGAATCTTTTAATTGTTCTTCAATTCTTTTATATTTTAATTATTGCTTTAAGAAATTTATCTGTTTTTCTTTTCTTTTAATCTTATTTTTTGTTAAAAAATTAATTTCTTTGGTTAATAAAACTTCTTTTAGGGAGTTAATTTCTTTTGATACAAGGGAAAATAAAATTTTAAATTGAATTTCTTATCCAAATATTTTAGTAGAAATTCATTCTTCGGTTACAGAGAAAGGGTAAAATAAGGGTGGATTTCCCAATATTATTTTGGTGTTAATATTTTTTACTAAAATAAATGTTGTTTTAAAGTAAATTCCATTATTACAAATATCTACATTAGATAATTTATAATTTATGTTTAATTTTGTTCCATTAGTTTGAGATAATGTCTCTTTTGTTTTTTCAAAATATTTGGAAAGTATTAATCTCTCTTGTATACAATTTAAATCTGTTCTTATATCTAATAGGGCAATTATAGTAAAAGAAAATTATTGGTTAATAGAGATTGTTACTTCAGTATACCATTTCTGAAAATTTATCTTATTAAGGATATTAATAAAATTATATCTTTCATCTTTAATAACTATTGTTGAACATTCTCCTTGTTCTTTATCATGAGGAGTATTTATGTTTTTATCTATTTTTAATAATATAATTTCTTGTAGTAATTATTCATTTGAAACCTCTAATCTAAGATTAGATGCTTTCAAATTAATAACCTCTTGTTTTATTTCATTAATTTCTTATTGTAGATCTTGTAATGTAACTTTTTGTTTTTCTGTTTTAAATCTACTTACTATTTATGAAAAATAATAAGGTGCTGAAGTGGTTCATGATGTGGTTTGATTAGTAAAAGTATTTTTTTGTTTGCCCAAATAATTTTTTCCTTCTTGTGGATCATTAATTTTGTCAATTAATTCTAATATAATATCTTCATGTTTTGAGAGTACATTAATAGTTTTATTACAAATAAAATTATTTTTATCTAAGCAACTACAAACATGTATCTCATCTTCTTCTTATTTACTATCAAAAGATAGCTTTGAAAAACTTGATTCTTTTAATTAATAAATTTATTCTTCTTTTGAAGAGTTTTCCTCTTCTTCATTTGAATGCATTATAAATATATTTAATAATTTTTCTTTTAATGTTTCAGGTATATCTAATTCATTAATATGTTGTTTGACCTTGTAATTTGACTTGTAATGTCCAATTTTTTCACATTTATAACAAACAATTTATTTTTTCTTTTTATTATACTTTTTTGTATTTTTTATTGGTTTATTATATATTTATTTATCTTTTATTTTTTTATAAGGTCTTTTATATTTTCATTTTTTTTAGAATAATTCTTATAAATTCTTTTTCCATTTTTGTGTCTTTTTGAATGAGTCAACAATGGAGTATAGACAAACTGTTCACAAAAGGTACCTAATTCTTTCTTAGCAAATTTCTTTTCTTTATCCATTTACTTTTTTAATCTTAGATCATTACACATAATTAAACTAGTTCTATTAATAGTAGTTATTATATCACCATATGTGAGGTTAATAAAATCAATAGCACCATATGGTTTTACTAATGATTCTCGTATCTTTAGGGCGAAATAATATGGAAATTCGACTGTGAACTTTTCCTTCGAGTATAGTTGTTGGCAGTCATTTTATCATAATAACTTTAATTAGAAATATATCTTTATACCAACGGAAATCAGATAATTGAAGACATCTTAAATTCATTAACAAATCACTAATCATTTCTATAAATTAAATAGATCACCAACAAAATGTTTGGTTAATAGAAATATTAAAGTATTAATAGCATCTTCTGATAGTTGACCATATTCTATTTTAATGATTTGCATATTTTCTTCATATTTACATCGGGTTAATATTTTTATTTTTTGTTCATGTGAAAGATAATGATCCCACCAACCTTTTAATTGGCAGTAAAACTTGTAACAATAGCATGAGCTACTTGATTATCAGTTTTTCTATTACTTTTGTAAACATTAGCAACCATAATCATTTCTTGGAAATGATTTAATTTTTCATATTCAGATAATCCATCTCTATCCCATTCATATAATACATCTGGTGAAAAAATAGATCTTATCACATGTTCTCTTTCTTCGAATTACATATCGGTGGAGTAGGTCTCGGATACCAATTACGAGTAATAGAAACATGATGTTTAGAATTCCTAACCGAAAAACTATTAACATTATCTCCTCTAATTTTATTTATTTGTAAATCTAAATTTTTAAATTAGTTTTCAATATTACTAATTTTAGAATCAGATAATACATTAGAGTCTGTTTTACTTTATACATTAATATGAAGTTGTTTTGAAGTAGATGTGATATTAGTAATATTTAATTTTTCTAATTTATTAAAGATTTGTTTTAATAAATTATTTTTGTTTTTAGAAAAAAATAATTTTTAGATGATATGAGATTTCATGGGAAACAAATAAAGGGGTTTCTTTTGCTTCTTTAATAGTAGGATTAATAGGAGATAGTTGTGTTTCTATTCTCTCTGATTGTTTACTCATGATTTTTAGATATAAATTGATATAATTGTTTTGTTGGATTATATTATAAGTGTTTTTACTTTCTGTTATAGTATTATACTTTTTTTATTGGTAAAGCCAATATTTGAGTACTTCTTTGATTGTACTTAATGGCTTCAAAAGGGAGTATTCTTCATAAACGATTTAATTATTTTCTTCCTTAATCCATAGATTAGTAGTCCTGGTTATGGTTGATAATTGGTTTGATTTATAAATTTCAAACCATGTAAAGAAGGGTATATTAATTTGTATTCCTTCTAAATACTCGTAATATTTTTCTTGAACATAATCTCTATCTAATTTTGTAAAAGTTGAGAAAAATACTAATATTTTCTGATTATTTTCTTCTTTTATTTAATCTTGTTTGACATATTCTTTATTAGTTTTAAATTCTTCTTTACTCAGGGTGTATTTTTAGGCATCACCTCCAACTACTTATGAATATGTTGGAGAATAAGGTTCTTTTACTTGTTCGGGATTATGAGAGGTGGATGCTATATTAGGATTATTAACAACATATATTTGTGTATCAATAATATTTTTAGAAATAACTCATCGGATCTGAGTATTTAGATTTTGGGATCTAGTGTCAAAATTTTGAAATCTATTCCGAGAAATTGAAGTAATAACATATTTGGGTGTATGATAATTGGAAGGTGCTGGAGAATAATAATATGAGTGTGATAAAGTTCTTCTGAAAGATTGAAAAGTAATTTGGACTGTTTCGTCCATTTTTTTATCTATGTATTGTAGATCATCTATAGAATTGTTTTCTATTTTAAATAATGGAGTGATATTTTCTAATTTTCATTCATTAGGGAGAGTAATTTGATTCCGATTAATCTGTCTAGAAATTTGTATACTAGAATTTGGTGTACTAGATTGTAATAATAACGTAGATCCTTTTGAACTGGTAATAAGAGTTTGTGGCTCTAAAGTTGTTTTCATTAGTTTATAATAGATTCTATATACTACAGTTAAAGGATGTGATCATTTCATCATATGATAACCGTTTGTTTTAATATACAGCATGTAAGATATTAGTATCAAATAATGAAAGATAATAATTAGGATAACAATTAAAATGAACTTGGCCTTGGAGCAGGTTAGATTCTATCATGCCAAGTAATGAATCATGAAAATTATAGTGTCTTCCATCTCTCAAACAGAGTAATATTGAGACATTTAATCCGCTTCTGATGAGTTGTTTGATAGCCACTTATACTAATCAAATATGTATGAAAGAATAATTCTGTTCATTATGATGTTTAATAGCTTCTTTTGTTAATAATTGTAATGATTCATAATAATTATTTAAACTAATAGTTTTTTCAATTGTTTTAATAGTATAATTAGTAAGGAAAGATAATTTAGAAGAAAAAGTGAAATATTTATATATTTGATTTTTTGGAACATTAGAAATTGTCAAATCTTGTAAATTTCTTTCTATATCTATTATACTATAATCTTCTTGGTTGATATTATCAGGTTCTATAGGAATACTAGTGGTGGGTTCGTCGGATTTAAATAAATAATTCATTGAGATAGGTTTTTAAAGTAAAGATTTCTTATATTAAAAAAGAAATAAGTATATTAAGATCTTGAGGGAACATCACCAGGACCACTCTTGAAGCTTTATAGCATAAATGAGCATACCAACGGATTTTTTGTGGCTTCCCAATATAAGTCTCCCAATATACTTCATTTTCTTTTTCTATAGGTTGTCTTTGTTAAAAATATGTATCATTTTTTTTTATAAAGCAAGGATACTTAAATGGTATCTTATACTTTTAATTTCTTTTCTTAAGAATTCACAATGATTTTCTCATTCATCTATTATCGCTTGTCTTCTTTGAAATACATGATATTTAGTCATCCTTAATGAATAATCTTACTTCATTAATTGTTGTTTTCTCTTAAGATCTTTTATATTATCCATTATTACTTTTAATTTAAGTCGTGAATTATAATCTATACATCTTATATCATATAAATCTCTATAACAAGCACTATAAATAAAATAATATTCCATAAAAATAATAGATATTATAAACAATAGATAATAATAAAATAAATAAATATCAATATAATAGCAATGACTCAAATACCAAAGACGTATTCCAAATAATATATATATTAGATATATAAGATAATTTATATTAATAATAGCTTAACAATAATAACTTTTATTTAATTCTATAATAACTTGTAAAATAATTATCGATATATTTTTTATTCACGTAAACAAAACAAATGGGGACAAGTTAGTAAAACAAATAGAAAGAGTGGTTTAGCTGTCGCACTTTGATATATCCGCCATCTCTCCTCTACCTAAATCTCAACGGACTTATCAATGCTCTCTCCCCCGTCTTTCTTTCAGCCTTAAACCCAGCCAAACTATATTTCAACCCGCAGATTTCTCTCACTCCCATTTCTTTGCGTCTCTCCGGAGAGAAAATCCTCGGAAAATGCAGTCGTCCCTAAGTATCTCCGTCTCTCCCCACACCTCACTCACTGTTCAAAGATCAAACCGCAATGCCCTCGAAGCCCTCGCCTTCGCTCCACCTTCCAAGCCTTTGAACCTCCGCTTTTGCGGTCTCACTCGCGAGGCCCTCGGGTTCTCCTCCCTCCGTAGAAACTCCGATTCGTTCCGATTCCGGCTGTCTTCCTCCGAGCGCGTAGGCCGTGCTGATAAGTTCTTCGTCTCCGCCTCGCTCTCCGACAATGGAAGCCCTCCCAAGACATTCGACTACGACTTGCTCATAGTCGGAGCTGGCGTCGGCGGCCATGGAGCTGCGCTGCATGCCGTTGAAAAGGTAAGCCGAGTCGTGGGCTTGAATCCGTGTCGCATTTCGTGATTGCGAGCTTTCGTTTAGTTCAATTGGCGACGAAGTAGTCGTCTCTTTTATCAATTTCTTTTTTTTTATTAGTAAAATTAATGGTCAAGATCGCTGCGAGCTCCGATGCTTTATGCTAAGTGCCAAATGTGCCACCAAACTCATTCAATCCTATTCGCTTTGAATTTAGTTTTACGTGGTAGTAAATAGAGCTTTTTAAGTCTCAATGATAATGGCTAATACTTCGCTAGTTAAGCTCGAATTGATTCAGTATATCATCTCTGATCCGTCTTTTCTTGTAAACTCTATATCCGGACTTTGGTATTCCTGTAAGTCAAGCCTTGTTTAGATTTGATATTTAAGTTCTTTTTTGCTTATGGAGTTATTATTGATAATGGTTTTTGCTGCATATTGTTCTTAGAAAGTGTTATACCAGACGGGTTTGCCTCTGATAAAGTGCCGGAGCTAAGCGTTAAATCAAGCGATTGAAGCACGTTTTTTAAGGCTACGTTTGGAAGCACGTGCTTTAAGCGATTGAAGCACGAATTTTATGGGTCTCATTGAGATAGTTTTAACTTTTTTAGGTTGAGATGGTATTAATTTTTTAGGTTGAAATGTATGAAATAGGTTGAGATGAATTTAACTTTTTTATGGGAATTTGAAAAATTAGTGGATCCTATCAATGATTGGTTTAAGATGAATTGAGTTTAGTTCAACAACCAAACACAACCTAAATGATTTGGTAAAGGCCATTGTAAAGGAAGAATATCTAGCAGTGGCCACATTTTACAATTGAAGTGACAGGAAAATGTATTTGTTGTAGAAGAATTTTAGACTGAAGATGTACTGAATAATATATTCAACTTATCCATTGTCCTTGTTGATTGCACCCAAGAACTGTGATTAGATCCAGAGAAAATTACTTTTTTGGGATGATAGTTATCCCCCTATGATCCTTATTAGACCATGATGTCAATCTTCTGGAAGTAATGCCTGCCCTTTTTGGCACATATTTAGAGTTTATCTTGTGATGATGTTTATTTTAGAATTTTTCTAGGTGGTGTAGAAACATTTAAGCATTGTATCGCTTCTTCATAATTTCTAGTAAGTGTTTCCTAAGAGGTGAATTAATTCTGAAAGTGATCATTGCAGGGTCTGAAAACTGCCATCGTTGAAGGAGATGTGGTGGGTGGAACATGTGTAAACAGAGGTTGTGTTCCATCGAAAGCTCTTCTGGCTGTAAGTGGCCGGATGCGTGAGCTTCAGAATGACCATCACTTGAGGGCCTTAGGTTTGCAGGTAACGAGATTGGAGTGTCAAAGTTTGAAAGCTTAGCTGACATAAACTACATGTTTAGACCACAAATACTATTAAATGCATATATGCAGATATGTTGGTGGGCTGCTGTACTTTAACTGTTTGCCTTCATGCAAATAATGATAGGTTTCAGCTGCTGGTTACGATAGGCAGGGAGTGGCTGATCATGCAAACAATCTTGCTTCCAAAATTCGTAATAATTTAACCAATTCTATGAAGGCACTTGGAGTGGACATACTGACAGGTTTTGGCACAATTCTGGTAAGTCATACTTGCTGTCACGTTGGATTCGGTGGCAACGCAACCAAAAGTTATTTTGGTCACTGAAAAGTCACAACCAGTGTAGTGACAAATTTAAGCTGTTCAGTACATGCTTCTCAATTATTACTGTCCTTTAATTCAGTTTGTGAATGGTTTATAATCTTTGCATCCTTATGCTTGCTGTTTCATTTACCAAACCACTCAGGGCCCTCAAAAGGTGAAAGTTGGATCTGACAAAGTAGTAACTGCAAAAGATATAATTATTGCTACTGGTTCTGTTCCTTTCGTTCCAAAGGGCATTGAAGTTGATGGTAAATGTTATCCTTCTCTTATTCCTCTATTAAATAGTCATGAATTCTTCTTCTGGGGGGAGGACCTTCTGTGCCAGTGTTCTACAATCTTCTGCAACATTGGCATCAGATGATGCTTAATTGATGAATATTGACCTGCAGGGAAGACTGTAATTACTAGTGACCACGCACTCAAGTTGGAATCTGTTCCTGACTGGATTGCCATTGTTGGAAGTGGTTATATTGGTCTTGAATTCAGTGATGTATATACTGCACTTGGCAGTGAGGTAGCACATTTCTTCACTTTTTTTAATGGATGTTGCAATTCAATCAATATGAAATGAAGTCAGATATTTATTTATTTCCAGTGTAAACATAGAAAAAAACCGCTTTGTTGTCCTCTATATTAAAAAATTGAAGGACAGATGCTTGCCACCTCATCTTCATTTATAAGAACTAATCATTCCATAAGAAAGATGCTTGTTGATTTTTCTAGGTGCCCTTGTATTTCAATATGGCTTAATATTCAGTTATATTGCATGAATGCATGAATCGTGTCTCCTCTTTCCAACTTTAGTTTGCAATGACATCTTATTTAAATTTGGGATGGATACTACTTCTCAGTCTAATTTTGAGTGTCAAAGTTTTGATACTCATGGTTTGAAATTGCTGCAAATGCCTCAAAATCTGCTCTGCAAACTCTGTGTTGTTAAATTAACTTGTCTAAACAGCCATTGACTCCCTGTTCTATCGAGAGAAAAATAACGAATGGATTTTAAACTCAACTGATCTTTGCCTTTGTCCTTTGGTGCAAGAAATGTTTAGCCCTTTATTTGGGTCCCAATATGATTTATATTACACAAAACATGCCTTGTATGGCTAAAATCGTCTTACTGCAACCAAGGTAAAAACCTTGACAGGTCCAGTCAGTAACTCTTTCCAGCAATCAGAACAAGAAGTTTGCTTCGTGCTTATTTATTTAGTTATTGTTTTTATCTGTGAAGGTTACTTTTATTGAAGCTCTAGATCAGCTCATGCCTGGATTTGATCCTGAGATCGGGAAGTTAGCCCAAAGGGTTCTAATAAATCCACGAAAAATTGACTATCATACAGGCGTGTTTGCAACCAAGGTAATCTGTTGCTTACATTTGAATATTTAAGTGTTTCTTGGGTGACAGTTTCTTGCATTTAGCTTCTTTAGGGTATTCTTTTTGCAGATAACTCCGGCAAAGGACGGGAAGCCAGTCACTATTGAGCTCATTGATGCGAAGACTAAGGAACCCAAAGACACATTGGAGGTAACCTGAATACTCTGAATTAGTTGTTGGAGCTGTCCTACTATGTTCTTTTCCTTGCTTATAATTGTCAATTGATGCTGTCAACCTTCATTTATTTTCATAATTAACTAAATAAATATGAGCTTATTGGCTCCATTTGCTTGAGCTTTAAGTGGCACTTGTTTACGGATTAACCTGCTGCAAATTTAAGAGTGAACAATAATAAGCAAATTACCAAAATCAAACATATGTTTCAAGTTTCACCCACTAACCTATGCTCAGTGATGACTTTCATAGAGTTCTTGTTTCTTTGTATTGAAATTGAACCTGGATATCTGAGCTCAAATGTATGCTCTGAATCTTAGGGGATGCTTGGGGAATGAGATGAGATGAGAATTTTGTGAATAATAGTAAAATGGTTTATGAATAGTAGTGAGATAGTTTAACTTACGTATTTATTAGGTTTTGGGAAAGAAGAGAGAAAAAGTTGAATAAAAAATATTATATAATTAAAATATTGTCAGAATATAATTTTTTAATATAATTTTTGTTTTGAAATTTGAAAAAGTTGATTTTTTTTTTATTTAAAAATTTGGGAAAGTTGTAATGATTAGTTTGAAAGGGTTTGTGTTTGAATGATGTTTGGGAAGGAAATGAGATGGAATGAGATGAGATGGCCTGAGATGGAAATTGTTTCCAAACATCCCCTTAGGTTAGGTTTGGATGTTGAGATAAGATGAGAATTTTTGAAAATTTTGTGAATAGTATTAAGATGAAAGTTTAAAATATTATTTTTTAATATTATTATTGTTTTGGGATTTGAAAATATTGAATTAGAATTTGAAAAAATTGAATTGTTTATTATATTTTATATAGAGATTTGAAAAAGATTTAATGATGAGATGAGATGAGATTTCTCATCTTTGCCCCCAAACATAACCTTAATCACCTATATGAGTTGCTTGTTGGGACTTCCTATTTTAGGTCGGACTTTTTTGCTTCATACAAGTCGCCTTATGGTATCTTTAAGAAACCTTCATTCACTTTGCTACAGGTAGATGCAGCATTAATTGCAACAGGAAGGGCTCCATTCACACATGGTCTTGGCTTGGAGAACGTAGGACTTCTCAGAAACTAATGATTGAGATCATAGAGTTGTTACCCAAAGAGAAATGGTTTCATATTTGCATTTTTATTTTCTGTAGATTAATGTAGCAACACAGCGTGGTTTTGTTCCCGTTGATGAACGCATGCGAGTAATGGATTCAAATGGCAATCTGGTTCGTTTTGAATTTGTATGACCATATTTCCTTGTATAGTTCCAGCAAATTGTTAATGACACAATCTTGAACATTAGGTCCCTCACTTATATTGCATTGGTGATGCTAATGGCAAGATGATGCTTGCTCATGCAGCCAGCGCACAAGGAATTTCAGGTAAGTAGTTTACTAATTGATTATCTGCTGCTTTGAGTCTAAAGACTTTCCATGACGTCCATTACATTTTTTGGCCTAAATATTTTTCACAGTTGTTGAGCAAGTCACTGGAAGAGATCATGTGCTCAATCATCTAAGTATACCAGCAGCTTGTTTCACTCATCCTGAAATCAGTATGGTTGGATTAACAGAGGTGATTTTGAATCTTCTTTGGCCTTGTTTGGATATTGAGATGGGATGAAAAATTTGTAAATAGTAGTGAAATATTTTGTGAATAGTAATGAAATGGTTTGAGTTAAGATGTTTTATGGGGTTTTGGAAAATGAGAGAAAAAGTTGAATAAAAAAATTATAAAGTTAAAATATTGTTATAATATAATTTTTTAATAAAATTTTTGTTTTGGGATTTAAAAAAGTTATTTATTTATTTTTTGTGTTTTGTTTGGAAGTTTGAAAAAGTTATAATGATTCGGTAATGATTTGATGAAAAAGTTGAAAATTTGAAATTGAAAACTATTTGTATTTGAGTAGTGTTTGGATGTTGAGATGAAATGAGATGGGTTGACCATCTCAACATCCAAACAGCGCCGCGTTCTGTTATATAAAACATTCCTGTGTGTGTTTCTGTGTGTATCATGGCCTATACATTTGTATCTATACTATATAGTTCACTTAAAAAAAACGATGTAGTTCACTTCCCTGTTATATTCATGTAAATATTCATTTCCCCGTTATTTTCTTCTGTGTATTTAGTATTTTATGCGTTATGAAAATAAGAGCTGTTTTCAATGCACCCTTTGAATATCTGAAACTTCACTAAACATCTACAATTTGCAGCCTCAAGCAAGGGAGAAAGCTGAAAAAGAGGGATTTGAAATAAGCATTGCCAAGACAAGTTTTAAGGCCAACACGAAGGCCCTAGCAGAGAATGAAGGAGAGGGACTTGCTAAGGTGATATTTCTGTACCATTGTCCTATGGTTGATGGACAATGGTTGATATATATATATATATTCTCACTAGCTTCTTTAGGTGTAACAACTTATTTATCATTTTCATGCAGTTAATATACAGACCCGACAATGGTGAGATACTTGGAGTCCACATCTTCGGATTGCATGCTGCAGACCTCATTCATGAAGCCTCCAATGCAATAGCTTTGGGGACACGTATTCAGGTAAGTTTTCTGTGCCAAAACTACAATGTTTATGACCGCTACTTTTAACGTGATCTCTGGTGAGTCTGCTGTTTTATCAGTGACATACTCTGATCAAATTTCACTCGTTCTAAAGCTAAGACTGAAACTGTATCATGGATGCCGTCCAGCAATTTATTTTTGCTACATTTTCTTACCACGCAGGACATCAAACTTGCAGTTCATGCGCATCCAACCTTGTCTGAAGTGCTTGACGAACTATTCAAATCAGCAAAAGTGAGTCACCTATACTCACCTCTAGAAACCATGCTGTGCATGCTGCACTAGAATCTTTCTGTTCCATGCTATGTGGTGAGACAATGACAAGTAGAGGGTACCTTGGCAGTCACTTGATGTGGAGTGGCTGACAAGTTATCAGTAGCATATAATAATGCATGTCTTGTTAGTGGAAAGCACTCGAAAACATAAGCACATCCCAACTCACTATCACTAGCAGGCATAAAAGGTCCCTTGATATTACATATCATTGTTATAGTACTTATTGAATAGCTTCTTCAATTTATATCTTTCCTGATATGTTGACCCACAAACCTAATCCGGGCAGGTTAAAGCTCATGTTTCTGGCCCAGTAAGTGAACCGATCGCAGTCTAAGCTTCTCAACAATCAAGTATGTATTTTTGAAATTTGCTTGTACTAGGGAGTTTTGAGGGATTACGCATCTCCAAGCATTAGAAGAGATCAACACGCTCGCTACTCAACAGCAAGAAAGAAACTGCCTGACATCTTGAAGACGATTGCGGCCAACATATTGGAAAGTTTGATTTGGTAGTTATAACGGTTTGATTTGGAAACTTTTCTACTTCCTAATTTTGAATAACCTTATATGAGGCCTTATATGGTTTTGAGAGTTATTCAACTACTTCCAAAATCATTTCACTTTTCAAGCGCCCTTCAGATATTTTAAAGACCTCTAGTCACAGAGCTATGGGTGTCAAATCATGTTAACAGGTCGTGTTCGTGTCGGGTCAAGACATGTACATTATACTTAATGGATCAACCCGAACATGACCCATTAAGAATTTCATGTCAAAATCTCAAATTCTAACACGATCTAAAATCAATAACGGGTTGACATGACACGATCTGTTTTGATCCGTTATTGAATATGCAATAGATTGACACGCTACGACACAACCTGACATGTTTCAACTCGTTCATATTAATGGGTTGAACAAACTCGTTTCAACCCATTGGACCTTATTGATTTTATATAAATATTAAAATATAAACAATATCTATAAAAAAAAAAATTTAAAAAACTAACTATAAGTTTAAAATTACAATCTAAACAATAAAAAATACCGACATTAAAATTTCAACAGTACCAAATATGAATAAACACAATTAGGTCTAAATGTATAAATGTAAATTCAACTTTCATAACGGGTCATAACAAGTTGACCCTTAACTCGAGCCCATTAAAGCCAAATCCAAATCCGCTTTTATCGTATCGTGTTTGTGTTGGATTAACGGATTGTATCACGTATTACCACTCCTAAGAAAATTCGGACTCACTTTCCTCCCAAACAAAAGCTCTTTTTATGACTAACAATGATAAACATCGGAAGAGCATGTGAGGTATAAACATAAATTTTATGTGAGATAGATTTCACAATAAGAAAATTAGTGGGATTACATCATCAATGTAAATTTTCTTGTGTATACTAACATATTTTCTTGTAAAAGTTTTCAACATTAACTCTTTTCTTTTAAAAGTTGTTGATGTATTTTTAGGTTCAATTATGTGTTTGGATAAAATTTTGAATTCCATTCTAGTTGAGGTATTGAAATGAAATATTTTCAATATGTTTCGATATACTATTTCGAGATAGTTATTATATAAATAAATTAATTAAATATAAAAACAATTAAATATATATTTTTATGATGAGAGAACCGCCTTATGACAAAGCTCTTAGAACTCACTCATAGAACCTAAACCCTTGGGAGAGTAGCACAACAATCCACTTAAATCACAATTTGATCTCAAGAGAAATCAAACCTGTAACATGGAGCTCATACACACAAGTCTGCCTTTACCACCTGGACTACCCGCGGATGGATATATATTGATAAAAATGTAATTCTTGAAATGGGTTCCATGAACCCACGTATTCCTATCATATCACACAATCCAAAACCTTTTATAAGTGATATCACTCTTACTAAAAAGGAGGGGCTTACATATCACACAATCCATGAGCTAGTTGCCAAGAGTGATTGCATATAACCGGTTCTCTAATAAATAAAGAGAATTCTTACAAGCTGGTCTCTCCAAGGATACTCATATAACAGCCTGCCAATAGTGGAGGGACACCTAGACATTCTACCACAATTATTGTAAACCAGCAGTATATGGAATACTCGGCTACAGCAAAAGAGATACAACCCTTCCGCAAGAGACACAACCCCCTCCCTTTCGCCCACCTTCAAATCAACACCAATTCCTTCACAGCCCCTTCAAATCGACAAAACCCCTTCAAAGACCCACCCCTTTGCAGCTCAATGTACTTAATAATATTCATTTCGGCTATTTATTTTAGGAAATAAATTTCTTGTTTTATTCTTGGGTTTGGATTCGGGATTGTTAGATTATGTTTGGAAAACATGTTTCACTTAAAATTTTCATCTTCATCTCATCTCATTTTTACACTTTTTCAAATCTCCATACAAAATATAATAAATAATTCAACTTTTTCAAATCCCAATATAACTTTTTCAAATTCTAATTCAATTTTTTCAAATCTCAAAACTAAAAAATAATATTTTAAATTTTAAAATAAAACATAAAATTCTCATCTCATCTTCCAAACATAATCTTAATGTAATTTGGAGGCCGAGGATTTTGGGATAGGAATCTTTGAGGGGAGGTTGGGTGCTGGAAATGGTGGTGGGTTCAAAATTGGAGAGAGTGAAAAGAAGGAAGGTGATGAAGATGAACAAGGCTCAGATGGAAATGGTGTATTGGGCTTCAGAGAGGATAAAGTTGGAGCTGCTGTTTGACGAAGAAGAAGATGGAGGAGAAAAACTTGTTTTTGCCATTAATGGAATGGTTTTGGATGCACAGCTCGGGGTCGGGGTCGGGGTCGGGGGGGTCTAGGTCGGGCTAAGCTGAAGTTGAGTGAAGTTCTCTTAACTCAATTGAAGTGTGAATCAATTTCTATCCATGTGCATGAGTCAATCCCAANTTTTTTTTTTTTTTTTTTTTTTTTGGGGTTGAGTAATAAAACAGGACATACAAAAAGAATATAAAAAAATTTTTATTTGGGATCATGAACCTCACCCCATATTTAACCGAACTCAACACTCGTACGGCTGGTTTAGTTATACAAAATCAAACTATCTCATCTCATCTTATTATTATGATTTTATCAAACTTTTAAACAAAATATTATAAATAATTCAATTTTTTCAAATCTCAAAATAAAATTATTTTAAAAAAATTATATTATAACAATATTTTATTCAATTCTCAAACAAAATATATCATCTCATTTTAACTACGTAACCAAACGAGATTCGAGACTATACATGACATGCTTAGTGCAAATAGAAGGCAGGGTGTGATGTGAAAAACCTATATCAACTAGTACTAGGATACTCAACTACTCCCACTTGGCACTCCTTTGCTCATTGAGAAACATCATTGATGAAGCAAGATGCAAGCATAACTTATTTTCACTTGGTACAAACTCCAGCGTTTATGTAGAATACAAAGATGTGATGATGAACCCGATGAAAAAGGACACTTTATAGTTTTTAACGATTTTAATGAAAATGTCCATGACAGTTCAACAAACCTTTTGGCTGTCACTACATCTTTGGAGGAGATCCATGTGGTTTCTTAATTGTCATCCCAAATAAATTCTTATCTAACGGTGTGTATCAAAGTGTGAGCTTATATGTTACTAACCATTTAAATACCATCTATTGTTTAATGGTTCTTGGATTACTTCAAATTAGGTGGTTTAACAATTAACATGCATTGGGTCTTGGGTTCTAAACTCAAATATAGATCTATTACTATATATAAAAGCGGAATCATATAATTCTGACGTGACATTCTACTCATAAAAGTAAGCATTCTATTCATTAAATTTAAAGTGTTATATTTATAAAGCAGTAAATCTTTAAAAGCAATGTTTCATTATGAATCATTGTAACTTTTAAATTTCTATTCTTTTCTTACATATAAAGATATAAATCGATTCAAAATTCCACCTAAAAACACAAATTCAACATTTATATTATTTTGTATTTTAAGCGGAGTCATATGACTTCAATGTGACATCCTATTCATAAAAGTAATTATTTTATCTATTAAACTTGAAGTGATATGTTTATGAAGCGGTAATCCTTTTAAAATAAATGTTTCAATAAGAACTGTTGTAACTTTTAAATTTCATTTAATTTCTTACATATAAAGATATAAACCGATTCAAATCTCCACCCAAAGACACTATTTCAACTTTTATATTGTTTTGTCAAATAAACAGTTTCAAAATTTTTCACTATAAAACCCAATCTCTCTCTAAATCTCTCTTCTTCATACACAACAATCAACACATTGTCCGGACTATAGGCATGTTTATATTAAACTGTTGATATTAGCTGTTAAGAATTAATTAGATTTTCTAATGGAATGAGTCTAAATTATGGATAAAATCCGACTTGAAGAAACGCATGTGGGCTTCTTGCCGTTTAGACCCTCTGTGTTTAGTTTCTAGTAGGGGTGTTCATCCGGGCCGGGTTTTTTCCCGGCCCGGTCCGGAATCCGGTTTTCCGGATTCCGGTTCCGGGTTCCGGCCCGGAACAAATCCGGGCCGGAACCCGGGTTGCAAAACCCGGGTTGACCCGGTCCGGGTACCGGGTTGTAAATCCGGAACCCGGGTTTACAACCCGGAACCCGGTTTTTTTTTTTTTTTTTTTTTTTTTTTTTTTTTTTTTTTTTTTTTAAATTTTAAA
>QEOT01003836.1:374510-428837 GCA_003123785.1 Pterocarya stenoptera
AAAAAAAAAAAAAAAACCGGGTTCCGGGTTGTAAACCCGGGTTTCGGATTTACAACCCGGATTCATCCGGGTTTCGGCCCGGGTTTGACCCGGGCTAACCCGGTCCGGGTTCCGGCCCAGGTTTGAAACCCGGGTTCCGGTCCGGGTGTACCCAGGTTGGAACCCGGATGAACACCCCTAATTTCTAATAGGTAAAGCATTGCTACTATGGTCATGTCCAGGTAAGGAAGCGACCTCCGATGACCTCCTCCAATCCTTCTAAAAACAAAAAGGTTGCATATTCTAATGCTAGACTCAAATAATTTAGAATAAAATTTTACAAAATCTGAATTATTATTTTATTAACAATTGAGTAAAATGCAATTAATGGTAAATTATAGTTTACGGGCTATATAAAAAATTTATAAAACTAAATTATTTTACTAAGAATAATATATTATAACAATGTTTACATACTAATCATTTGAACAAATATTTAAAATATATCATATTGTGATTTAAAATAACAAAAAAATGATTTCCTCTCCTAAATCGAAACAAACTACAGTAAAGGAATTGTTTCCCAGTTGGAAACTTGTAACCCTGAAGCGTCTTTGCACAAAAAACACTCTCTCCCATTGTTCCCAGTGAAACAAATGACAGCGATGCAGTTGTTTCCTAGTCGTAAACTTATAGCCCTGAACTATCTGTACAAAAACGAAACAATCACAAACACCAATGCCCCATATTCCTCGTCTAAGTTTTCCACCTTCTTCCATTCCTCTATAGCCTTTTAGCTGTCCTATAAATAGTCAAACCTAGATTGGATCTTTGCTCGATCTGGGTCTTTCGTGTTCCGTACCCCGTATCGATCTGGTTCCTTTCCAGACTGTATTCCGCCCATTCTTCTGAGGCTTTTAGTATTTTGGTTCAGAAAGACAGACAGATATGTTCCTCATTGATTGGTTCTATGGCGTGCTCGCATCGCTTGGCCTGTGGCAGAAAGAGGCTAAGATTCTTTTCTTGGGTCTCGACAATGCTGGCAAAACCACTCTTCTTCACATGTTGAAAGACGAGGTGGGTTGTGTTTTGTCTTTACCTATTGCTCTCTATTTATCGTCCATTGATAGCGAATAAGTTATTCCTAAAATGTTGGAAATCCGGTTACTGTTTTCGGCAGAGACTAGTGCAACACCAGCCAACCCAGCACCCCACTTCGGAGGAGCTGAGCATTGGGAAAATCAAGTTCAAGGCTTTTGATTTGGGTGGCCACCAGATCGCCCGCAGAGTCTGGAAAGATTACTACGCTAAGGTATATTCGATTTGATTTCTTTCCTTTTGTCTTGGATGACTTAAAACGCAACTAAATATGATCTATGATTGCTTGTTTTAGATTTTTCTTTGGTTTTTAAATAATATTATTGGATTGGGACTCTTTCTTGATCCACAGTGAAATTTAGACGTGTATCTGGCCATCGTATTCTTTTGAAACATCTTATAATGTACATATAAAGTATTGGCTATTCTTGTTTCCACTTCATGGTCCTAGATAGGTCTTATCTCTTGTATACCATATCGTGCACTTGGACTATGCCTATCTCTATTAATAATATCGTTTACTTATCTGTTTATTTTGGTAGAGGTTATTTGAATGAACTGCTGGAAGCATTAAGCAGATCTTGCTGCGCCCTTACAAGTTCAATATTAATTTCCTGCGATTTTACCATATGTGTTAAGTCAGGTGATCTAGTATATTTTTCTATTGGCAGTTTATTCGTTATTTTTTTACTCGAATGGCATCAATGACAGAATCTCTTTTAACAGTCTAATATGCAGTTATATTATCCACAGTTTGGAATAATCATTTCTGCATTCTTTTCCCATTTTGTACATGTTGAATCATGAAGGATCAGCCTCCTGGCTGAATCGTTGGAATATTCTTCTTTGTGGATTTGTTCTGCTAATTGCAAGTGCATTAAACTATTAATGGCCCCTGCTTGAGTTCCTTGTGTAGACATGAAAATTGCTTTGTTGCCTTCTTTGCAAGTGATGTTTAATCCAACTGTTACTCGAGTTTAATTTAGAAAACAGCAAAAGCACTGCCTGGTCCCATGGCCCCCAGTTTAGCGTGGTATGCCTCATAATCCCATATAAATACTCGCTATGTTTGTGTGATCCATTGGAGGCAAACATTGACAGTGAATGTTTTGCTGATAGCACCTTTTTTTTTTTTTTTTTTTGGACGTGTTTTAATAGTATTTTTCTATACATGATTCCTTCAAAAAGTTTGACATGGCTTTGTGGAAAGCGGTTTCATGGAGATGTCAACTCAGGTGGGAAAGAGAAGCCATAGATTTATTGGAAAGGATTACCTCTCAGCACAAATAATTTTGGTTCTTAAAAAGAAACAGTGTGAGAAGGTTCAATTGTCTGAAATGAATTTCTAGAACCGTTAATTTAAAGAATACTTGTTGCCTGATTTGCTCTTTGTTTCATGATTGATTCTCAAATTCCACGTAATTTGCAGCACCTAATATATGTGAGTTTCTGACTATAGTACCATCCCAAGCACAAGTTGTCCTTATTCCAGCAGTGGTATTGAATTCATTTTAACCAGCATCAATATACCTGATCTGTGCGACTGAATAAATGAGAGAAGTTTGTTCATGCAGTCCATGGGTTTCTAGATGTCCTACAGTTTCACACTCCATTCTTTTGGACTCGATTATAATAGTAAATTGATTTGACCTTTGCACTTCTGGAATGTATGACATGCCAGAGAATAGAATGCTGACCACATGTTTTTCATGTCCATGAACAGGTGGATGCAGTGGTTTACCTCGTTGATGCTTATGACAAGGATAGGTTTATGGAATCAAAGAAGGAGCTGGATGCCCTCCTTTCAGATGAATCCCTAGCTAATGTTCCATTTCTTGTGCTTGGTAACAAGATTGATATTCCCTATGCAGCTTCAGAAGATGAGGTACGCTATGCTCTTGGGCTGACGAATTTCACAACTGGCAAGGGAAAGGTGAATCTTACAGAGTCCAGTGTCCGTCCTCTAGAAGTTTTCATGTGCAGTATTGTTCGCAAGATGGGTTATGGTGACGGCTTCAAGTGGCTCTCCCAATATATCAAGTAGAAGTAGAGTAGGGGGATAACAAAGTTGCTCTGTATTCAGGTGGTAACCTTTCTAAAAGTATTTTATTTTTTAATTCAATTTATATTTCCTTGCCTCTTTTGTTCACTTTATGTTGTTATCACTGGCGTTTATGGACACAATCATAACTCAGAAAAACACTTTGTTATGGTTCAATTTTACTTATTGAGGTTTATGGAATGCAAATGAAAAACTGGTATTGAAGATTAAACAACTGCTGAAATTCTTCACTTATCAATGAAAGAAATAAAAAAAAAAAAAAAAGACAACTGCAGAAATATTTGATCCATACAACGTCCAATTTCCAAATTTCCATTTCAAAGGATCGCGGATTCATTTGCTTTCCTTTTGTTTTTCGAAAATGAAACTGTTCCTTCTTGATGTTTTGTTCTGTGGATGGTATGTAATGTCTTGCTAGTTTCATAGAACATGGTACTCTGGTCATATTCAATAAATCAAGGTTAGTTTTTTCAAGGAGCAATTGTCCATTTGTTGTGTCAAAAGAAAATTATGAGCATGAAACAAATGAGGGAGCTGAGAGATTTAGGTATGAGGAGGCGCTGGACCTCGCATGGGTTGAGAGCTTTGTTAACGGGGATATCAACACAGTAAACCAAGATGGTCATGGAAATCAGTTTTTCTTGCTCTTATCTTTTACCAAACTTCAACGGTACTAGACTATGGCAAATTGCTCATAAATTTCTACTCCAAGCTACCACTACACATTTATTCCATTTTAACGTACTAGTTTCAGGTTTCAACATCATATACGCATTTTAGTCGCACCCACTACGTAGCTCGCTATCTATCCATTTAAATGGCACCTATAATGCTATACAACCAACCACAGCGGCACCACAATCCTCACAAACTACAAAAAAATAAAGAGTTTTTTCTAGATTTGCAGGGATGGATGTTGGTCTCAAAACCTTTTTTTTTTTTCTAAGAAATGTATTAGTTGCAATAAGGTGTACCACTATTTTTCCATATATCTTAAGTACTTTTTATTAATAAAAAGGTTTGCTTCTGGAAAAGAAAAAAGAAAAAGAAAAAAAAGAACCCTTTTTTAGTTGTATGTATAAAAAGGTTTAAATGGGTTTAAAAAATGTTTGAAAAAAAACTTAAAAAAAAAAGAATTACATTGTTCGGTAGAAAAAAAAAGGGTAAAAGGTGTTTTGAATTCAGAAATGAGTTAAAGATAGTTTGTGAATAGTAGAATAAAATATTTTTAAAATATTATTTTTTAATATTCTTATTATTTTAAGATTTGAAAAAATTAAATTGTTTATTATATTTTGTGTGGGAATTTAGAAAAGTTGTTTTGAGATTTGAAAAAATTGAATTGTTTATTATTTATGTGTAGAAATTTAAAAAAATTATAATAATAAAAATGAGATAAGTTGAGGAAGTTTGTAAATTCAAACGTGGCCGCCACCACTATGATAAAGCTACTTCTTTTTCTTTTTTTTTTTGGTTATCAACCAAGCTATATACTTTAGAGTGATACTCGCCCTATAAGGATGGTCATTTTCTACCATATTCTGTCAATGTTGCATTAACGTTTGTATGTACTACGTACGACTCGAAGCTTGACCGGAATAAGTTGGTGCTGGTGTTAATAAACTTGAAGGCTATTTTCAGTTACAAATATTTTAAATTTGTAAAAAAAAATTATAAAATTATAAATATAATATCATATAAAATTATAGTGAAGAACAACTTACTGTACTTACGTACCCATAGCCATCGGCCACATCATATAACTAATTCTAATACACGTCACTTAATAAAATGATTTTTATAAGATTTTAATCTAAGCATTTCTCCTATGTCATTATATATTACTCATTTATAATTGAATAATGCTATATACTATACTCTTATTTTATTTTTATCATATCTTATAAGTGCATGTTTGGGATTGAGTTTAGAACCTTATAAAATACTTTTAATTATCTTAAAACTCTTTTAAAGAAAAAAAAATATGTTTAGTAAATTTATAAAAAATATTTTAAGCACTTAAAAAAAAGTTAAAAGTCCCTTTTTTTTTAAGAGCAATGCTATGTACAGTCCTTATTTGGAGACTACAATGCAGGTTTAGGTAATTTTATTTTTAAAATTTTTTAAAATTACAAAAATATTTCTCCTAAAATGATATTTTTTTAAATATATTTAATAAAGGGTTTGTACATATAATCTCTACTTAAAGACTGTAAATAAAATTTCTATTTTTTTAAATGCATCAAATTGAAACTTTTATTTCAAAATCTCTTATAAACTCTAAGGTCATTCAATTAAAAATAAATGTGACTTAGAGTAACTCCATTATTTATACCTTTAATTTTCCTTGACGGCCTGAGGTCCTACCACGTAATCACAAACATCGTTGCCAATCGTTGCCACTAGTTTCCTAATCGACGGCTGGTACAACCCCAATGACGCATACCATCCAATCAAATTCTCCCACGCGAGACATCAAAATCAACAACCGGCTATTCTCGGTTACCGTTCGTACCTCCACTGGCGCATTTAAGCACCACGCTCGTATACCACCATGACCAAACCCTCGCTCACCGGACAAAACCGGTCATCCACCTCCACCTCATCAACCTCATTATCATGCCAAAAATATCATAAGCCCCCCGGAAAAGTAATTCAAAAACCAGTCGGGAAATATTCTCTTGTTTTCCTTCGTTTTCATCAATTTTTCTACCAAACCTATCGCAGCTCTTTTCTTCGAACTCCAAATACACAACCGATTTTCGGTGGGAGATACGGTCTGAATCGGTGTGCCAAATCTTTGGAGAAAACATGTTCCTTGTCGACTGGTTCTATGGAGTTCTGGCATCGCTGGGTCTCTGGCAAAAGGAGGCGAAGATCTTGTTCCTTGGTCTTGATAATGCCGGAAAAACTACCTTGCTGCACATGCTAAAAGATGAGGTTCTCCCTTTTTGACTCTATTCTTTATACATTTTCTCAGTGACAAAAAGATGCTATACAGTCATTTAATTAACAAAAATAGATATTTCTTTGTCCTTTTCTTGGAGTTGTTTGCAGAGATTAGTTCAGCATCAACCGACGCAGTACCCGACGTCGGAGGAGCTGAGTATTGGGAAGATAAAGTTCAAGGCTTTTGACTTGGGTGGACATCAGATTGCTCGCAGAGTCTGGAAGGACTATTATGCCAAGGTTTTCATTTTAGTCTCTGTTCTTTTATTACATTTATTCTGCAACTAAGCAAATACTACTTCAATTCGTTATCTATTTTTATGTTTGTTTGGTCTGTTTACTGGGCATTATTGTCTTTTCCCCTGTATTTTTGTTTTCTCAATTATTCATTTATATATGCAACCTTGTCGATCCATCTTAGCAAAAACTCACCCTACACCTGCACATATCGATTCCAGGGTCAGTGGTGCATGGGATGGTGGCTGTTATAGATTATTGGAATCCACAGTGGGGTTGTTGCACAATTGTTCATATGGGTGCCTGGCTGCCAGCTTTTATGCCTTGTTACCCGTATTTGGTGGTCGAACTATTTTAAAAGAGCATGAGGAATTTTTTTAGTATGGAATTTAGTGGAACAATCGTCTTTCGATTATTCTTCCATACTTAGAATTCACCACTTGGGGGGAAGCAGTAGATGGCAGAGAAGATAGAGGAGCCTATATGCTGAATGAGCATGGAAATAGGCTTTCTATTTGGGGAAGACCTTTATTATGTTGAGAGTTGCGTGGACTTCTTTAGGCTTCGTGGTTTCTTTTATTCTCCATGGAAAATATATAGATGTAAAGTAACAAGGGATTTACTTAAAGTATATTTCCGACATGCCTCAATCATATAGTTTCATCTTAATTTTTGGTGCTTGTTGCTCGTGTCAATTGCAATCAAAATCTTGGCATCTTGTGTATATTTTAGTGCCAACTGACTCCCAATCAATTTGTGGTGTTGGCGGGGTGGTACATGGAAATAACAGACTGAACTTCTGTGATGGGATTGGCACCTTACTAATCATTTGATTCTTTTATCGTGCAGGTGGATGCCGTGGTGTACCTGGTCGATGCTTACGACAAGGAGAGATTTGCAGAGTCAAAAAAGGAGCTTGATGCACTACTCTCTGATGAATCGCTGGCAAATGTCCCGTTCCTTATCCTAGGAAACAAGATTGACATACCTTATGCTGCCTCGGAGGATGAATTGCGGTATCATATGGGCCTGACCAACTTCACCACGGGTAAGGGAAAGGTTAATTTGAGTGACTCCAACGTCCGTCCCCTTGAGGTTTTCATGTGCAGCATTGTCCGGAAGATGGGATATGGTGAAGGTTTTAAGTGGCTCTCTCAGTACATCAAGTAGGCAAAACGTGCAGATTTACACAGGCGACCGAGATGGTAATTCTCCTACCACTGCTGCAGTCTCTCGTCATTTGAGTTGGTGTTGGGGGAATTTTAAGCATAGGTGTTGATGTAAAGAGAATATATATATATATTGTCTATGGTAGTTGCCTTTGTTTTTAGCCGGAGTGTGTTTTCTACCTGTTTCTTTGGTAGCATAGATAAGCTGTGTGTGTTTTCTCACTCTGTATTGGTATCTAAATTGCAGAACTAATAAAGGAATTGAGGTTCAGTTGAGAAATAGTAATGTTTACCGAAGGTGAACGCTAAACTCCACAATGCAATTCATTGGGGTTTCCCCTTTCAATTTTAATTGGGAACAATTGAATTGGTTCTCATGCTTAGACATCTCTCTCTCTCTCTCTCTCTCTCTCTCTCTCTCTCTCTCTCTCTCTCTAACTTCATGATACAGTAAACTGAACTTGTTTTAGATTGGTCGCTGATATTGCTCTCAAGCATGACTTTTTAGTTTATTGTCATAGATATTTATCAAAAGGGCGCGGCTACTCTGCCGCCCCATTTTGACCGCTCGGTGTACTGCCCAGCGTAAAATCAAATTTTTTTTTTTTTTTTTTCCTTTTCATATTTTTTAACCTATTTAAATACATTTAAAAAATAAAAAAATACATCAATTCATTTAAAATCACTTTCTTAATCACTAAGTAAAAAAAAAAAAAAATTTTGCCCAAGCGGTACACTTGGGCGGTATAAGTGGGGCGGCAAACAAGCTTTTCCCTTATCAAAAAAGAAAAAATAAATTAGTTTATTTGCTATAGTCTACTTCCACAGACAACTTCTTGTGACCGTAATTTAATGCAATGACTAAGGTTGCATTTAGGTAGTGAAGTAGTCTAAGATATTCCGTAAATAATAATAAAAATTTTTTGAAAAAGTAATGATAAAATAATAAATAATATATTTCAAACGGAACTTAGCACGTTTGTTTGACTTTTGTACCAACTCCAACCTGTTGACCTTCGGAAAGGCAACGTGTGCTGGCCTAATCCCAAAGGCTTCGAGGAACGCTGCTTCTGCCTTCTTTGCTTATAGTCTGCCTTCTTTGCTTATAGTTATAGCTGAGCCTTTGACGCTTTTTCTTTGCGTATGGATAAATATAGGAAAATCCTGTCTATATTTCATGTCTTGTTTGATAATATGGTAAGATCCTTTTTTTTCTTTTCTAAATTAACTGATTATTCACGCAACAACGCCAACGCTTTACATTAAACAGATGTGAAAACAATTATGCTCGTGGAAATATCTTCTGAACTTTAACTGGGAAATGCCTCCGAGTCGTGTGAGTTTTTTAAGCTCACATTGAATTAATGGTAAAATCAATACTTTCGAATTTTCATATTTTTTTAACAAAAACCAATATCGGCAAATTAGGTACCTTCGTGTTGGAAAACTACATTTCAATTTGTAAAAAGGTGAAAATGTAGGAACTAATAGATTTGAAAGTTACCCTGATTTCATGGCCATGGCCAATGATAAAGCTGCAGCCACAGATTGTTTGTACTAGTTTGACTGTTTTCTTCTAATTTGTCCAATGTTGATATCCTAAACACAAGTGATTACTAGATCTTGTGTCCACAAGCGCACTAACAGGAGTGATCAAACGCAAAAAGAGAAGTTAAGGACCCACAACAAGATGACTGAACCCATGACCCCCTCAAATCTTAAAACCCTTGCAAAAGGGCCAAAAGTGCAAACTGACCTTAATCTAAGAATTTACAATATTTACAGAGTACAAGAGCAAAGAACCACTATTTTTGGATTTATTATCACTTGCTGTGCGCACCATCAACAGCCAGACTCCCCAGAACCCTGGTGAAACCTCTTTCTGCAGAACCTGCCTCCGGACCTACTTCATGTACGTATCAGGGTCAAGAAGCCCTTCATATTCCAGCTGCAGAAAACAATATCAGATTGTGATTAATTGTTCCACCAAATTGAATAGTAATACCAATAATCTCCATGCGATCCACCTACCCTTGCTTGGTTATGGGTTAACTTCATCCTCCGATATTCTTCTTGTGCTTTCTTTGAACGAAACATAGCCTGAACCCTTACAACAGATCTCTCAACACGATCTTCAGCTTGCTTCCGGCTAGTTCGATAGAAGTCCTCCTCTGTATCACCTTCCTGCTTCTGACATGAATCGGTTTCGATTGGATCAACATGAAGACCACGAAAACCTTTTCTCTTCAAACGCCAACGTAGAATTGCTTTCTCAAGCACCCCAACTGACCAAAGAATTTTATGGTATTGCCTACGCACTTGGTAGCCACGAAAAACAGCCTGCATTGGGAAAAATGCAGTCAAACATCTTTTTCAAGAATCTCTGATGTCAATAAACCCCACCATTTACACTTTTGGTTACAAGCTCAGGTTTTGATGGCTAACTACTTTGACTATGTTTTTTTTTTTCCAAAGAATCTGGTGAACTGTGTTAATTGTACGTAACTCGGCCGTCTTGTTTCATGGACAACACCTACTTTGACCCAAAAAAACATTTGAGGCCTCTATTGTTACATTGTGAGGTAGCCAGGTTTTTGTGGGATGATATCTTCAACCAGACCAGTGTGGCATGGATTATGCCTAGAATGGTAGAGGATATCTTTTAAGTGTTGGAGAGGCCTTAGGAGCAACGTTCATATTGCCGCTGTGTGGAAAATGATTCCTCATTATATCATGTGGTGTCTTTGGATGAAGAGAAATCTTCGAAGACAGTGGTTCCTTGAACGAGTTGAAGAGATTAATTTTCAACACTTGGGCTCGTTTGGATAGTGAGATAAGATGAGATGGTTTTAGATGAGTTGAATACAATATTATTATAATATTATTTTTTAATATTATTATTGTTTTGGGATTTGAAAAAGTTGAATTGTTTATTATATTTTGTATGGAAATTTAGGAAAGTTATAATGATGAGATGAGATGAGATGAGATGAGATAAGATGAGATGGGTTGAGAGTGTTCCTGTATCTAAACAGGACCTTAATTTTCTTGGGCTTCTGTCATTGATTGTAATGGGGCTAGTTTTCATAATTTGCTTGTATCTATCACTAGTGCTTAGTGGTTGCTAGGTGTATTCTGCGTATACTTTCTGTGTACTTAAGCTATGCCATTTTCTATCAATAAAGTTTTATTCTTATAAAAATTTGAGGCCTCTAACATCCACTGTCAGCTATGTCAGAAGAAGAAAGGGAAAAGAAGGCTCACTTGAATTTTGATAGTCTTACGACGCAGGTTAAGGAATTCTTTGCGAATTTTCCATGTTCGGAACCTATGTTGGATACGGGCAGCAGCTGCTATCTTTTTTCGTGACTCATACTTGCGAAAGGCATGTTGAATCTTCATTGCTGCAACTATACCGCGTGCTTCATCCTCTGGAACGGAAAGCTCAACTTCTTGGGTCCGTAGTTTTAGAGAGTGCTCCCTGAATGCAGACTGTATACGCGCGGCAGCTTCAGCAGCTGTCCGAAAAGCTGCCAATGTATCTTTTAGGGACAGCTGATCCTCAGTCAGGTTTTCAGTGTTTACTGTATCGGTTGAGGTAGTATCAAGGGAACCACTGACATTTCCAGCTATGCTCATATCATTGAACTGTTCAACCAAGGCCTTTTCTGAAAGATAAGCTGCTAAGCCATCGTACCCATTTAAAGATGCAAGATCGGCAGCAGTGCGTCCACCAGGGTTTTCTGGGTTAGGGTCTGTGACCAAGTTTGGCTTTGCACCAGCAGCTAAAAGGACGGCAACCATTTTCTCCCTGCACATTGCAAATTTTAGAAATACATAATCCAAGATTGCATGCCCATTTTCAAAACCACTACAAAAGGTATAAATATACTCTGAAATCCGTGATCCTTGCGGCATAGGTGCAGGCAAGAAACTGTGTTAAACTTACATAAATCAACTCGAGACGTATTTATGTTACAAATACATGCAAAAAATCAACACTAGTAAGAAGAGAAAAAAATGACATAAAAACAATAGAGCAGGCTCAAGCTCTCTAGGGTGATGAAAAGGGGACAGGGAAAAGTTTTTAATGGGAAAGCTCCAAGAGGCAAATAGGACATAGAAAATCCAACCGATGATGTATATGACAATTGACAAATAAAAGAATTACCTTCCATAATATGCTGCCCAATGAAGAGCTGTCCATCCATGTTTATCACGAAAATCCAATGATAAGCCTGACCATGAAAATAAATAAATAGCCCATGTATATTCAAGGATAGCACATAAATGTATTACAGCTTGACCTTGGACATCATATTCAGTGGTTTTGGAGCCTTCAGCAACTCTTTCTAGCAGCCACTCCCTCAGTCTGTTTTTTAAAGTAAGTTCGAACAGCACGTCTTTGGCTTGTGGAAATGAAGGTTTGTTGTCTTCAATTGACTTGAAAAAATGGGTCCAACCAAGAGATATATTGGAGGTTTTGGAGGCAAACTTTTTAGCCTCCTTCAGGGCATTTGGTGATACTTTATTGGACAGGATATTAAGGCTCTTGGAGGTAGAGAAGAGCAGATATGAAAGCCGAAGCTGAACTTGGAGCTCTTCCCACTTGTAATTCTCTTCTGAGGAAACTATTGGGTCATTCAATACAGGAGCACGATACTCAAAATTCAAGACTTGGCTGATGGGTTTGTGACCATCAAAACTCATGAAAAGGTTTACTAGTCCAGGAGAATGTGGTAGCACCAAGCAGCGATAAACCCCAGCCTGAACCGTTTCTACAGGATAACAGGCATCGCCACAAACACAAACGAGACTAGACTTCAGAAGATGTAGGTACTCTTCATGAATGAATCCAGTGACTAGGATCTGTAACAACAGTTTAACAAAGGAAAAAAGTTTACAAGTATTTCAACTTGACTATCCTAAGTTATTCCAACCTCATATATAATGGTGAATTTATAGTACATTCACGATCATTGGTCAACCTGAATGCAAGGAACCTGGACAGCTTTGAAGCTTATATTCATTTTAACACCAGTGGTAACAAATATCAAGTAGGTCATGTCTTATTTTTGCTAAGTTTGGAAGGAATCACAGTTAGCTGCTTCAAAACATATATGCAAGGAGCTTGAAGCACGGTGCTAGCCATGGGCTTTAGATGGGTACTAAAATGGTTGCGCTGACGGTTCAGATAAGAAAAGCTAAAATTGAATTCAGCTGTCCAGAGTTCTGTCCAACCAAAAAACTGCAACATCCAAATCTCATCACCTGCTAAATCTAGTATCATTTATCCAAAATCAAAACACGCAATATAGTATTTCATTTGAAATTTTTTTGAAGGAGTCAACAATCTCAAGAGAATATTCTGATCCACCAAATTACTCTTCACACACAACACACAAGCCTTCCACCTATTTGTTTGTTATTCAATGGGAAGATGGGATTGGAAGATTAAATAAATAGTATTTAAACACTTAAAGTTTCAAGTATCAAGCAAAAGAGAATAAACACACCATCATTGTTCCAAATCTAATTAGTGACACTGGCGAGACATTTCACAAGCAGTTTAAGGAGCTGGACCGTATTTCTCTCATTTTCTTTACTGTCCCCGTCCTTTTTCCAGAATCTTTAAAATGCTTTGGGCAAATTATACCTAATCCTCCCCCACCCCCCGCGTCCCCCCAAAAAAGTAGCACTCCAATGTGACCTCCAAACTAACAAAGTTGTCACTTGACACCCAATAACACTTCATTACGATGGAGAAAAAATGATGCAACACAATCTTAACAGTAGGATCTATACAAAGGGTGTGCATGCAACTTATGCTTCAAATTGGTGGGCTAAGTGACAACTTTCGTAATTTGGAAGTCATATCGCAAATTAGATTGAAGGGGTAAACATAATTTTCTCCAAAGATATCTACTTACAGAGTAAAACTTGTCCCATTTGTCTCACAAGTACATACAGGGCAAAGAATGATGCTGGTAGTGCCTGCTGATGAGTACTTGGCCATAACTTTGAATTTTGCACTTACCAGAAGTTTCAACAAGTACCCATGCTTAATAAACTGAGATTGTCAATATGTTTTCATTCAAGTTTTTTTCCCTCTGATTTTAATAAATTAAACTTACATATCAAAAACTAGTTGAAGGCATTTGAAGCATATAAGATGAATATGAAAGCCTTTCAGTCATAAAAGAACGCCACAAAATAGTAATGCAGGAACTGGCAAAGAAAAACCTTTGTTTTCTCTGTGGAAAACGCCCATGCAGGTGAGACATCCGTTATGGTAAATATTTGCTCTGGAATGGAAGATTCATGATGATCCATTGCAGAAGAGACAAATGACTCTTGACATGAGGAAATTGACGAGTCAAGCACTGCACTCTCCAATGAACCTGGTGAGTCAGCCATGATTTGGTTCATCCACCTTCCAAAACTATCATGGCTTTGCAGCCCATCATTGACCAAATTGTCTAGGGAATTATAGGTGCCCAGGGTGATAGAATCCCTTCTGGGCTTGTTTGTGTTCACTTGACCATCCAGTGACTGGATATGAGCAGTGTCTGGGAAATTTGAATGAATGTTATTGCTCCTAGCAACCGTCTCTGTCAAATTACCGGGAGAAGAAACTTCAGCTGAAAAACTGTTCACTCCCTGCAATGACAAACCCAAAGATATTCATTTATATTACAAGTAACCAAAAGATAATCATATATTATGCCTATGTTATAAAAAAACAAAGCAAAAAATAGTAGATCAAGCAATTTAACCAAAAGTTCTATACACAACACCAAAGTGGTTTAGTTTGCTCATTGAAGTATAAAAGTAAATGTCAAGTCAGTCTGCACACATAATAAACTACGGAAAATGTATGGAGGCTAAGTAGAAAGTAACATAAAAATTTCATGAGAAGACAGCTTGGCCTAAAAATATTTTTTTATAAGTAAATATATTATATATATCAATAAATGTAACCAAGTACACTGGACGTATACAAGAAAACACCTAGCCCATACTAGAGAGCTTTTAATGACCCAAAAAGACCGTGAAAAACTACCCAAAATACACCAAGCCTGAATTCGAATAAAATACACCTCCCCAACCACAGCCCCTTGTTTCACGTAAGACTAATACACCACCCGAAACTCCCTCTACGAGAACGTCTTCATAATGCCCTCCCTTTAGTCTTCCCTCGAAAGAAGCTTTAACTCCATACTTTTCTTAAAACTTGATTTGGTTTCAAGCGAGTGGCTCGCCTCAATTGCAGTTAGTGCTTTAAATTGGTCTTCACATCCTCCATGTGAGAGCTCCACAATATGTTGAATCTTGTTAACCTTATGCAAAACCCAATCCGATGGTGAACCCGCTATATTATTTATTGGAGGAAGAGAAACCAGGGGAATAATTATCCCCAGACATAGTACCCAACTGCACTCTCGACCCTAGACATTCCTCCTCACAAGGCACCAACTACAAACCCATAATTTCCTCCCCACCATATCTTGTATTCAAATCCCGAACCTCCTCAATAGCTATATGGTTGCTGTCCATTGTTGCTATCACCATTAAAGGTTCCTCCCCTCCATCGACGAGAACATTGCTTGTATGTGCTCCACCCCTGACGATCCTTTCTGTGTCACCTCGTTAGACCCTACTGCTCCCTCAGGAGGCATAGAACAAGTAGGGGAAGCACTACCTTTTGTTACCCATTTTTATCTTCTAAAAGAGGCTCATCAATTTCTTCCAAAGTACTCTAGACCCTGGAAGGACCCCCATCTTCAACTGAAAGTGAACCCTGGAAAAAAGTACCAACCCCATTAGCAACTGGTGAATGAGGACAGTCAGACGACAAGCTATAGATGTTCTTAGTGACACCGGCGTGAACAGTGATGTTGGCGTCCAACAACCCTATTTGCGATGGCGTCGAAACGCCCTTTGCCAGTGCACTTGAGACCTTCAAACCCATAGGATCTACCCCTCGCCGCCCCCTTGTCCATTTTTGGCCCACCACCTAAACCCACGACTAGGTCCAGCATCTTATCCACTTTAGTCATGAGATCACTCATGTAATCCATAACTCCCATCAATTGAGCTTTGACAGCCCACAAGAGCCCCTCCACTTCTCCCAATGTCACTTGGCAACCTTTGTCTCCTACAAGTGCATTGCCCTTTCCTTCCACCGCGAAGCAATTCTCAACTAGACTACCCGCCAGTGACCTTAACACCGAAGCTACGAGGCACCTTTGACCGAGGAAGGCCTTCCCACTGTCTTCCCATCAACAAACTCCCCTATGTCTGCATGCTTTAGAATAGCGGCTTTGGACCCAGTAACGCTTCGAATGGACTGCAAAAAACCTTTCCATCCAATGCCATTTGCGCCTTCCGGAATCACCAACAAACCTTTCCTCCTTCCATTCCGGAATTCTGAGAGTTGCATAAAGCTACCCCTTGCGTTAATATGATATTGAATGATGAGAACTCAATTACCCATCCTTAGCTCCCTGAAGAATCCTTCATAACAATTGAGTTCTAAACAATCCTCTATTCCCTTAGCCACCCACAAAGCTGTTGTCCCACCTAGACACATGAACTTAGCCATCATTTTACTACGTTTAGATATGCGAAAACTATTTCCTCCCTCTTTCGTAAAAACGAAAGTTTTCGACTCCACCTTCAACCACCTCTCACCTTCCATCTGAGACGAAGCCACGTCGCGCGTCGTCATCATTTGATCCCAAGTCATAATATCATCTCCTAGGATCATCTCGCCTCGTCATCTCAAGGAGAAAGATGTTATACGAAAAAAAGCAGATCAGAATAGGATATCTTCGCCGACGAAAATAAAGTGCAAATGAAAATCCCGGTCGCCGGAGGGGGGCCGATGTCGGAGGGCCCTTAAAGGAGTCGCCGGAGCTTGTCGGTATTTTTTGTGGCGGTGGCGGAGGCACAGGTTCTAGAAAGATAGAGAGAAACTTGCGAAAGTCCAGGTCGCTGGAGGGAGGACCTACGCCGAACAGCCCTCAGCAAAGTAGCCGGGGCCTATCGGCCTTGTTTGTGCCGGTGGTGAGGTGTCACTCGCCGGTCTAGGGTGGGTGAAGGGTGGTGGTGGGTGAAGGGTGTCTTAGGGTTTTCTCTCTCCGTTGAACTTCATTTCTATAAGCATTTTTTTAAGTAATCACATATTTGGCCAAAACAATATCAGACACTCACACTTGCACATGAATGGCCAAGTTACTCTACAATCTTGCCAAGCAATGGACAGAAAAAACCACTAGTGAAAAAAGTAGTGATAGAAAATAATATAAGTTTTGTTAAGATATAAAATAAATAATAAAAATCTACATATTCCCATCAGTTTAACCTTTTGGGATAAGTGATGATTTCACATGGTATCAGAGCAGAGGTCTTGAGTTCGAACCATGACTCTACACTTCACCCAATTAATTAAATATTTCACGTGTTGGGTCCAATCATTGAGGGGGAGTCTGGCCCACACATGAAGATGAGTGTTAAGATATAAAATAAATATAAAAATCTATCTCTCCACATCAATTTAAACTTTTGGGACAAGTGGTGATTTCACATGTTTAAATTTTCTCATATCAATATTAGCAGTAAATACTAATGGCACAAGGAACTAAGTTGGTTGATTAAACAAGCATGCTCCCTGATGGCCATTAAATATCCTTCACCCTTATGATACCAAGGTTGAGCAGCTAAAACAACAAAAGAATATTTTCTATATGAGAGGAAAAAAGGAAGTAAAAAACTGAGATACATTAAGCCTCGTTTGTTTTTGTAGATAAGATGAGTTGAGATTAAAATTAAAAATTGAATAAAATATTCTTAGAATATATTTTTTTAATATTATTTTTGTTTTGGGATTTGAAAAAGTTGAATTGTTTATTTTATTTTGTGTGAGAATTTGAAAAAGTTGTAATGATTGAGATGGGATGAGATAAGTTGAGAGGAGTTGTGAAAACAAACGAAGCCTAAGATGCCTTAGCTTATAATCACCATTCATTCGCTTTTGGCATGGCATTCATCATATAAGGTGTACCCAGAAGAAGAAAAGAACTCAAGACGAGGGAGAAAACTCCTAAAAAATAGAGCCAAGATGAAAGAGAAAAAAGACATAGCAACCATCCTAGACAACGAATAATTTTACTTACATCATGTAAAGAGCCATTTACTCCAATTTGATTTGACCGATCAAAGCTTGAAACTTTAGCTGTCAAGAAGAAGGGAGACAAAATCATTATGAAGCTTAAAGTTTATGGTTCAGTTTAAGTTCAACAGAAGGGTTCCACTTTTCTGTCAAGCCAATGGCTCTGTTGCAGATAGCATCTAGCCATTTACCTCCTTTAGGTGCAGTTGAGGTGTTAGAATCATTTGTCAGCAGAAGCTCATCCCATTCGAGAGTATTAATCTCGTGAATCCTCAGTTCATGATTATGTACGGTTAAATTGTCACCAGGCCCTGTTGCTTCTCCAAAGAAAAAAAAAAAGGGTCAGAATATTGCATATCCATTTTTGAAGCAGAATTAGTTGCACTAACAAAAAGAGTAGATCACGATATAAGTTGTTTGACTATTCTTTTAGATCCAAGTACTAGTTGTCTTATATAATGAGAAATAACATCAAATGAACAATGCTTGGTTTATCCTCTCCAAACTCAAAACTACCAGAATGTATTAGTAAGCCAAACAAGCGACTTCACTACGAAAACATTATAGAATTCAATATACATAAAGTTCAACTAATATCACCTAAGAGTTCTTTCTTGCCAGCACTATATGTATGATTAGAACCAGAGTCATGTTCTTCTGATGAAAGCCCAGGAGCAGATGGGTCAGAGCCACTACTAGAATTTGAATTGACAGGTGTTGCTGGAGATCCCTGCAACTGTATCATAAGTCACCCACAACCCAATACAACGTCAGAACATCTAGTTCTTTCTAGGTACTGAAATGAATGGCAAAAACAAAAAGAATAAATGGAATAAGTTATGATAATACCGACCTCCTGTGTTTCACGATAATGAACAAGGACTATGTGCTCTAGGCTCCTGGAAAAAAAAAGTAATAAAAAAATCATACACAAAATTACCAACAGAAACTTTTTGCATATATATTATTAACATATAGCCAACAAGTTGGTGGACTTAAAGATGCACATAAACCTTAACCATTGCATACTTGTCAAGAAGCCAGTAACACCTGCGAACAAAGGTTGGGTTATCTTGACCATGTGCATAGTATACATGGATCCTTTCTTCATTACCAACCTGAACCATGAAACAAACAACAGGCAAAGCAAACTTCATTAATATAGATTTTTTCAAATAGCGAGAACATCTATTAACCTTTGTCAACTTGTATCAATATGTGCATATGGTAAAAACTTTAATGAGCTTCTAGGGGTATACAAACTAATGTAGATAGGTAAATATATGAGACAAACATTTATATTGCTACATATCTGTGTTTCTGTCTGCTTGTCTCAACACGTGCACACTGTGTTTTTTTTTTTATAAGTATCAATATGTGCATATTGTAAAACATAATCACTAGGGTACATTGAGTTGCATTGGTTGATGCCACTAAAAGATAACAGGAATTGGGGAAGATCACTTTTTTTTTTATCGATAAACAAAATTTTATTGATCATAAGAATAGGCAAAAGCCTAGGAATACGGGACATATACAAGAGCATCGCCAGGTACACAATTGGGGAATCTCACTTTTAAGTGTTCATGAGCTTCTTTGACAGTCTTTCCATCCTTTTTCTTCTTCCAATTATGACCATCCTTCCGGAAGTTCCTAAGCATCTTACGGTCAAACAATAGAATAGTGCCACCTGTTAACCACCACAATAGACAACATAACAATATCATTAGTAATTGATAATGTGTACCAATCTCTCTCTCTCTCTCTCTCTCTCTACACACATACACACAGTATGCCAATCTATCCAAAAAGCTTTTTAAACCACAGGTAAATTTCATCAAATCCATGCAATAAGTATGCTTCTTTGTTCTCAATTCCAATATGTATGAGCAACAAACGCATAAATACTGTATTAGTATTGCACACTCAAAGATATTACATATGAACAAAGTCTTAAGCAATGTGACTTGCAAATGCATGCTTCTAATGCCATCATATATAGCATATAGGTGGAATATGTCACCCAAGGTTGACCTTAGGCGTTTTTACAAGACTTATACACAAGGGTAAAGGTAAACACTAAGATAAGTAGAACATATTTTCTTTTTACAAGTGATAAGTAGAAAAATATTTTAACGTCTGTAACAATGAAGTTATATTGTGAGTACCGATTAATTAAGTCAATGAAAAAAACAGAGGAATTAAATGAGGATATTTGGGATGACTCTAGAGTTAGCCCTTATACCAATCCTATTACAATTAATAGAAATAGGAAATTACTTGGGGGCAAGTTCAGTGGCTTGACATTGATTGTGAAATACTCGTAATTGCAGAGTATTGCATGAATTTCATTTGGGCGGAGCCACCTTGCTTTGGCTTCTTCCATAGTATTCTGAACATCCAAATCTGTTCATGAAAAAATGAACAACAAAGAAAAACACGAGAATTAAAATATCAATAAATAAAGAACTCACATCCCAACTATAATTCACGAAAGTTTGTGCAGAAATGAACAGCCAGACTAAAAATAGCAAAAAGTACCTGTATAATTTTTAACATAAATGTAGAACTTTGTCAAATTGTACAGGGTTAAACATTCATTAGCATAAATATAGTCTTAACTATTTGTCCAGTATTAGAAATAAAAATAATTTCCATTAGAGCTTTTTCTAAAATGTTTACTCCAATTCTAGTAGGCCTTGGTGAACGACAATCATTTCTAAATTTTCAATTATGTGAATTAATGTCTTTCTGTAAATAAAACAATGGATTTTTATTTTAGATATTCGAAAACGTTTTTATCAAGGCAAACGAAGTCAGACAAAAAAAAAGACTTACAATTACACATGTAGAAGACGCTCTTTTTGTTAAAAAAAAACACTGGGAAAGCGGATGAAAGCGCTTTCCTACCTTTAATTAGCACGAAATTAGGTCTAAGAAATCAATAAAAATTCTTTTCAAAGTGATTTTACTTCTAAGAAACACTTCAACAAAAGCATTCCAAAAATTACTAGATAAAATATATTTATGGCCGTACCTTGCAATGTATGGAAGCCATGAATCTTGGTGCCCACAAGCTGCCCTTCCATCATTAAAACCTCAGAAAAATAGAAATTCCCCCCAACAATTATTTTTCTCAGACCTTAACTGATAACCCCGTATCTTAAACCTTATCAGTTCTCAGGCCAGGGAAAAAATGATGCTATCTGCAAGAAAATTAATGATTACCCCCGGATAAAAAAATTTAAAAAAAAAAAAAAAAAAACAAGCAGGCGATGGTAGAAGACTTAGACGAGTACCTGATCAGAGAGAGAGGGTTTGAAATGGAAGAGAAAACAAAAATACTGGGACTCGGAGGCTGAGCTTTATGATCGTTCCTTTCCCTGTTTTTTGAACAAAAAATTAAAACAAAAAGATACGTCAAACAAAAAACGGGGCCCGAGTGTCGAAAAAGGAAAAACAAGGAAAAGGTTTTAAATGACTTTTTTTGTCTCTATATTTTTTTAATGACTTTTTACTATTAATCATTTAATTTAAATTTATTTTTTTAAATAATAAATAGATAGTAATACTAGTATTTATGTTTGTCCGGTGTTACCCTTCTTTTTTTTTATTTTTTTTAAGTAAGTTTGGTGTGACTCTTCTATTTATTATTTATTTAAAATATTAATATATTAATAGTCAATTTTTTAATTATTAAATATTAAAAAAATTAATATATTAATAATCAATTTTTTAATTATTAAATATTAAAAATAAAATAAAAAATATATTAACGGTCAATAAATTAAGAGTGTTATTAAAATTAATTTTTTATATAAAATTTTAAAATAATAATTTTTTATAAAAAAAAATATACACAATTTGCACTCGCAAATACCATTATCTCCGGGTTGCTGAGAACACTAGTAGTAGGCTTAATAAAGTTAAATTTTGGTTAAAAAATAACTAAGGTGTAAAATAAAGTGCTACAATAGACTCAACAAATGAACAATAATTTTAGCCACACATTATATTATTGGCCAAATTTTTTGAACCCATGAGATTGGTCAAATATTATTTTTGAGTAATGCTACTTACAATCTTTATTTAGAGACTGCAATACAAGCCTAAGTAATTTTATTTTTAAAATGTTTTAAAATTATAAAAATATTTCTCTTAAAATAATATTTTTTCTTATTTAATAAAGAGTCTGTACATACAATCTTAAAATATAGACTGTAAATAAAATTTCTCATTATTTTTAGATTAAAAAATTATCTTCTTACTGCTTCTCCCCTCACCTCTCTCCCGCGCATGTTCAGTCGCTTAAAATTATTTTACGTACGTGAGGAGATTAGTCCACAATTTGCCATTAACGTTAAAAAGTCACGTTTGCTGAAGGAACCATTTTTTTTTTTTTTTAATCTTTTCAAAACTTATCAAAAGAAACAAATCAGAAAAAACATGATGAAAAGCAACTTGTACTACTGTTTTTTTTTTCCGGATTGTTTAGCTAGGTCCGGAAAAAATATGAATTGAAAAAATTTTAATATAATCATAAATTTTAATACAGCTATATATCAATTGAAAAAATATGACCGTCGTCAAAAAAAAAAAAAAAGAAATCGTTAGAAAATTTTATCACTTGAAATAATATGAACATTCGAATAACAAATAAATATTTAAATTACAATTAAAATTAAAAAATAAAAAGTTCATAATCAATAGTTTAATAGAATAATGATAGATTTGTTGAGCCTGTTATTTGATGTTATTAAAAAGTGACTAGCTAAATTTATAAAAATAAATTTTCTAATCAAATTTTGGCCAAAGTTTATTGAGCCCACTAATAATGCTTTGAAATACCGATGAATGATGATGTTGCAAGTGAGGAAGTGACACTTGAGCGTCGGTTGTACCAAAATTGAAACATATTAAGGACGATTAGATTGAGATAGAATCGTGGCTGACAATCTGTTAAGGACAATTAGATTGAGATAGATCTATCGGTTTAACGACTCTGATTAATAAGAGCTAAAGGAAATGTACTACTGCTGAATGGCCTACCTCAAAACATTAGAACATTCCTATTAGATTCTCTATAAAATTTCTTATAATTTAGTTAAAAAGTACATTCCCTAAAATTTTTTCTTAAATTTTACTCATATTTAAAAAACTTTCAACATCTCATTCCCCATCTCTATCTCTATTCTATTAAATAATATTTCAATATTCTTTCTTTATTATTTTTTTCTCTCACTTCCATTTACAATATTAACTACTAACTCTTTTGTCTTATAATCTTCTTTTCAAATATTACATTTTACTAAATACTTATACAATTTTGAATACCGAATACAGTATTATTTTTTAAACCGAAATCCGTATTATAAAAATAGTAATATTTTTTTTAATATGTGCATTTTCTAACGGTAACATTTTGAACTCCTACCTCCAACGGTAACGTTTTGAACTCCTACATCCAACAGTCATATTTTTTGTCTTTTCTCCAACGGTAACTTTTTTTGTCTTCTCTCAAACGATAACATTTTTTGTCCTATATGTAACGATAACTTTTTCTTTTATAAATATGCATTATGCTTGCATTCATATTCTCACAAACTCAAGTCTCATTCGATCTAAAGAATCGAAATTCAACAGTCTCCCCTAATATCGCACTCTCTTAATCAAATGACTCGTACCTTCTTTCGCAAATTGCTCACATACTTATCATCTGAAAATGAGTTGGATGTTATTCTTAATAACGAGGCCGATAGACAGTCATCGATGCATCGTGGCAATCGTTAACGCCATAAGTTTATTCGGCGTGATCATATTTAAGGGCGCGGGCGCCTATTTCGTAATTATTTCACAAAAAATCTAGTATATCCCTCAAATTTATTTCGAAGGAGATTTTGGATGAGCCATCCTATATTTATCCGTATTCTAAATGAGGTAGAGTCTTATGAGCTGTACTTCGTCCAAAAAAGAGACAATGCCGGAAGACTTAGTTTATCTTCTATGCAAAAGAAAATCGTAGCACTTAGAATACTGGTGTATGGGGTTATTGGAGATTTTATGGATGAATACATACATATTGGTGAAAGTACCGCAATGGAGAGTTTTAAAAAATTTTATTAGACAATAGTAAGTGTTTTTTCATAATCATATTTGCGGTCACCAAATGCCAATGATATTGCTCGATTGCTTGCGATTGGTGAACAACGGGAATTCCCAGGAATGCTGGGAAGCATTGACTACATGCATTGGAAGTGAAAAAATTATTCCGCAGCTTGGAAAGGTACAGCCACATTCCTGAACCAATTATTATTTTAGAAGCAGTTGATTCATATGATCTCTGGATATGGCATACATTTTTTGGTATGCCCGGTTCACATAACAATATTAATATGCAAGAGAGATCTTCTATTTTCACAGAACTTGTCCAAGGGCGTGCTCCTCCAGTCAATAACATAAATAATGGCAACGACTATACTATGGAGTATAACGTTGCAGATGATATTTATCCAAAGTGGCGAATTTTTGTGAAGACGATTCCATCACCACAAGGGAATAAGAAGAAAAATTTTGTGAAAGTACAAGAATCAACAAGAAAAGATGTCGAGCGTGCATTCGGGGTACTTTAACAACGATTTGCAATCATTCGTGGACCTTCTTGAATGTTCAAAGTCAAGGAACTAAAAAATATAATGAAAGCATGCGTTATTCTACGTAATATGATCATTGAAGATGAGAGTGATGATAGTGAGAGTCATAACATTGAGTATGATCAACTTGATGATGAAGTTCTGGTACTGTCGCACAATCATACAACTGAGCTTACAGACTTCATCCAAAGTCGTCATCATATTAAAGACAACTCGGCACATCATCAGCTCTAAGCAGATCTAATTGAACATCAATTGTTATTATTTTTTCAATAGTAGACATGTCGCATAATTGATTGGTATTTTCTGCCATTTTAGTAGTGATAATATGAGTTAATTACAGTAATTTCGTATTTCTTTCATGTTAGTAATGGTTATATTTGAGCGTGTACCTGTAATAATTTCTGAAATTGTAAGGGCCAATTTTCTTACGAAAACATTTAAATTTAGAAAATCCAAATAAAAATTAAACTATCTTAGTGTCAATAATATTGTCATACATCATTGTTTGAAACAGAAAATAAAGAAATAAATTGGAAAAACTCTTAATTTTTTATCAATCCAAATGTGCAAGATCATTGCGTCTCACTATGATTTTCCTCTGCAGTTCTTTGAAATATAACCGCTGCAGTGCTGGCATGGCACTAACGTCCATCAACATAATGCGCTGATCCACTTCCTTCTTGGCGAGCTCTACTTTCTCCGCCTCCAACCTCAATCTTTCGTCCTCTTAACAGATTTTATTTATCTCTTTTTCCTTGTCATATTCCATTTTCTCGGCTTTGAGGAGATAAAACTCTTTCTCTTGAGCACGTGGCTCCTCCAAAAGCGTATACTTCAACCTGTTGAGCACAACTATCTCCTCTCCTGGCATACCTTTGGTCATTCGTTTTCCTTTCTTAGCTTTCCTTCCCATTGGTCTGTCCAATTCGATCACGTTATTATCTATCATATCATCCGCCTCGAGATCAAAAAAGGAATCTACAGTCTCAGTGCCCGAACATCAAGTCAAGGTCGGGGACGGGGATATCGTCTTCCTTTGCTTTGGATCCTCCTTTGTGGAACGTCAAATCCATTTAGGTTGGTCCTTCAATAGGTGCCAACAATGTTCGAACTGGAATGAGCATTTTTCTAGCAATTAATACATAACCTTGGCCTTGTTATACTAGCATGTAAACAAAATAACGATATGTTAAACCAATGTAAAAAAAAAAAAAAAACTAATTATTCGTAACTCAAGTAAGAGTATGTATATTTACCTTAATTTACTCGGTTATGCCACTTTGATTTAACCCTTCAAATTGGGCTAGTTTCGTATAAAATTTGTTTGTCGCATTTTGAATAACTGACCACTGATGTATTAAAGACTTTATGGTCCGGTCATTTGTGGTTTCTTTAAATTGCTGGAAGTATTCAAAAAGGCTACAATTAAGTCATGCGGAGACAAGTAACTTGTCTTCTGCCTCTATGAAGTTCGCACCCCTGAATAATTTCCTAACACCGATTGGATCGTATGAGGTAGGGGTGGAGAGTTATCAATAATCATAGGAGAGTTTCCACTTTACCCACCGTAAGTGGAAAAACCCATTTTGTCATACTTTACTTCCTACCAAATACAATTATTCGGAGCCAAAACTATAGGGAAACCTTTCACAGGTTTCTCGGACAGATCGACCTCAACACAGATCCTTGGCCCTGAGGCTCTCGTGCGATTAACAGTTGCATTATCCATTCCAAGATATCGACCAAAACGGGTCGCCAATATTTGCAAGAAATCCACTCTATACAGGTGCATCGATAAACCAGGTAAATATATCCATTGTGGAGCGAAAGATGATTCTTTATTCAAATCAAAATCTTTTGACCATTTGAATAACCGAAAATTGATCCTTGCCATTGTTCTTCCTTCACGTCCCCAACCATGTACAAAATCAAGTTCATTTCACATCTGAATCAGAACATGATAATCGTTCATAAAACTAATAGATGGTCGGACCCTCATAAACTTCATAACCAAAGCAAAACGAAATTCCTCCGCTGCCTTTATCATTTCATGTTCTGAAAAAATAAAGCCCAATTCTCCGTTAATCTCTACTGGAGATCGCATAGGAATTTTAAAAGATGATATTTCTGCCTTCTTGTTCAACATCTGGGCGTAAGTCACCACTGCCTAAAGGACGTTCCAGCCCCGCCGACGGGGATGCCATCGGAAGGGCAAGGTTGCCGAGAAGCACCCTGGACGCCGATGAACAAAACTGCAAAGCCAACCTTGGAATGAATATTGGAACTGGAAGTTCTAAAGATTGGGATTACTCTATCTTGAACGAAGAAGTCGTTCCAAGAAGTCACTAACGCGGTCAATGAATCTGAAACAATTGAGCATGCCTTTTTTTAAGTTTAAAAACCAATAGATCTAGCCAAATGCGACAACCCAGACACTAGATCTAACAATGTTGGCGCCAACTCCAACCACATTGGACTAGTTCCCACCATGCTTGGTCATGCTAGTACCGATCATGGACAAACTGCTATTGATTCTAGACATGTGGACTATGGGTGGCATTATGCAATACGAACCGTCAATTCAACGTGAACATGACATAAAATAAACAGATTTGGATCTAATATAAATAGGTTTCAGTCAAAATGGATTGATTGAATAAGCCACGATTAATAAATAGGTCAATAGCGGGTGCGAAACCTGCAATCAACTAGTATAACATGAATAAAAGCAAGTGTATAGTATAGAGATGATAAATAGAATTGTTCTTATCTATCTATTAATGTTTATCTAAAACACGTAATTGAATCACAAATTACAACAACTCAATTTTAATTTTTCTTAAAAATATTTACTTAAGTTCTTTTACTGAAAATAAGAAACAAAATTTTATTATAAATTTTTTTTATCTAAAAAAATAAATGAAAAAAAAAAAGTTAATGCCACCAATGGTGGTAGCCACCAATATTGTGGACGAGTTCTGGCCACCACAAGCGGCCTAGTTTGAGCCATCATGTGTTGTAAGAATTTTGATCACTTATGGTGGCAATCACCACCACGGTGGCATTTGATCGATTCCTTTTCTTTTTTTTTTTTCATTTTTCATTTTTTAATATAAACCAATTTTATTATAAATACCAATTTTTTAAAAAATGATTTTAATTAAAGGTAGAGAATAAAAAATAAAATTGACAAAATTGCATATGATTCAACATGTTTTTAGTTAATGTTAAATAGATTGAAGAATTAAACAGAGAGTCTTGTTTATGATAAGCTCGTACTATAAAAGAAATTATTTATAAAAAATGAATAATTGGCCAACAACCCTCTTGTGCTTTACCCTATTTCAGATTCACCCTCGCATATTTTTTTAAAAGAATAATGCCTCATGCTATTTGTTATTTTGAATTGGATCATTTTCTCCATTGACTAATGAATTGCTGATGTAGCCTATTGCACGTGGATGTACTTATACCATATATGTCAATATACACTTGGATTTGATCCTCAATACCGAAAATACCCTAATGTATCATTAACACCTACAACATAACTACGGTTGAACAATTAAATCAAGTTTTGTACCCGGCCCAACTTTTCAAATCAACGCTACCCAATTTAACGAACCCAAAACAGAAAACGTGTGAAGGGTTCCGCTTCTAATTTGTTCCATTTGAAAGGGGTTCGCGATCGGGTAATTACCTAATACCCGTAAAATGGTAAATATATGGTATATCTATTTGCAACAACGCCGTTTTGGATGTTTGTTTGAACTTAGCCTTCATTTTTCCAAAATCGAGTCTCCTTCTAGCATCTCCCAACTCCCAAGACCAATCTTTGTTCTTCGATTCTTCACTGTCTCCCAAATTCCAACTTCGTCGCTCTCTTAAACTCAGTCTCAACTCTCGCAGCTCCAACCTCTACTACTGTAACACCCCCCCTTAAAAGGCCCCTTAAGACCTACCATTAGCTCCCTTAATCTCAATTAACTTTTTGGATTCACTCTCTTGGGACAGCTGAGTTTTTACTTTTATTTTTCTGGTCTCTTCTTCAGAATATTAGGATCGATTTCTGCTATTTTTATTTGGAGTTCTTTTCGGACAGTTGACTCTTTACGGTTTAGATCTTTGCTTTTTTTGGTCATATTTGGCTAAGGCGTTTTCTTGGAGAAACTAATTTTTGCATTCTAGGGTTTAACCCATTTGGATTACTTTTGCTCTCAGATTTTGTGATGGCTTTATTTAGATCGATTTTTACTTTTAGAAATACCATGTGTAGCTAATTTCTGAAACTTGGATTGTGGAATAAGACTTGATTTGCTTTGGGTTCTAGTTTAATGCAATATTTTGTTGATGAATATTGATTTCACTTGTTGCTAGTTAGATTTGAATTGAAAATAGAGTACAACTCTTACTCTTGATTTGTTGTTGACGTAAGGCACAACAAATACTTGAAAATTATCAAGGTTTCTCTCAATTGATTGTTAGTGTATTTGGTTAGTAAAGTTGTGAATCCTTTAGGAAAATATTGCAAAACTTGAGCTTAACTTTTTATCTTCCGTTTATCAATACCTTGACTGGATTGTTAATCGATGAAATATTCTAAAAATCGAAACAAAGAGAGTCTCACACCCAACTCAAGTGTTTGTTAAATCATATTTTCTTTACAATATTTATTTTCAGCTGCATATTTAAAATTTCTGTTTGTTACTTGTAGGAATTGGAATTACAATTTTCTTCATTTAGAATATCAAATTTTCAGCAGCTATTTCTTTTATGGTTTAATCCATCTTTCTAAAATTTACAAAATTGAGATCCTCAAAGCACAACCATATATTCCATTTTCATTAAATCTTTCTTTGTAAATATATTAAATTACATTTTGCTCATTGTTTATACATACATTAAAAAAAAATACAAAAAGAAAGAATTTTATATTTCATTTTACTTTTTCGCACTTCTTATACATTATCATATTTTTCAATTAAATTTTACAAATGTTTTGATAATCCTTTGTCCCTGTGGAATACGATCCTGAACTTATCCTTGATACAACTTGACACTTCTATACTTGGAAGCACATTCTAGACCGAGTCAATAAATACTAAAATATTGTTTGAAAATAGAATTAAAGACCTAAAAAAATCTAGATCCCGATTTAGGAATTGAAGAACGCCTCATAAACCCATCCGTATTAATATGACTTTGTGGAACTTTGGATGGGATGACACTACTTGGAAAGTGGGTGCCAATCACACTAATGATGTCTGATCTCATGAATATTGCTCTATTTTGCATAGAAAGGTTTATTTTCAACAATGATACACCTTATTGTTTATTCTAAAACTTGGCCTATGGATCTTGTGTCATGACATTAACGATGACTCCCTTATGGACGTAAAAAAGGCATAAAAAGTTTCAAGGGGCCCTCACACCAACCAATTCCTAATGATGGATAATTGCCTTTTTCCGCAACACTCCACCTAAAACGGGATAGTGACTACTATTATTTTGATAGGACTTTCTTAGAATGAAAATAAATTAAAATTAAGGGGATACGTGTTAGATTTTGATCGGTTGACATGTGTAAAAAATATAATATGAATTGTCTTTCAGCGTTGTCTAGTAGCCAGTAGGGACGCGCTTGGCGAACCAGTAAATATAATGGAAAAAAAAATTTAAAAAGTTTAGGAAGTATTAGTCTAAGTTCTTTTAAGACTGCGTTTGGATACTGAAGTGATTTTAGATAATTTAAATTGATTTATAAATAGTAATATTTTGTAATTTTCATTAAAATTTGTTTAAATGTAAATAGGTTGAGATGTGTGCTTGAATGTATTAAATAGATTGAGATGAGTATTAAATTTTTATGAGAAGTTGAAAAAATAGTAGATCACATGAATGATTAGTTTGAGATGAATTAAGAAGATTTCATCTTTCAAACACAACTAACACCTCGTTTGAATAGTGAAATGAGATGTAATGATATGTAAATAGTAGTGAAATGATTTGAAATAAGATGTTTTATAAGGTTTTGAAAAATAATAGAGAAAAAATTGATTAAAAATATTATTAAGTTAAAATATTATTAAAATATAATTTTTATTTTAATATTTGAAAAAGTTGAATTATTTTTTATATTTTGTATTTTTTATATTATATATTATATATAATGATTAAGTAATAATTAGGTAAAAAAATTAATAATTAATAATAAAAAATATTTATATTTATGATGTTTAGATATTAAAATTAAATAGAATAAAAAAAATAAGAGTAATGATACACACAACACATTTCACAACAAAGTTATAAAATGAGGACATTTTTGTAAAATATTATTACTTTTATAAAATGTTTTATAAAAATACCTCTCACTTTATAACATTGTTATGTAATGTATTGTGTAATATATTGTATGTAAATCATTTTTCAAAAAAGAATTAGACGAGAGGATCTTGCAATCCAGAACATAATCTATTGGGTGGTTTGTCCTTGCTAGGGAAAGGATGGATGGCTACTTATTACATGAGATAAGATGTGACAAAACATAATACTTCCATTCCAAACATTGTTATGGATGGCTCTAATATTTAATTTTTTATGTATTTTTTTTAAAATTATTTTTTTTAATAGAGTTTTTTTTTTATCACTTTTAAATATTTTTAAAAAATAAAATAAATTTAAAACATCATTAAAAAATATTTCCTTAATCATAAAGTAAAAAAAATAAAACAATCCCAACAGGAAGATTAATATTTTTTTATGATTTTTTTATTTTACTTAGTAATTAAGAAAGTATTTTTTAATAATGTTGTGTGATTTTTTTTTATTTTTTTAAAATATTTAAAATTATTAAAAAATCTATATAAATAAAAAATAAAAAAAATATATAAAATAACAGATGCTAGAGTCCAACAGGAGTCCACTGCGGTGACTCTAACATTATTCAAACATGAAACCCGTGATTCGCGATATCATTTATAAACACGTTATATGCGCTTCCACGCTAATAAAGCAATTATTTACCTCGAACAATTTTTGTCCATTTTAGACTTGGGTTTGTTTGAACACAATTCTCAAGATTTTTAAATTTTTTATTAAATATTATTTAAATATAAAATACTTTTTAATTTTAATTTTTTTTTATCTAATCATTACTTATAATATAATTTTTACAAACAAAAATAATATTAAAAATTAAAAAATGCTTCAAGCTCTCCCCAAGGTTATTCAATTCCTTAGAACTTGAGGGCACAGACGTTTCTTAAGAGCTACAATTGATCATAAATATGGAATTAAATTCGTAATTCCAATGCAGTGGGTTCCAATTTCAAAAATTCCGCTTCTGCTGCCTAAAGAAGCTAAAAATTGAGTATGACCTATTTCTTTTTCCAGTTTGGATGTTGAGCTGTATTGAAATGGGTTAAGGTTTTTTATAAATAGTAATAAGTTGAGACGGTGGAGTGAGTTTTATGGAATTTATTTAAGATGAATTTAAATGTGTTTAGATGTTAAGATGAGTTTATATATATTTATGAGAAGTTGAGAAAGATTGTGGATCCCACATGTAAAGAGATGTTGAATTGAAAAAGGTTGTGGGTTCCACATATAAAAAGGTTTTGAGTTGAGATATGTTTAATGATTTGAGAATTAGGTGCTTAGATGTTAGATTCAAGATAAAATTAAATTGAATTGATATGAATTGATCTCAGTTCAATCTAAGTTCCAAACAAGCCATAAAAAATGATTTGAAGTGTTTCAAAGACCAACATCCATGAAGTATACCTATTTATTTTTCTTAAAGATTTATTTTTCCTCTCACTCTCTCTTGATGTAGAAGTATTTTTGGAGAAATTTGACCTCTAGACGTGAAGGCAGTGCTATACTGTACCCAATATGTGCATCATGTATGGCTAATTGAGCCATAAATAATCTCCCAACTTCGCTCATGAAACCCATAATTCACAGATCCTTGGTCTCCCAGCCCATATGGAGGATAAGCCTGAGGTTAGCTTCTAGTCATGTGGTTGAAATTCAGAAACATCATGCACAGACCCGTAAACTAGGAACCTCAGGAGTCCAACCTGCCCATATGGTAGTTATCCCTGAATCAATATCATTCCCAGTTGCTCTTCAGCTGTTCGATGAAGTGTCTGACTTGGGTGTAATATCTGCCACGCACATCATTGGCCGCTTTGTTCGACAGCACCGCCATGAAGAGGCCATCTATCTCTTCTCAAAAATGCTTGTATCAAACATTACACCCAATGAGTTCACGTTTGGCACCCTAACTCACTCATCAACTCTGCTAGGAAACCTTAACATCGGCAAGCAAGTTCATGCTTGTGCAATGAAGATTGGCCTTCACTCAAATGTCTATGTCGGTAGTGCACTTTTAGATTTTTATGCCAAGTTGAGTACCACCGAGGAAGCTCAAAGAGCTTTTGAAGATACCTTTGAGCCAAATGTGGTATCTTACACAACTTTGATCAGCAGCTACCTGAAAAAAGAGAGGATTGAAGATGCTTTCTCAGTTTTTCAAGAGATGCCTGAGAGAAACATTGTTTCATGGAATGCGATGATTGGAGGGTGTAGCCAAACAGGCCACAATGAAGAGGCTGTGAATCTTTTTGTTGATATGCTTAGAAATGGATTGTTGCCAGATCAGTCGACTTTTCCTTGTGCTATCAGTGCAGCAGCCAATATTGCCGCGCTTGGAATGGGAAAAAGCTTTCATGCTTGTGCTATTAAGTGTTTGGGTAAGCTTAATGTGTTTGTTGGCAATTCGTTAATTAGTTTTTATGCTAAATGTGGAACCATGGAAGACAGTCTCTTGGTTTTCCATAAAGTTTCTGAAAGAAATATTGTTTCTTGGAATGCCGTGATATGCGGTTATGCACAAAATGGTGGAGGGGAGGAAGCCATAAAATTCTTTGAAAGGATGAGGCTCGTAGGTTGTAAGCCTAATAGTGTTACACTTCTTGGCATCTTATGGGCTTGCAATCATGCCGGCCTTGTTGATGAGGGTTATTCATATTTCAATAAAGCAGTACTTGAAGATCCTAGCATGCTAAAGCCTGAGCACTATGCATGTATTGTTGACTTACTCTCCCGTTCAGGGCACTTTAGACAAGCTGAGGAGTTTCTTTGGGATTTACCCTTTGATCCGGGAATTGGGTTTTGGAAAGCATTGCTTGGAGGCTGTCAGATTCACTCGAATGTAGAATTGGGGCAGTTTGCAGCGCAAAAAATATTGACTTTGTATCCTGAAGATGTGTCATCATATGTAATGCTGTCAAACGCACATTCTGCAGCCGGTAGATGGTCTTATGCTTCAACAATAAGAAGGGAGATGAAAGAGAAAGGTATGAAGAGGATTCCAGGCAGCAGTTGGATTGAAATCAGAAGCAAGGTCCATGTCTTTATAACCGGAGACAGGAATCATCTTCAAAAGGATGAAATTTATATGGCCTTGCAGTTTTGTATTGAGCATTTAAGGGATCTTGTCGAATCTTCCAATTTTCTTGAAGATTCTTGAGTCTATCTTTGGTAGAAATGATTGGCATTTAGCATGGCCAATCTTTATATATTGGGGTGCGAACATTAGAGACTAAAGTCATTTATTCTATATTGCACGTATAGGTTTCAAAGATCAGATCAGCGATCGCAATAAAACCCACTAGGTAGAACTCACATTTGAAAACTGGCTTACAAGGTAAGGGTGTCTAGAGGCTTATAAATCATCAACCAATCCCATACTTAGTCGATATGAGATCGTAACAGTTGCACTGAAAGTGAAAAAAGGACGTGACGAGAGGTGGGTGAATGACTGATACTGTGTACTTCTCTTTGATCTCCGAACATTCATGATGGAGGGAGATAAATACAATTAAACTATATGATCTTGGGCATACATAACATAGAAATGGTTGAAACATTGAGTACCGATCAAACACTGGAAAATGTTGTCAAAATTAGTTTTTGGGTTCCAATAAAAAAATAAAAAATTAACTATTTTCTTTAAAAATCATCTCGCTATTTCTCCCTATAAACATTTATAATGAAGCAAAGTGCAATTAAAATTCATTCTGCTCATCCTCCTACAACCCTCGCGTGCTTTGTTCTCTTAGAAAGTCCCTTCTATTTCCTTTGCCTTTCTCGTGCTAAATTAAGCATCACCTTTTGCAACATTATTAAGGAAAAGTGCTCCAACCACCGCAAAATGTTGGTAACTTAATTGGTGAAAAATGTAGCACGTCTATTACGAGGTGTTGAGAGTCCAAATTTAGTCCCCTAGCCTTGACCCAACACCAAAAGAAGAAAAAGCCCACTCACAGCTTGGGTCACACTGGCCGAAAGAAAGAAGAGAGAAGAAAGAGGTCCAATCAAGTCTATAAGACAACATATTTCCCAATAAATATTTAAAATAAGGGTATTTTTGTAAGAGAAATACGAGTAATGCTATTTTTATAAAGTATTTTACAAAAATATCATTCATTTTAAAATATAGTTGTGAAAAGTGTTGTGAAAAGTGATATGTGTTTATCATTTTTCTTTCATAGCCCATCTGACAGGAAGCAATAAAATGAAGACAAACTTGAGCTGCCAAAAGCCCCATTTGAGGAAGCAAGAGGCTGAAACACTCAAATTTCAAACAAAACAAACAAGTGTTACCTTTGTAAACAGGAATAATGAACTTTTATTTATGTATGAGAAGAGCAATAGACACAAAGAAATTTTATAAAAGTAAACTCATAAATTGACGTAATTTCATTTGATCCATTTGATCTATTTTACAATAAAAATATTTTTACAATTTAACGAACTACATCAAATCACGTTAATTTGTGAGATTATTTTGATGTACTCTTTTTGTGATTAAAGCATTTCTCTTGTATTTACTTCACATAAGATCGTGGGTTTCATAATTCTAATTTTCTCCTACCATAACTTGAATATATTCACATTACTTCCTTTAATAGGCATTGAGAACTTTAAAGAAAGTTGTACAAATTATTGTATGAAAATACAACTCGTGTTATATTCTTAGCTGGTTAATAAATATTAGGTGATGTGATGAGCTTTCACGTTAAGCGGTATGCTTTGCTTGTTAATAAATCGGCATTCGCATAAATTTCTCGGAATGATTTCACATGTTAATTTAAGATAAAAGATATTTATAATCGTAAATTGTGCAATCGTCATGTAATTGCTTTAAAAAAAGTGAATAAAATATGACGACAAAAGTAACCACATTTTATATTAAACGGATAGAACTCATGTAAACTGAAAATCGAGAGGATTTTCCTTTGGATTGATAACAGATGTGTGATGTTCATTAATATATATTGCTTATATTAATTATTTTGGAGATGCACTATTCACTCTTCAAATCTTATTTTACTAATTATTTCTTTCTCTTTCCCCTCTCTATCTCTCTCCACCAAAGGATAGAATTTTAAGAAAAAAAATTATAGTGGGTGTTAAATGATAAAATTTGTAGTGGTGCTAATTGTAAAAAAAAGAAAGAAAAAGAAAAAAATAAATAATATTTTATTATTATTTGACTTAAAGATGCATAATCCAATATATGAGTTTTTCTTGATATACAAAATCAATCTCCAAAAAATGTGATTTTGCATATACATATACAGAAACGATTGCTAGTTCTAGTAAGCATATTCATTGTCTTTCCAATATTTGTTAACAGGTAGCAGTAATTGCACCAAATGTCTCAGAAACTTATGAAGCTCATTTTGGAGTTCCAGTGGCTAGAGCCTTCCTTCTTGGTCATTCATCAGCTGAAGTTGTGATGGTTGATCAAGAGTTTTTTGTTCTAGCAGAGGAAGCATTAAAAATCTTGAAGGAGAAAAATAGAAGTTTCAACTTTCAAGCCTCCAACTTTAGTTGTCATAGGTGATGAAAACTGCGACCCTAATGCGCTCAAATATGCATTGGGAAGAGGGGCCATTGGAGAAATTCCTGGAAACTGGCGACCCTGATTTTGGTTGGAAGCCACAGAGGATGAGTGGGCAGAGCATTGCTTTGGGTTATACATCTGGTACTACTGCCAGAGGATGAGTGGAAGGGCATTTTGAGAAAGTCATGCATTTACAAACACAACAAATTTTGAAGACTCGACTAAAATCGACAATATATGTGATCTTGTAGAGAAGTTTTATCTAAAAAATCTTACTGAACAAGAAAACGATCAACTAAGATTTCAGTAGCAACATTACAAGCATGATGTGCCTTATCATTTAGATCTACAAGACTTGTCTACAATTTATTATTTATCTCGGGTATTGAAAACTAGTGGAAAGACAAAGATTTATTATCTGGTTGATAGATTGATTCGACTTATCTTTGACACTTTCAGTTTCAACGGTAAAAATTGAGCAAGTTTTTTTATTTTTTTATTTGTATAATCAACATAGTTAAGACAAGATTTCAAAAGAAAATGAAGGATTACTTTTTTGGAAATTATTTGATAGTCTATATTGAGAAGTGAATTGTTGAATTCAACATAGATGCCAAAATCGATTAATTTTTTTTTTTCAATGGAAGAGCCATGAATTCGATATTAGCGTAAGTACTGATTATATTTCCATTCAAATTTGTACTTACTACTTAGACAACATGAATTATATATATATATACTAGTAGAAGATGTTACCTGCCTAGGCACGTATGCCTAGTTGAATGTTTTCTATATTTTTTTTCTAATTAACAATACATGTCTCTAAATTACAGAATTTTCACAAGCAGATAAAAACTACAAGAATAAACCGTTATTACATAGTCATAACTGTTGAGGTGGAGGTGAAGGACGAGGGAAAGTGTTTGGCATTATGTCTTGACCCATTGAATCAGCATATTGACAGGTGTTGGTGTCAGGCTGAAAGTTTTTCAAGTTGAGACTTCTCAGGTCAGCCTGAGGGTTGGCCAGTAAGTGCATCTTCAAACGTGCCAACCCAACATCATACCCATATGCAAAGGTCCTATCCCAGACAGTTTGGGCGGCTGAGAGTTGGGGATGTAGGCGGACAATGTCGTTGTCGCAGTAGTTAGCTCGGCATCTAATCTTCTTCGCGCCTCCCTCAACTAGTTCACCTCTCGAGACATTCTCAACAAATTCGCCATATTCTTATCTTGGCGAGCGTTAACATCAGCACGCTCTTTCTTATACCTGTTAAAGGTGGCCCGAGCCTCAACCAACTACCCTTGCAACTCGTTGATCCTGTTGTCCTTCTCATGGCGCTCCTTCCAAAACGCCTTTTTCCTTTTAGCCACTCTTTGGCCACCCTCTTGCACTCTTTCTCAGAGGAAGCCAAAGCCTTGGCTGTCTCCTTGGATTTCCTCTCAGCATCAACCCGGGAGCGCTCAGAGGAGTCCAACATCCCCTGAAGATGCAGGACCTCTGCCCGAGTGGTAGCTCTCTCCAGTTCAGCCACATGCAAAGCAAAGCTGTCCCGGGCATGGAGACTCTCAACATGGAGAAGTTCAAACCGAAGGTTGGATGATTCGTCACAAAGAGAATCAAGGTCAGCCTCTAAGGATCGAGCGTAGCCATCAGCCTGCTCCAAACTGACCCTACCCTCCACGATCCAAGACCCCAGGGCATCAACGTTCTACAGAAGCATGATAAAGTTAGAATATAACACACGTCTAACAAAGCACATGTAAACAAAAATAGATGATATGAAAAATGAGCCTTACTGGAGCTAACATTCTCCTCAGGTGCTTTGTCATCTTTACGACTTACTCTGAAAGAGGCAGAGAAGTATGGAGACGAGCATCTTCCTCCCAGTCGACGTCTCCTATTGAACTGGTTTCAGTCTGTTGAGGATCCATATCCCTCCACTCTATCTTTAATTTTAATTTTGTTGAGGATTCTGATTCAAAGGCTTGAGGCTCTGCCATTTTGTTTTTGTGAATTCAGAAGGCTCCAATTTTATAGCATTTTTCGGAACCCAAGCAGCTCCGAGTTTTGCTGTATTTTGTCGGGTTCCAGGTTTCACGGGTTTCAAATTTTACAATTTTTTCTTTCTGCTCGACGTAGGTACTTTAACTCCCTTTTTTGCATCATCGGTGTCGATTCAACAACTCCTGAAGAAACACGTTACCTAGTTGAGCGAGAAAAAAAAATTTACTACTCAGTTGTTTGAATAGTAAATTTACTACTCAGGGCTCGGGGTAGAGCTCGAGACTCTAAAGCGTTGTCGACTCGATCTTTATAGCACAAATCAGGGATGAAAGACTCGTTGATTTACAATATTTGTTGGATTCCAAAATTTACAACACTTGTCGACACTTTGTATCCAAAAAACAAATGCAACTGAACAGTAGAATTAATTCGTGAACAATGGGGCCTTCTATTTTATAATTACAAGTTGTCTTTTAACTAATGCGTAGAAGCATTTACCTTGGATTTATTGGCGAGGACAAGTTGTCTTAATGAATAATTTAATGCATAGAGAAAAAAAAGAAGACGCAAACTTTAGCAAATATTTTGAATAATGATAGGTCGGCAAGTATAAAAATTTACGACACTTGTCAACAGTTTGTTTTTTTGTTCATTTTTCTTTTTATATTTTTTAAATATTTTAAATAATTTTAAAATATTGAAAAAAATTACCAAATGTATATTTTTGGTATTTTTAATAGATTTGTTGTCTTCTTTTATTTTGTTGAAGTCGTTTGATCATCATCACTTTCATCATCATTACTTTTGATCATTGTTTAATTCAAATAAAATTTATTTTTTTTGTTTTCTTTTCAGACCATAAACTCTATTTGAAAGGCATGTAGCTAAAAGAAGAAAGATGATTGATAAGACTGGATAAAGCATAAAGGTCTGAATATATTACTGTTAATTTCCGGCATATTGATCAAGGCATCACTTTTATCCAAAAGATGAACATTAATTAGTGGTCATTATGACACCTTTGGTTGGAGCGATTACAAATGGAGAATATGAAAGCTAAGAAGGAAATGAGTAATGCAGCAGAATCGGGCATTAAGGTCACTTCATCGAGTACCACAGCCTATGAAACCTACATATATTTATTATATTATATACTCTTAATTGATTGAATGAGTCTTGAGGATGCTCTAGTACTAGCATTGGATCCGTACAAGTTGGATATTATATAGATATTATACTAAAATCAATGATTATTTTCTATCAAAATAAATTTATTTTTATCAAAATAATAACTTTTATTGTAAATAACTAATTCATTTTTCTTATAATACTCCATATATATATAAATACAACAAATATCATATAGAACAGGTTGTCAAAATTGTTTTTATTGTTGAAGTTTATCCCCTAGGCTATTCACTAAGTAGTTGGTAATTAAGTGGACACAGAGTGATATAAGTGGGCATAAGAGTAACATTAGTTAGGTTAAACTAGGGTTAAGCAATGATGGGTTTAATTTGGAGATAGAGACAAGGAAAAAGAATGGAACAAAATTCATTTTCTACTATCATTTCAATTTTCTCAGGGCCCCACTTTCTTTTCATTTGTTTATGATTCTTTTGTTGAAGTTTATCCCCTTGGCTGTTCACTACGTGGTGGGCTATCCTTTTCCTTTTTTTTTTCATAAAATAGAAGACCTTCTTTCCTCTTTGAATGGTTTTGTAGTTTTTGAATTAATGGTCCTTATTATGAGTGTGTATTAGTTTTGATGGATTTCAACGAGATAGTTAATTTCAATTCATGTTTTAGGCAGTGGACTTTATCGATGCAAGAGCAACTTTCATATTCAAACCCAACATAGTATCTCCAGCAAGTGGGTCTACTTGAATAGAGCTGTAGATTAAAATTGCCGATACTTGTCTGCAAGAGAAAGAAGCAGAAGTAGTGTTTCTCTTATAATAAAGCTTATTTTCCACCTTTTGCTAGTGATCAATTGTGACATAAAAAGTACAACCATATCTATATCTATATAGACGAAGATAAAAGTAGGTAAAAGAAAGAAGCAGAAAGTAGTGATTATAATAAAGCTTATTTTCCAGCGTGTGAGATGTAGAGAATTCTTCAACCTGCATGCAGTACTCTTTCTGTGGGGTCCTTTAACATTTTGATAAAAGTAGTTAAAATAAAGGGCATAAATCAGCAAAAGTTAAGGTAGAAATAATTATCCTTTAAATTTAATGTTATTAAAAGTATAAAAAATTGGAAAGTGAAAATTATCATCATTATTATTATTAATCACCTTTAGTTATTACCCAACTTATATTAAATAAAAATTAGTAGATAGATGCCAGTTCATATTTTTTTGGTGTAAATGAAATTAGTAGATGGAAATCCAGTTCGTATTTTCTCAAAGAGTGGATGGACCCCACGTGGGAAAAGTACTGCATATCAATTGAAAATTCTCCACTTTCACACGCTGGAAAACAAGCTTTATTATAATCACTGTTTTTGCTTCTTTCTCTTGCCAACTCTTCTTTTAGTCTATATATATATATAATATATTAACCCCTCACCTAATCTATCTATAATCATTTTAGATCTATTTTATATTTAGCATTTGTTGTCGCTATGATTTGGTTATAATTTCGATAAATAGTAATAAATATGATGGTAAGGGTCGGCAGCGAGCCATAGATTCCAATTCGTTAAATGATCGACATCTTTTCAAATAAAAAAGTCTTTAAATGTGGATAAAATTTTCAACTAATGTTCTCTTCTAATAGTTTCTTATGACTCGACCTAGCTAATTATTTTCAGTTATCTTAATTTTATCTCCGTGGACCAGGTGGCCATGATCATTTAACTTGGCCAAATAGGGGATGACTTTACTATATGTAGGGAAGAAAACACGTCTTGACCTTTCCTGGCCTTTTGTCCAAAAAGGGGACTGCTTCATATGTACCCAAGTTTCAAATTCACATGCTTCACGTATTCACAACTCACAAGTGGGAGATATTATATTTAGGGAAAAAAAACATGTTGTATGTTTCTATATTTATGGGTGTATAATAGTAACATCAATGTCCATATTTTATTCAGTTTAGAATTTTATCAGATGCTATTTTGTAAATTGTAATTGTAATTCTATATACTATGAAGCACTCGTGTTTCCTTACGAATGAAATCTGTTTTATTTAAAAAAAAAAAAAAAGTAGTGCTATTATGCCTCCCAAAATTTTTCATTTGGTGTGTCATTTAGTGTAAATTATACTTTTTTTTTTCTTTTCAAATATATTTTTTAAACATTTTAAACATTTTTAAAAATAAAAAATTACTAATACACTGATAGTCAATTTCTTAACCATTAAAAAAATTAAATGCATGAGTGGTTAAAATGAAGATATAAATTGAAGAGACATAGTAGTATTATTAAAAAAAAAAAAAAAAGCACCCTAGAGTCTAGACAACATGCTTCATGTATAGCGAAATCTCCTGTCCAAAACTTTTATGAAGGCATATCATTTATTCCTTAAAGCATAATTACTATCCGGTGAAAAGGCAAGAATAATATTTTGGATAATGCGCATAGTAATCGAGTGCATGTGACGAAGGGATAAGAGAGAAGACAATCATTATTTTCAATTGGCATACAGTACTCTTCCCACGTGGGGTCCTTCCACTCTTTGAGATCCCACGTGGAAAGAGTACTGCATGCCAGTTGAAAATGATGAACGTCTTCTCTTTTATCCCTTCGTCATGTGCACTCGATTACTATGCGCATTATCCAAAATATTACTCTTGCCTTTTCATCAGATGGTAATTATGCTCTGAGGAGTAAATGATATGCCATCATAAAAGTTTTGGACACGGGGTTTCGCTATACACGAGGCATGTTGTCTAGACTCTAGAATGTTTTTTTTTTTTTAATAATGCTACTATGTCTCTTCAATTTATATCCTTATCCTCCTTTTCACTGCTCATGCATTTAATTTTTTTAATGGTTAAAGAAGTGATTATTAGTGTACAAAAATTCAAGTGTATTATTATGAACTATATTATGAAGCATATTTATAGTAAGTGATCTTGTCCATACAAAAAATAAAATAAAATACAAAATAAAAGATAAAATATTGGCAACTCAGGTTCTCATTTTGATTGCATGAAATCCAAAGGAACTTTTGAACTGTGCTTCATACATTCACAAACAGAAATGAATATATAATATTTAAGAGTTATGTTATTTTATTTACAGTAGAATAGAAAGGATGTTGAATTTTTTTTTTTGCGTAGTTGCCTTCGGCATGTCCCTGATTGGCAATATATTCCAGTGGCTTTAATGAATTGGATTTCCTGCAGCTTGTTCATCGTAAGTAAGAAATTTGATCCCGCAGCATGTTTCGCGTATGGCCTGCATGCTCTCTTTTCTTTCTTTTTTCTATTTTGTCCACCTTGCGCCAAATGACTCTAATCAAACGAAAAAGCAAATATAAAAAACAAATAAGATTTAAATAAACATATTAAAATAAAGAAATGAAACAAAAAAAAAATAATGCCTAGAGATCAACAAAACTGCTCCACCACAGAGGAAATACACCATTTTTATATAAGGAGAAAGACGATCACCATGACTTCAAATCTTGCTATAGGGTGATTGCTCTGATTGACTCCCACTATTGCGATGAGAGAGTTGTTAGTTCCAAACAGTGATGCGAAGAGGCCCGAATCAAAGCGATCTTCTATTCCACGGTTTTACCAGAGTCTAAGAGTGTTGGCTTAGAACCACTGCACACAGGCTTCAACTCGCCCTAGTTGACTTAGCTCTATTTCTACATTTGTGCTCAAATCGTCTCAGTTACTGCAGCATATTTCATCTTTTAACCCACTCTCCCTCCATGCCTCCGATCATAACCAGCAAGTTCTTCATAGCCGATTTGTGCATGTTTTTATAAAGACTACAACAAAAAAAACTTGGGAAAAAAAAACTGCAATCTTCAAACTAAGATCAAAACATGAAAAAAAAGCCCTACAATCCTTGAACCAGCTTCAACAACATGAAAAGAAAGAGAGAGAAAGAGAGAGAGAGAGGTAGTGTGCTTTAGTAACAGAGAGAATAAGAGGAAGAGAAAGCTAGAGAGAGAATTGGAAGATGGAGTGTTAGGAGAGAGAGAGTTTTGTGAGAAAACGGTAAGGGAAGGAGAGAATAAATATTGCTAGTCTTAGTTATTTATGATTTGTGTGGTCTAAAATACCCTCACATAAAACAAAATCATGTGTGGGACTAAAAAAAGACAAAATTGTAATAAAAAAGCAAAATTGAAAATTAAAAGAACAGATGGATATGAAAGAAAAACAACCAAAACAAAAGGACAAAGCTAGAATAAAAATGTGGTCGAAATTTTACTGTAAATTCCTGGATAACCTCTTTTATTCATAGAATGTATATATATATGGAGTTATGTCATATTTTTTTTTTTATAAATTTTTTTTATAAATGCCTAGGCCACCCTAAATTAAATTTGGGTTGATTACACTTTGTTCCCTCGAACTTTCACTCAATTCACAATATACCTCCAAAACTACTGATTGAATCAAACTGGACTCTTGAACTTTCAAATCTTCCTAATCTCCTCATTCCGTTTACTAGCAGTGTTAAATCTAACAAAAATTCACTATAAAATTTTTATCTAATTTATTATCATTGACCATATAAAATATAAAATAATATATGCTATCAATTAATAATAAATCATTAATCATTAACCATATATAAAATTATTTTATATATAAATTGCAAGCAAGTATGAATAATTTATGTACACAATGAAATTATTTGATATTCATTAACCATATATAAATTAATAAAAAAATTATTTATTGATTATGATTTAGTATTAATTGATAACATATATTATTTTATATTTTATATGGTTGAGCTAATAAATTAGATGAAAATTACATCTTTACAGTGAATGTTATGTACATGAGTAGCATGTGCAGTGAATTTTCATTAGATTTAACGCTGATGGTAAACGGAAGGGAGAATTGGAAAGTTTTGAAAGATCGAGGGTCTACTTTGATGCAATTAGTAGTTTCGGAGGCACATTGTGAATTGAGTGAAAGTTTGAGGAGGCAAAGTGTAATTAACTTATTAAATTTATAGCTTCGTCTCTTCAGTTCTATATTCTAATTTTTTTTTTATAGAGAAATGATATTTGTAATCGTGAAGTGTGCAAGCACCACACAATTCTTTTAAAAAATAAATAAATATGAGATCCATATAAAAAAAATTAATTTTTTAATAGTAGACTTCACTTTTTTTTCAAAACAATTATGTGATACTTGAACATTATACAATTGTGCATGACATTACTCATGATGTAGGTCTTAAAATAACAAAAAATATTTTAGTGAAAAAACTGATCGATGTTTGAGGAATCTGCAGAGTTTGAACCACGTAGCCCACCCATATTATTCTGACACAATATCACCGTTTGTTAACAGATAATTGATAAACTTATTACTACTAGGAAAGACAATGTGCTTCGCACGTGTGTTCAGTTTAATTTTACATAATTTTTTATTTTTTAAATAAATAAATTACTTTAAAAAGTAGAAATAATGAATTATAGAGAAAAAAATTCAGTTCATCATCTCATATACTATACAATAACATGTGATTTCTCATTTTCATCATTCAATTTAAACATATATATTGATGTTTAAATATGTGTGTTTACACATCAAAAAGAAAATATTGATAACTATTGTGCAAAATATCACGTATGTTATGTGCAAAAATATGAGAAATAGGTTACCTATCAATTTATAATGAACAACAAAATGATAATTTAAATTCATACAAATTTTTAATTTTAAATATCAATGGACAGAATTTTATTTTTATTTCAAGATTTTATTCTTGATCATAATAAATATCACATATGTTATGTATAAAATATTGACAACTATAACATAGAAATTATAATAATATGTTAATTTTAAACTTAGAAAGTAAATTACATTACTAAGTGTTAAATAATTTAATCATATAATTATATTTTATCAGTTATAACTACAAAAAAGAATTTGAACAAGTTGTAATACATTATAAATTTTCAAAGTTAAATTTGGATTAGTTCTTAAAGTACAAATTAAAGGAAAAAAATAGTGGAAAGAAATAAAATTTATTTTTTTAAGATTTTATTTTGAATAAACTCAATCTTTATTCAAAAATATGTAAAATAAAAATTCAAACATTATATAAATTTTCAGAGAAGAAAAAAATTAAAAATTTTCTAATAAATATTAATATATTCTAGACCATATTATTCAGTGCTATAAATAATGTTAGTTACTCTAAAGACAGTTTAGCTCTTAGTTTAATAACGTAAACCAGATTATCTTAATTTATTTCAAAAGTTTTCATAACCATTTTTTAATAACAATGAAGAACATTAATTTATTTAACATTTTTACACTTGGCTAAATATGATAGTAATAATGATATATTATATTTTTAAATTATTAAGTAGTTGGATGCGTGTGTTGTATATTTGTTATTTCCAAAATAAATGTATAATATGTTAATTTTAAAATTCAAAACTACAGTGGTAAGTAATAACTAATTTAATCATATATTTTATAAATTCTCATCCTTGACTTAAAAAAAAATTATACAAACTATAGTACATTAGAAATTATAGATCTACCTCAAATAGTGTAATTAATTTTAAGTTAATTAATAAATTATTCAATTTATCCGAAAATGGAAAAAAAAAAAGTTTATTTCCAAATAAATCATTAAACAAAAATCATTAATAAAAGGGAAAACAATTCAATTCAATATTTACATAATTCAAAATTATAGGAAATAAAATATTGCAGAATATTAAAGTTTAATTTTCAAGATTTTGATTTTTTATTAAAATTTTATGAAGAGTTGGTATCAATTTGGGAAAAAAAAAAATACTATAGTCCAATTGTAAAGCTCAATCCAATTTGTAACATTACTCATTTTTCATATCTAAAGTCTAAGAGCAGTGCTACACCCTTTGAGATGGTTCCGATAAAGACAAAATTTTTTTTTTGATTTGTTTATTCAATTTTTTATATCCTTAAATATTAAAAAAAAATTCACAATATCATTAAAAATATTTTCTTATAATAATAAGATAAGATAAGATGAATTAATAGTGTTTCTATACCTAAGTGGAACCTAAAATCATAGGCAAAATAGAAAAAATTTTATTGGACGAAAATACTGTTCACGACAGCTTTGATTCGCTCGCGGTGGTCAACGGCGGCACGAGAGGGGCTGAGAATGAAACAGGAGGGACGCCGGATGGAGGGGAAGCGAATGAGCCGTGTGGTGTTGGCCACGCTGGAGTGTGGCGGCGCACTGGAGGCGAAGAACAAACATACTGGCCATGGCTTCGATTGCTTCGTGGCGATTAACTGCGGCACAATAGGGTCTAAGATTGGAAGGGGAGGGACGCCTGCCGGAGGGGAAGAGAATCGGCGGGGCGGTGTTGGTCACGCCGACGTGCGGCGGTGCTCTGCAGGAGACGAAGCGGACGGGGGAGAGGGATGTGACAAAACGGGAATTTTGCAATACAAGCAAGGGCAAAATGGGAAGAAGTCAGGGACAAAACAGAAATTGAGAAACAAGAGCAGGGACAAAATGAGAAAAAAAAATTAGACGAAATACTGTTCCTAAGCTATTCGCACTTTATATATAAGTAGATATAACAACTTGTTTATAATTATGTGCTAAAATAATATTATTTAAAATTTAAAATTTTATTTTATTTTTGATTTAATGGGTTTAGATTTAATAAAAAATATTATTATATTTAAAATTATTTATAAATTGTGAATGGGTTAACAACCCTCTCTCGTGACTTTGTTTTTTTTTTTCCCTATGCACCCACTCTCATTAGTTGCCCGTGAAAAAGAAAATCCCTGTACGTACCATTTAAGGACGTTTTTAACTTTTTAAGGCTTTATCAAATTGAAAATGTTGTCCTCTCGTTGATATATATTTTTTATTTAATGATTAAGATAATATTTTTTAATAATTTAAATATTTAAAAACAACATGTAAAAAAATAAAAAATATAGTGAAAATGGACTAACGGATGCTCTGCGGTGACTATAGAGCCACCTTATCAAATAGTAAATCTGTAGTTGTACAGTAATAATTATTTAGAGCACATTATTTACATTATTTAAATAAATTTTAAAATTTTAAAATCAAATTATATTATATAATTACGTATTTTGCAAGATATATCATCTACAATGACTTAAAATTATAATTTTTTAAATTTAATTTTTGGTTCTATAAATTGGTCATGATATAAACACTTTGTCCTCGAGAGGAGATGGTTGAAAACAAAAGCAAACATTAAAAATATCAAAAGAAGAAATTAATGAAAAAGAAAAGAAATCCCATATTTCAAGTTTTTCTTCCCTTGCACTCGAAGAAGAATAAAAACGAAGCAAAACCCGCTCCTACTCCGACTCTGAAATCACCTCTCCTCCTAATGAGTTGCACGTTCACTTTCTATGCCTTCCAACAACTTTCTGAGTTATAAATATCTCTCTATCGCAGCCCTTCAATCAGCAGCACAAGTCATTCTCTTTGCTGTTACATTCAAAATGGAGGCCAAATGGTCAGTGGTCTTGACAATGGCGTTGATGTTAGTGCTCGTCAATGGCGATGAGTCTTCTGTAAAGCCGGTGGTGAAGAGAGTGAAGGGCCAAAGGGTTTGCCAGAAAGGGTGGGAGTGCAAAAAGTTCTCTCCTCACTGTTGTAACGAGACCATTTCTGACTACTTCCAGACGTACCAGTTTGAGAACCTCTTCGAAAAGCGTAATACCCCTGTGGCTCATGCAGTCGGCTTCTGGGACTACCGTTCTTTTATCACTGCTGCTGCCGATTACCAGCCTGATGGATTTGGCACCACCGGCGGGAAGCAAACTGGGATGAAGGAAGTTGCAGCTTTTCTAGGCCATGTTGGCAGCAAAACCTCCTGTGAGTTAAAAAGAATTTAAGTTAATTGTTTTGCAATTTGGTTTTGTCTTATTGGTTTGTGTTTGACGACTTATTTTCGATTAGGGTCTTAATTCATTGAGTTTTAAATGGATCATAGGGTTAAGCTTTATATGTGCTTTAAGCAAAATTTTGTAGCTAGGTTGCGTTTAAAATGATTAATTGTGGGATCCTAATTATCCTCTAATATTCCTTTCCTCAATCTGCTTAAATTAATGGAGATCCACGGAAGTAAATATAAGTGTGTTTATGTTCTTGAGTCCAGAAGGACGAGGATTTTAGGTTGCGTTTAGGTGCTGAGACGATATCAGATGATTTGAGTTAATCTAAGAATATTAGTGTTTTGTGGGTCTTATTGAGATATGTTTGAATGTATGAAATATGTTGAGATATTTATTTGAATGTATGAACTAGGTTGAGTCTTGAGATATGTTGAATTTTTATGAAAAGTTAAAAAAGTAGTAAGTCCCATCAATGATTGGTTTGAGATAGGTTGATATGAGTTTGACACCCAAACATATCCCAAATATGAAGTATAAGATTTTGGGTCCTACATTTAAGAGAAAACGAACAAAGCATTGTGGTGTGAGTGAATCCATCCATGGTGGTAAGCTACAAGATTCTATTCTGGATCCTAAAAGCTATATATATATATATATACACACACGTATCATCTGGCTGTAAAATTATGGTCAATTTATCCTTTGCTCATGAGTGATGGTTTTGTTTGCCAATTAAGAAGCAATATGATACAACTTGATGGATCAGGTGGATACGGGGTGGCAACAGGGGGACCTTTGGCCTGGGGTTTATGCTACAACAAGGAACTGAGCCCCGACTCTTCCTACTGTGATGAGTACTATAAACTCACTTATCCATGCACTCCTGGAGCTGCTTACTATGGCCGTGGTGCCATTCCTATCTATTGGTATGTATTTTCACCTTTCTACTCTCCTCAACCCTTTCACTAATCCATGCATCCCTCCATACTATTAATTTCCCCCATATGAGTATTAAGTTCCATAGAGAAGTTAGTTTTCTTTTTTGAAGTAAGGTTGTTCTTTGTCCTAAATTTTAAATCTCCAGTCACATCAACCATTTGGCACAAGCTAAGTGGTTACCATTTAAGTTGTTTTTTTTTTTTTTTTGATAACAAGGAAACTGTTTTATTCATCATCAAAGCAATTACATCATAGAATCAGATCAAATAATTTGTGAAATACAATCAGGAAAAAAATCCCACCAAATTATCAAATCCTCTAGATTCCATGCAAATCTTGCCAAATTATGGGCTGCTTCATTTCATTAGCCATAATGTTCTTGATCTCATAAGTCAGATTTTCCCATACGGACATTGAGGTGCCATCTCTAGTCAATTCCTGCACCACAAGAAGTGAGTTACTCTCTACTTGCAGCTCAGCTATACCCAAGGGAATGCACATCTATAAACCTCGCAGAATAGCAATAAGTTCAATTTCCATAGGATCCTGCAGTTCATGTTCTGGTTTGCTAGCAGAGAAAATAACCATCCCGTGTTCATCCCTTAAAACCATCCCCACACCTGGTCTGCATTGATCATGGAAAAGAGCTCCATCTATATTCAATTTCAGAACCCCTGCAGGTGGTGGCAGCCAACAACAACGAGCTTTCATCTTTCTTTTTTTTTTTTTTTCTTCTGCAGCAGTTTTATGCTTCTGATGTAATGATAATGCATGATCAACAACCCGCCCAGGTGAAGGAACATTATCTTCATAAAGTTTCTGGTTTCTCCTATAACACATACTCCAAGCCATCAGAAACAACTTCTCTATCTCTCCAATATTTCCTCTACTCAGCATAGTTAATGCAATTCGAACAAAATCCATCCTGACATCAGTTTCTTAAAAGAAACTGAAATGGTTATACCAGCAATCCATTTAAGTTGTCGATGCATGAAGTTTAGACCGTAGACTTACATTGTTCGTTAATTAAGTGGCTGATGTGGTTGTACTGCATCAGCTGTTACGTGAGTTTGCAAAAGTATATGCAGTAGAAGTTGTATCATTCTTAGCAACACTCAAGAAAGTTCTACATTAAAGTCTTTGCTAATGTTAATCTAATGGTTACATCTAATATTTTCTCCGAGTACGCTTTCATCAGGAACTACAACTATGGAAAAACAGGGGAAGCCCTGAAGGTTGATTTACTGAACCATCCGGAATACATAGAACAGAATGCTACCTTGGCCTTCAAGGCAGCAATTTGGAGGTGGATGACCCCAACCAAGCAGCATCAACCTTCAGCCCACGATGTCTTTGTTGGAAACTGGAAACCCACCAAGAATGACACTTTGAACAAGCGTGTTCCTGGTTTCGGCACCACCATGAATGTGCTCTACGGAGATTCTGTCTGCGGCCAGGGTGACAGTGATTCCATGAACAACATTATCTCCCATTACCTATACTACCTTGATCTTATGGGTGTAGGCCGTGAAGAAGCAGGGCCTCATGAAGTGCTCAGCTGCGGTGAGCAGGTGGCTTTCAACCCTTCCTCTTCCTCTTCCTCTTCCTCTTCTTGAGTTTTGCTTGCTTCGTACTTACTGTACAGGATTAATAAGAGAGGGAAACTATAACACAATTACTGAAGAAAAAGGGCTGAAATACGAGGGACAGAACGTAAAAAAATACAGAGTTTTGTCCGTGCGAAGATAAACGAGCGCGATACTACATTTGATATGTAAATGTTGAGATGTTATTGTTATCGAATTTCTAGTAATTTGAATCTATTTACGTGTAGTGGGATTGATTGATGAAACATTTATGCCTTCAAAGAAATCTGAGGATGTTTTGAAGATGCCTTCGCTCATGATCTTCACGTTGTTATAAAGCACTCTGTTTTGAAAAGCTAGACATGGAAGTATATAATAGCTTTGGTGTATTTTTAAGAGTTATGTTATATACAAGTATTAATTGGCTGGATATTGTGTGATTCGTTACAATTTTAAAAAGAATTTAAACACTATTATTTCACTACAAAAAAGTTGGCTTTTTGCGGCCAAATTATTTTCGGCAGATTAAAACACTATTAATTCATGCTTGTTCTATCAAGTGTTATGCACAAAATGGTGGAGGGGAAGGAAGCCATAAAATTCTTTGAAAGGATGAGGCTCGTAGGATGTAGGCCTAGTGGTGTTACACTTCTGAGCACTATGCATGTATTGTTGACTTCCTCTCCCGTTCAGTGCACTTTGGACAAGTTGAGGAGTTTCTTTGGGATTTGCCCTTTGTTAAGGATAAGGATGATGGAGAAGATAAGGATGATGTAGAAGCCATCGGAGACTAGTCTAAAGTGTTTCTGTATGGAAGTGTGTGGTTGATATTTTTCTGAGTAATTCTATATATAATTGTGAATTGTATAACTGTCACGTAATTATTTTAAAAAAGAATAAAATTTATTATTAAAAATTTAATTTTTTTTTTATGTGGATTCTATTTTCCTCAACATGACTTCTACAAAATTCTTTATCTTTTACAGCATCCTTATCCTTAACACCCTTTGATCCGGGAATTGGGTTTTGGAAAACATTGCTTGGAGGTTGCCAGATTCACTCGAATGTAGGTTGCCAGAATTGGGGAATTGACTTTATATCCTGAAGATGTGTCATCATTGTAACTCTGTCAAACGCACATTCTGCATCTGGTAGATGGTCTTATGTTTCAACAATGAGTCGAGCTTCAGGCCGGATGGGTTTAAAACCCATTTTCACACCTACCAATTAAATAATGACACGTAGACATTCCATAAAAATTCTCAATATAGTCGCATATACTCCAAAACATCTCCCCTTCCTTCTTTCTCTCGTCTCCCTCCCCAAACTGAGAAATCGGAATTTCATTTACAAAATGGAGTAATCTCTGGACAGATTCCTTAGGGAGAGTCACTCTCAAGAGGTCCATTCCCATCCTCCCATCTCAGTTGGATTAATTCCTTATTTTTCCCTGCATCTCAGAATCTACCGGGTTGCATAATCAAATTGCGGCACACAGGTTCATCACTATCAGTGTAATGCATGGGTATGTATGAAAATGATAGAAACATGTATAAATTTTATTTTATAAAGATACCCTTTTAAAAAAATTTTGAAAAATATCATGTCAATCTTTATAAATTGACTTCAGTATCAAGATATTTGAAAATATGTCAAAATGGGTATTTGGGTCGGCTGGGAATGGGGAAAAGCAGCACATGGTAGCATTCATTTTGATGAGGCAGGCAAGCAATTACTGCACAAAACACATGAACCATGTGGGTGAATTACTACATTTAAAGTTTTCCAAGAGCATCAGTGACTATAGTGGGATCCGATCAAGCACTGTTCGAAGAATTACTGTTCAGAACTTGTTTTCTTTTCTTTTCTGGTGGGAGAGAGGGCTTTGGCATGACGGAGCTTCAAACTGAAGACGATTTTGCAGGGGCTACCTTCCGTCGGTGTCGAGCGCAGATGGGGGAGGGAGAGGGAGCTTCGTCTTCGTGCATTTTTTTTGGGGCTTCAGGTTTCGCGTGTCTTGCAGATGGGGGAGGGAGGGGAGAAAGAAGGAGGGGGAGACGTTTTCGAGTGTATACGGCTGTAACGAGAATTTCTATGGAATGCCTACGTGTCATTGTTTTATTAGTGGGGTGTGAAGATGGGTTTCAAACCCGTCCGGCCTGAAGTTTTTTCCTTCAAGAATAAGAAGGAGACGAAAGAGAAAAGTATGAAGAGTATTACAGGTCACGGATGGATTGAAATCAGAAGCAAGGTCCACGTTTTTATAAACCGGATCAGGAATCATCACCCAAAGGATGAAATTTATATGGCCTTGTGGTTTTGTATTGAGCATTTAAGGGATCTTGCCGAATCTTACGATTTTCTTGAAGATTCTTGATCTTTGGTAGAATTTTACTTCAGATTGCATGTATAGGTTTCAAAAATCAGATCAACAATTGCTGCAATAAGTTGCACTGAACCTGAAAGAGGGGCGTGAGGAGAGGTGGGTGAATGACTGATACTGTGTACTTTTCTTTGATCTCCGGACATTCCTTGTGAGGGAGGGAGATAAAATACCATTAAACTATATGTTCTTGGGCCTAAATAACATACAAATGGCCGAAAATATTGAGTACCGATCAACACTAGAAAATGTTGTCAAAATTAGATTTTGGGTTCCAATCAAACAACAGAAAATGAACTATTTTCTTTCAAAATCATCTCACTATTTTTCCCTATAAACATTTATAATGAAGCAAACTGAAATTCAAATTCATTGTTCTCATCCTCCTGCAACCCTCGTGTGGTTTGTTCTCTTAGAAACTCCCTTCTATCTCCTCTGCCTTTTTCGTACTAGATTAAGCATCACCTTTTGCAACATTATTAAGGAAAAGTGCTCCAACTTGTAAGAAAGCCCCTTCTATCTATTTCCCATTTTCATAATAATAATAATAATAATAAACATCACCTCAAAATGCAAGGAAAAGTGCTCCAAGCACCATAAAATACTGATAACTTTGAGCCATAAGATAATTGGCGAAAAATGTAGCAGGTCTTAATACCATTGATGGGAGGTGTTGAGAGTCCAAATTTGGTCCCCTAGCCTTGATCCCCAACACCAAAAGAAAAGGGTGGCACTATAGCCACCGAGAATTCGCACCGAGGGATTCTCTCGACAAAGGCAAACTGTCTTTTTTTTTTTTTTTACATACATTTTTTTGAAATCTTTTTATTTATTTTTTAAAATTCACAACATCAATAAAAACACATTTAATCACTAAATGAAGAAAAAAAAATAATAATAAAAAACTATAGGAAGAAATGCTCGGACCCATTATCGAGATCCCAAGCATTTCTCATAAGTACATACATATTCAGAGGTCATTATTGCTTGTTCTGTTTGAAATTTGAGTGTTTCATCCTCTTGATTACTCAAATGGAGCTTTAGGCAGCTCAAGTTTGTCTTTCATGTTATTGCTTCGTTTCAGATGGGCTATAAATGAAATGGGTCCTTTTGGG
>QEOT01003836.1:447654-465261 GCA_003123785.1 Pterocarya stenoptera
GTGCTTTCTTCTTGATAAAAAATGGAAGATCCATTAAGGTCTTCCAGGATAATTGGATCCATCACTCCTCCCCACTTACCCCTCGCCTCAACCAAGATACCTCAACGCTTGTCTCTAGCTTCATCCAACACCAACCAGAGTAATGGGATAGACACAAAGTTTTCTCATCCTTTGAACCAAATATTGCTAACTCAATTCTCAACATTCATCTTCCCACAAATGACAACAATGATGAACTCATTTGGGCGCCATCCCCCTTAGGAAAGTTCTCCATTAAATCAACATACAATCTCATTTCCAGCACTTCAAATGGGTGTCAAATTGTGTTAACAAGTTGTATTCGTGTTGTGTCGAGGCATGTGTATTACACTTAATGGGTCAACATGAACACAACCCGTTAAGGGTTTCGTGTCAAAATTTCAAACACGAACATGACCCGTTACGACTCGTTAATGAATCAGAAATAAATTGACACGACATGACACGATCCGTTCCGTTTCAACCCGTTTACGTTAATGGGTTGAACATACACGATATGACACGACACGACCCGTTTAACCTGATTGATTTTATATAAATATTTAAATATAAATAATATCTATAAAAAATTAAAAATTAACTATAAGTCTAAAATTACAAATCCAAACAAATATGATCCACACATATTGTAATAATATGTTGAAATTACATCCCAAATATAATAAACAAAACACACATAGTAAGTCTATTAATGTCACAATCCCAAATATAATAAAAACACATCTAAACAAATTTAGAGCTTGAAGAATGAGGTAGAGCGTCCTCTTTGCCCTTGTTGTTCCCCAACTCCATTACATTTTCGATTAACTTATTCAATTTAACTTCTTCTTCTTCTATTTAATTTTTTTTATATCAAATAATATTATTGTATTGAAAAATTACAATTATTTATTCAATGAGGTAAAAATAATATTACCTTACTTCTTGCCATATAGCCAATCTCTAGTACAGACTAATGCTTTTACAATATCTAATTTTAGTGCAATCCTAAACTGATCAATGTACGCCCACTAATACTAAAAGTAGATTCAGATGCAACTGTAGAAACTGGAATATTCAAAATGTCACGAACCATATAAGCAAGATCAGGATAACGAAATTCATTTCTTTTCCAAAAGCAAAGAATGTCAATCTTTGCATTTCTATCTGTCCTAAGTTCATCCAAGTAAAGCTCCAATTGACTTTTTTTTCCTATGGGTAGCAAGATCATCAGGTCTAAATGAATCAAATTTCTGTACACAAAAAATAAATAAAAACACTTCAAGTCAATATGTAATTTGAAACAACAATATAATATAAATCATTAAACAAAAAAATATTATTTGATATTACCTGAAGTACTTGTTTATTAATCAAAGACTGATTTTTTGATCTACTAAAAGTGCTATCAGAAGTCGTGGTAGAACATGTGGGTCTACTAGAAGAACAATATTCCATGAAAATAATTTACATTTTTCTCCGAACATTCATATACTCTATGGAATAATTTACATAAAGTTTTGCATAAGAAAAATCAATAAAATAAAGCTTGTATTGAGGATCCAATATAACTGCTATAGCCAACAACACGTTGAACTCAAATCAATATTTCTCAAACTTAGCAAGCATTTTATCAGACATTTTTCTCATGTAGTCATCTTCACCCTTAGAGTGCCGCTTTAATGTAAAATAAATCAAAAATACTGCTAGAAAGTATAGATTGGCTGTAGGGTATTTGGTCCCAGAAAAATCATAAGTGGCTTCACAAAAACTCCCAATAAACTGTTAATCTTCTCTATTTTTTTCCATGCAGATGCTGATGGACAATGCTTAAAATTGGAATCAGTCAACTCTAAATGACTAAAGGCACGACGATAGAAAAGAGCACTCCAAAGCATAAGAAAAGTAGAATTTCATCTAGTGAGAACATCTTGTCTCAACTCTTTCTTGTTATCCAAAGACATTTGATTTATTGAATCTAAAAATTTTACTTTTCTTGTTTGTGACTCTTTGACATACTTGATACTTTCACGAACTTTTTGGATAGCATAATCGATCTCTTTTAACACATCTTGTACTACCAAATTCAGAATATGAGCACAACAACGAAGATGAAAGAACTCACCATCACAAACAAGAGCTTTCTTAATGTTCAATTGAGTTCTTAACAACTCCACTGAAACATCATTAGAAGAAGCATTGTCTAAAATCAATACAAAAATCTTGTATTCAACTCTCCACTCACATAGCAAATTATAAATTTTTTCAGATAAAGATATGCCATTATGTAGTGGTGGTATAAAAGAAAAGTTCAAAACTCCTTTCTGTAGAACCCATTTATTATCTAGAAAATGTGTTGTAATGCACATATAACCATCAGTAGCTATAGAAGTCCACAAATCAGATGTTAGACTAATTCTACCAAGAGAATCATTTAACATGCAATTAATCCTTTTTTTTTCTCGATGATATATCTTAAGCAAATCAGCCTTGGCAATATTCCTAGAAATAATCGAAACCTCTGGATCGAAATATTGTAACAAAAATCTCACCCTCAAATATGCAACAAACTGAAAAGGCAGTTCATGCTTCACAATAGCGACTACTAAAATTTTTCTATATTGTTCAGTATCAAATTGAGTATTTACCGAAAGAGATCCACTATTTTGTGATAACATCATCTGACGAATATCTCATGAATTTCTCCTAGGATATGCGTCAATGTGACACTTCATATTTTCGGTTCTATATTTCCTTGCTGCCATGTAAATAATTCCACACATCTTGCACTTAGCTCATGGCTTGCCATCCTTGTTCTCAGAATTAGAAATCATTTCAAAAAAGATCTATACGCTTGACCATTTCCTTTGTTTTGCTTTGGATTCCTCATTTTGAAAACTTTCTGAATCAAACGAGTCCAAATCAATCAAATCATCATTGTCACCTGCTGCCGAACTCATCTGAAAAGAAACAACAAAAATAAACGTAAATTATGGGTATTATAGATAGAAACAACAAAAAGAAACAACAAATTCTGGGTATAATCTAAATTCCGGGCATTATAGATATAAATTCCAGCCATCTGAAAAGAAACAAAAAAAAAAAAAAAAACAAACGTATAAATTAATATATAGATATTAGAAGACAATTATTGCATCCGTATGGGCATTATATAATGCATTGCATGCTACAATAAACATTAATATGAAGACAATTGTTATCATGTTATGCATTGCAGCCTTTACAGTATGAGACTTAAAACTCTCTCTCACATTCACACAAGTTCACAATCTCAACAAACTATAAATGTAGATGGCCGGCCATGATGTATCATGATGAAGACAACAACACAACTGTCTCTTGATTTTTTGTAAAAAAATAAAAAAAAAATAAAAAATTCTATTATGTAGTATTTAGTAGTACTACTTGTTTACTAAGTACTTCAAGATTTGTAATAATTAGGATTTGCATGTGATGTTAGTAGATCACAGATACAAGAACTTATTCTTTTATTATTATTATTTTTTATAAATTTTTTATAGAGATACATGAACTTATTTGATATTTTTGACACAAGTGACCGTGTGAACTGAGACAAATTGATAAAAAAAAAAAAGAAGAAGCCTGGCCTATAAACTTAGGAAAAAGTATACATAACTTAGATATGAAGTATTTGTTCATTCCAGATGTGTATAAACAATAATGGATTTGATTGTCGGCATGTCTTTTATTAGCATTTTGAAGATTAGGTATTATAGCTCAATTTTCATGGACTTTTGAGGTGAATTGAGTCAACAATGAAGGTCTTTGACTCTTTATCACGTTTGTGGTTAAATTTGGACAGTTTAAAATATCACAGTAAGCCAAACATATCACAATAAAGTCACAAAATTAGGTATATCTTTTATTAGCACATCAAGTATTTAGACTTCAACATCTATATCCAAGTTATCCAATGACTCCAAGCCCTCCAAATCAATGGTAAAGAGAATAATTGTCTACTAATTCTAACTCTGAGAGACTTGAAGTTATGAAGTGAATGAACATTAGCACAATAAGTAAACACAATTCAAATATTTCAGAGAAAAATATATTGTGATTAATACAAAATACTCCAAAATATATGTCAGAAGATAGTCCATGAAATTAAGGGAAATATATTTTGGATCAGTAAACTTTGGATCAGTACATTTTCTCAATCATCAAATCTGTATTTAAAGATACATCTCGGCTAAATTTACTTACAATGGGCGATGGGAGTGGGCGACGCAAGTGGGTGGTGAGATGCGTGGGTACTCTGCAATCTCTGCGTGGGCGACTGCCAAGAAGGACGACGACTCAGGCGAGTTTCCCGTGAAGAGAAACTGGCTGGAGGGGGCACTTGGAGAGCGAGTCACCGAGATTACTGAGAGCAGAGAGCCTATTCGGGGATTTATGAGCAGCTTTGGTAGTTTTTCGACTCCCTCTGCGATGGCCGATGGCGAGCAACGAATAACCCAATGAGATTTGATTATCACGACAAACGGAGAGGGAAAAGCGACGGAGGAGAGAAGAGGACTTACCATCGACGTGTTTTGTGGTGTTTCTGGGGGGATGGCGTCTGGACTTGGAGAATGGAGAGATCGAGTGAGCTGAGAGCAGAGGAAAGAGCCATAACAATTCGAAAATGAGAGGGGGGGATGGGGGGCGGCGTGGGTTATTAGAATTTAGAGTTAGGGTTTTTTTTTTTTTTTTGTAGTTTTAGGTCTTAAGGGTAGAAAGGTAATTTTGATTTTTATAACGGTTTGACCCATTAGTGACCCGTTAGGAAATCGTGTCTCAACGGGTTAACCTGTTTTGACCCAAACCCGTTAAGACTAAACCTAACCCGCTTTTATCGTGTCGTGTTTGCGTTGGGTTAACGGGTTGTGTCACATATTGCCATCCTTAACTTCAATACCCCTTCAAAACCCAGATCAACCTGCAACTCAATGAAAAAAACTCTAAAAACTGAAACTTCATGCTTGTCTTAAACTCCTACTCTGAAAAATCAATGGGAACTCCTTCCCCACAAAAAGCAATATTGCCTCTTGCCTCCACCTTCCATCCATAACAGATATCTCTTGTCCAATATGCCATTCCACCCCCGACACACTAGAGCACATCTTCCTTATTTTCCATTTATCACGTGTTATTTGGCGTCAATCCCCATGGCCCCTAAACATTGAAATATTCTCAACTCAACCCATACAAAATTGGATCAACCTGATAATTTCCCCCAATCTCACTCTAAACCTCTCATCCGACCACACCCATCCCTTTCAAATATTTTGCCTCCATAGCCATGGATCAAACTTGGATGTACCGCAACAAAGCCAATCTACGACAAACAATCCCTTTAGCCTTAGAGATCTCAAACCTAGTCAATTGCCTTTCTGTAGAACACACAACAGCCTAGCAACAAAAGCTAAAAAATCCCAATTGTGCAACTTGGTCAACCCTTTTTTCGGTTTCATGAAGGTCAATTATGATGCAATTATCCAGAAAAAATTCACCATTATTGTAGGCATATGCAACAACTCTAGAGGAGAAGTTCTTAAGTCATGGGCAAAAAGCATCCAAGCATCTACCCCTCTCTATGGTGAAGCACAAGCAGCATTACTGGCTATCAAAGAAACTCTGGCGCTCAAAGCACAATTCATTTTCTTAGAATGCGACTCTCAACTAATCCATAAAGCCATCAGTGATAGCCACGAAGATATTGATTGGTCCATCCAAAACATCATTGAGGATTGTCGATGTAAAAATAGTTGTTCTACGCAACACAACACTTAGAGGAGGTTGAATAGGTCTAGTACAATTTTTCTGGTCTAATAAAAAATATTGACAAGCAAACAATTAATCAAATACACAAATCACACAAATAATCAACACAAAAATTTGTTCACGAAGTGGAAACTCATTTGAAGAACGTTTTCAAAATTTAAAACCACTCCGGATGTATATCACCACCACAAATCTACTATAGAAATTTTAGTTCGTTACACCCAATTTAGAAACACTCATAAAACCTTTGCAGTAGCTAAACTTGTCTTGCAACTCCACGAGTAGCTCACTCGATCTCTACATGCATTTAGTGCCAGAACTCTGACTTTTTTATAGTTTCCCACGACAACCTCTCAATCTCTGCATCCATAGCAGATCCGAAAACCTTCCTGCCAAAGAACACATCCACTCCAATGGACTCAATTGTATTTAATTTTGAGTGTGATATGATGGAGGTCTATTTTCCAAGAGATTCAACTTTGAATTTGGGGGAGAGTTTCTCTCCAATGCTCTTGGATGGAGGCTATGTTTTTCCTCTCTATTTCTCCACAAAAGGGTAGAATGAAATGTTCTCTTTTATTCCTCCCAAGAAACACGGTGCTCAAACCCTAGGAAATTAAGTTGTCTGATCATTTTCGAGTGCACATTGTACTTCAAAAGCCGCTTGAGCTCCAAGTCGAGCGAGGGTTGAGCAAGCTCTCTAGATGATCTTCGCTCGAGCGTTATGTCAAGCGCGTGTTGAGCAAACTCTCTGCTTGGTCACTGCTCGAGCTTTATGTCGAGGGAGAGAGTTGAGCGGACATCCTAGCCATTCTCGCTTGAGCACTATGTCGAGCCAATGTTGAGCGAACTCTCTGTATGAGTTCCGCTTGAGCGTTGTGTCGAGCTCACGTTGAGCGCACGTTGAGCAAACTCTCTGTATGAGCTTAGCTCGAGGAGTGTGTTAAGCGCCTGTCGAGCGAACTCTCTATTTAAGTCTCACTCGAGCGTAAGTCGAGCGAACTTCCTGTATGTGTTTTGCTTGCGTCGTGTTGAGCTCACTTGACCCCCTTTTCACTTTGACACACTTCAACACTTGTTATAACACAATTTTACAAAGGTTTTCACAAGAATATGCCAAAACACTCATTTTTACATTAACAGCCGACATCACCTCAGGTAGTTAACGAACTGGAGATCCTTACATGTCCCCATAAGTGCCAACCATAAGGCACATGAGCTTGCTCAAAGGGTTGCTAACTCATTACGCATTACCCAGGATCCTGTCATTCATGACTGTCTCTATTGGTGATCTCATACTAGATTTGACCCCCATAGTTTTTCTTTATGCTCTATAATAACTATGTATTCACTTTTGTTTAATATATGGTTGGTTTGAGAAATAATAATAATAACAAATGTCATGGGATGTTATATATGGTGGGGGGACATATGTATTCTCTTTTGTAGTTTTTCTGGTCACTGTTTAATTCTCACTTCCTGAATTTTTCCTTCGTATTATTTCGTTGGTACATAGTGATATCAAAGATTCAAAGTTTCCAAATTGTTAATAACATTAAGCAATTAGTGAATTTTGGTGGCAAGAGTCCTAAAGGAAAAAGAGATAGATAGATGGATGACACCTTAGCAACAAATTAATCAACGAATAACATGCATGGATAATGAGGAAGCTTGGGCCATATTGCCCTCTAGATATGTATGATAAATGAAGAAAGCCTCATCCATGACCTTTTTCTGAGATATGCTGCATGCCATGCTCAGGTATGACAAGAAGATGGTCAGCTAATCAAATCTATCCAAGAAAATTTTCATATGACGTGGTTAGTTATTTCTTACGAAAATAACTATTTTCTGTTAAAATAAGTATGTTTTTGTTATAAATAGTAATTCTCATCTAAAATGATATGTCAAAAATGCTCATTTTTCTTGTCGTGCCTTTAATAGATTTGGGCGCGCAGTAATTCAAGGGAACTATCTCTCTATATATACAGGCACCTATAAGTTTATAACTCATCCCAAAATCAAACCAAGCGCCTCTAGCTTGTTATCCCCGTATGGCTCACAACAAAATGAAGCCCTCATTTACCCTCTTTCCAGTACTTCTTTTGCTTCTCATCCTTTTCTCTGTTTCCTTTAGCGCCATAGAGGCTCGGTCACCATTTGCATGCAATCCTCAGGAGGCGCTGACGAGGAACCTCGAGTTCTGTAAGACATCGCTGCCTATAAATGTGAGAGTAAGAGACTTGATCGGGCGGTTGACATTGCAGGAGAAGATTAGGCTGTTGGTGAACAATGCCGCGGCAGTGCCCAGGCTGGGCATTCAGGGCTATGAGTGGTGGTCGGAAGCGCTTCATGGGGTGTCCAATGTGGGCCCAGGTGTTAAATTCGGTGGGGCCATTCCTGCGGCCACCAGCTTTCCTCAAGTCATCACCACTGCTGCTGCTTTCAACGAGTCACTTTGGGAGAAAATTGGAAAGGTACGTGCGTAAGGATTTTGTTTGATTTTCATGTCTGATTAATTATAATTTGTCTCTCACCAATACATTAATCTGTATATATATCATGTGATCTCTGCTAAAGCTGTCAAACAATTATGGTTTCTTTTTAACGTCTCAAGAAAACAGAAAGCATGTTTTTCACGGGTTAGATAGGTTGGACCCGTGAAAAAGGTACGTACTGTAAAATTTATTTTGGTAGCGACGGCATGTGGTGCGCATCATATATTCTTAGCATAGTTTTATAATCTAGTCATCAGTTGGATAAACATGAACAAAATCAATAAATAATAAAGAAGTGAAAAGAAACGTGCAAATTAAGATACTTGACTATTTTGATTGAAACTTTGACTGGTTTTTTGTCCCAAGCTGCTTGCAAATTCTACGTGCATGTTACTTTCAGATGATTCATAATTTGTACATCATGTGTAGGTGGTGTCTGATGAAGCTAGAGCAATGTACAATGAAGGAACGGCTGGTTTGACATATTGGAGCCCGAACGTGAACATATTCCGAGATCCTCGGTGGGGTCGGGGTCAAGAGACACCAGGAGAAGACCCGCATTTGGCCTCAAAGTATGCAGCTAGATATGTCCAGGGACTCCAAGGCAATGATATTGCTGGAGATAGGCTTAAGGTTGCAGCATGCTGCAAACACTACACGGCCTATGATCTTGATAATTGGAAAGGGATGGATCGCTTCCATTTCAACGCCAGAGTAATTAACCAACTTTCAACCAATTCAGATATATAATTTGCTATATAAATATATATATATATATATATAATTCCTCGCTCTCTTCAAATTATTTGGCTGAAAGAGGTTGTATTTTGGTGTGTGTGTAGGTCAGCAAGCAGGACTTGGAGGACACCTATAACGTGCCATTTAAGGCATGTGTGGTGGAAGGGAAAGTTGCCAGTATAATGTGCTCATACAATCAAGTCAATGGAAAGCCCACCTGTGCTGATCCTAATCTACTCAAAGGCACCGTCCGTGGAGAGTGGCACCTAAATGGGTGAGTGAAACCCACCTTACCTGCAGATTCATGCATGTTCCAATAAATTGCTTTGTATGATCTCTTCTATATATCCACCATTCATTATTTTTGTGATGGGCCATACATACAGATACATCGTCTCCGACTGTGACTCCGTACAAGTTCTATATGAACAGCAACATTACACACGTTTACCAGAAGAAGCGGCTGCATATTCAATAAAATCAGGTCAATGAAAAAGAATTAAAAATAAAAATCAGTTACTACTGTTATATTATCTTTAATAATTTAAATTAAATTTAGTTATATAAGGTTTTATTACCTAACTGTATAGATAAATTAGTTGGAGTTCAATTAGCTTATTATTGTGACGTTTTGCAGGCTTGGATTTGGACTGTGGACCCTTCTTGGCAGTGCACACAGAGCAGGCCGTGAGACGAGGCCTGTTAACTGAAGCTGACGTTAACAATGCATTATCAAACACAATTGCGGTGCAAATGAGGTTAGGTATGTTTGATGGGGAGGGATCCGGACATCCGTTTGAGCAGTTGGGCCCAAAAGATGTATGCACCCCAGCCCACCAACAGCTAGCCCTTGAGGCTGCTAGACAAGGTATCGTTCTACTAAAAAATCATGGGTCGTCATTGCCACTGTCCACCAAGACTCACCGGACTGTAGCAGTTATTGGGCCCAATTCCGATGTTACAGTTACAATGATAGGAAATTATGCTGGTAAGTCATGTATTTTCGTGCATTATGATATATTTGAAGAAAAAACTTGATAGTATTAGTAAGAATGACATGATCTATAACTGTATTCAAATATTTTTTTAATTTTCTGTTTGATTCAGGTATTGCATGTGGTTACACAAGCCCACTACAAGGAATAGGGAGATATGCTAGGACCATTCACCAAGTTGGGTGCGGCGATGTTGCCTGCAATGGGGTACAAGGATTCGGAGCGGCGGAGGCTGCGGCCCGGCAAGCCGATGCGACTGTTTTGGTAATGGGATTGGACCAATCTATTGAGGCAGAGACTAGAGACAGGGTAGGGCTCCTCTTGCCAGGACACCAACAAGAGCTTGTTTCAAGGGTGTCCAAAGCCTCTAGAGGGCCTACTGTGTTGGTGTTGATGAGTGGTGGACCTATTGATGTGTCGTTTGCGAAGTACGATCCCAAAATCAGTGCCATCCTATGGGCTGGCTATCCTGGTCAGGCTGGAGGAGCTGCCATTGCAGATGTTTTGTTTGGTACAACCAATCCAGGTACCCAATTGCACATGGCATTTTATTTTTACTTGCTTGGCCTAATCAACAAGTTAACTTATGTAATTGTTCTTTTTCTCTAGGAGGAAAACTTCCCATGACATGGTACCCAGAGGGCTACATAGCAAGGTTGCCAATGACAATCATGGACATGCGGGCAAACCCATCCAAAGGCTACCTTGGTCGTACCTACAGATTCTACAAGGGTCCTGTGGTGTTCCCTTTTGGCTACGGCTTGAGCTACACCAAATTCAACATGGGACTAGCCTATGCTCCAAAGGATATTACCGTCACTGTCCCCCCTCATGCCTTCAAAAACTCCTCCATGATGAGCAATGGTGTCAAGATCAAGCACACTAACTGCGATGAACTCATAATACCCGTTCATGTTGATGTGAAAAATACAGGAACTTTGGATGGGAGTCTTCCGCTTCTTCTATTCTCAACCCCACCTCCTGGGATGTGGCTTTCCAACAAGCAATTAATAGGCTTTGAGAAAGTTAATGTTGTGGCTGGGAGTAAACAACGAGTCAAGATTGATGTTCATGTGTGTAAGCACCTCAGCATCGTTGACAAATATGGGATTCGAAAAATTCCAATGGGTAAACATAAACTTCAAATCGGAGATGATCTTGAGCATTTGATTTCAGTCCAAGCAAGTCTAGGAGATTTGAATCCTACAGGACCGTGAAACTTATGATGGTAACTAAATCTAAGGTCAACAATAAAGACCACATGATCTGTACTTAGAAGGGTAGAATTCTTTTTTATCATCAATAATTGGCCAAGAAAATAACAAATTAGTATGTACTATTTTTATTTGTTTTAGGTTGTAATGTGATATTTGGGTCTCCATATATACGTTCCATATGTGAAGACCATAAAAATGTTCAATAAATAGCTGAAGGCTGTGTATTGGAACGTGGATTTGTATTTAGGAGTTGTGACTTGGAATCAAAAGATTTGAAATGATCAATGGATTTAAGATTTATTGTTAATTTGCAATATCAGATGCTTGAGTGATCAATGGCTATATATATATGCTATGAATGTGAATTTGAAGTCTTTTATTAAGCTCTCCAATTTCCAATGTAAGAAATTCATTATATTAAAATAATGCGTGTGTATGTACAAGACTAAAATGTCATATTAATTATACATTTGATATTCACTGAGGTACCCTATACACCATGTACCAACTTTAATTAAAGAATAAAATAAACATACGAATGTAAAGAGTTTACATTACAATCTAATACTCCCCTTCAAGATGGACTATATATATTTAATAGTCTCATCTTGCTAATGAGATGGTAAAACTGGTACAACCCGAGAGACTTTGTCAAGATATCAGCAATTTGACAATCTGTCTTGACATGAAATAGCTTGATAACACCAGCTTGCATCTTCTCCCTCACAAGATGACAATCTATCTCAACATATTTGGTTCTCTCATGGTATACCGGATTGGAAGCTATGTGGATAGGAGTTTGGAAGTCTTCTTTCATTCTCAAACAGTTTCTTTTTTCAATAATCTCATTGTTGTTTTAAGTACTCTATCTATGGTAAACCAACTTGCACGCGGGTTAACTTGTTATACTGATCGATGAGACTGCATTGGATTGACCATATAATACTGTAGCTAGTGAGTTTTAAAAACAGATTCAAGTTAACTTTTAATTTGGCACCATGCATGCAGTTCAAATAGTACTATTGGTTTTGAACTTAAATTGGTAATTAAATACGTATCGATAGATGGATGACACCTTAATTCGCAAGAAATTAATCAATGAATAACATGCATGGACAATGAGGAAGAAGCTTCGGCCAATATTAATGCCCTTTTATGCTTGATAAATGAAGAAAGCCTCATCCATGACCTTTTTCTGTGATATGCTGCATGCATGCCATATACGCTCACATGAAGATGGCATTCTTGACCAATTAATTTAAGGAAAATGATAGTTTGTCTCTTCATTTTATCCATTCATTTTGATGGCTTCGAATTTATTTTTATTTTTTTTACTTAATGATTTAGAAAATAATTTTTAGTGCATTAATATATATTTTTTATTTTTTAAAAATATTTAAATATGTTAAAAAAAATAAATATAAAAATCCACACTGCCTATCAAAGTGGGCTGCGGTTGTAAATGCAAGCAGGAACCATGCATGCATCCCGCTTGTATGTAATAATCCCCTCTTAACCCCCCACTAGATTTAATTTAGTCATTGTTCAATGTATTGTCGTTTAATATCATAGAAAAAAGCAAAAACAAAAGAGAGAGAGAGAGAGGATTCTTATGACTTATGAGGTCGGTTTTTGCATAATTTATTGTTGTCTGTGAGTTTTTTGAACGGTAATAAATGCTCAATAAAGACTACAAAATAATGAATACGGATGAGAATTCTTGAAATTTTGTCTTTAATTTATTTCTCTCTACTCTCCTTTGCACAATATTTTTTCTTTTATTTTTAAGGTCGGTTTGGCGGTGGGTTTTTTTCAAAGGGATATTTTAAGAGGCGCTTCAACTTAATTATTGATATTTTGAAGCACCCGCGATATTTTAATGCCCTGTTTATTTACATAATAATTTTATCTCAATTATTATAATTTTTTTAAATTTTTATATAAAAATATAATAAAAAAATTTAATTTTTTTAAATTTTAAAATAAAAATAATATTAAAAAATATTTTTTAATAATATTTTATTTAACTACTATTTAAAATATTTCATTTCATCTCATCTAAATTGTGTATTCAAATCCAATCTAAGTTAATTTTGAGAACGTATGCAAAACTTACTTCTCAACCAAAAAAAAAAAAAAAAAACTACTATCCCTGATATTAAATCCAACAAAATCACATTTGAATATAACAGAAGAGGCAAATAAATTGATGTTTGTGTAAAGGGGAAAATGCGAGTTAAGAGTTTGTCGGTTCGAGGGGGGTGAATTAGGGGTCACACCAACTAATACTCATATTCCATGGCGCTCAAGGTCATATATATCTATATAGAAAATGTTAGTATATGGTCAGATTTTGACTCTCATGTATTTTATTTAATGATTAAAGAAATAATTTTTAATATATTGGTATATTTTTTTATTTTTTTAAAATATTTAAAAAATGTAAATAAAAAAAAAAATGAAAACGTGTGCTAGCGGGCACGCTAGCACCATCCATATATAAATATACATATAAATATATATATATACCCTATAAGTAAGTAATTAATTAATTTTTAATTCCTTGTTGGGTGGGTAATAATTATAAGTAGTCTTCCAGCACCCCCTAAAAACTTCAGTACTCTCACCCACCCCTATCTCATAGGCACTAGTAGCTGTAGAGGCCGGATTTTATCTGCAAATTTTATTTTATTTTTATATTCTATTTTTGGTACCTTAGCCTCCACATCACATATCTAATCTTCCACCTACATATAATATTCTTACATATCAATCCTACGCATTCTTTCATCTCTCTCTCTTTTTCATTGGTTCCTTGTTCACACTTTTGGGCTCTCTTCCTCTTTGCATCTCCTCCTTTTCTCCTTCCACAAGGTAATGCCAAGATCCTCCCCATCTGTTTCTCTCTTACTTTTCTTTTTCACGATCTACTGTACGTGTGGCTGCCCTGCCTTATATTAATTAGGTTTACCTTCTACCCGTTTTCTAACTCTCAGAATCGGTGCTTTCTGCCTTCTGGGTCTCTCTCTTTCTCTCTCTCTCTCTCTCTCTCTCTCGCTCTCGGTTTTCCCATTACATTATATGCTGGCATAATCTTAAGGTCGAATTCTGTTTCTTGATTTCCATGTTTAATGCCGGTGAGTTGCTTTCACAGGAGGAGCTGAGATGGCTGATTGCAACAGTACAGGTCATGAAGATTATTTTGCTTCCCAAAACCATGAGGTACTACTACGTGTAAATTCTGCTCATCATCTTCTTTCTCATATATATATATATATATAGCCATATGTAAACAAAGACCAGAGAATGATCCACCATGTGTGAAAATACTCACAAACCATATATGGGTTCTGGTGGTTTTGAGCATTATTAACCAAGACACAAACCAACCACCCATGAACTATCAATCTCAACCTTTAATTTGAAGGGCTTTCATCCTCTTTGATATGAGTGATGGGCAGGATTGTTATATATGCCACAGTATCATTTCTATTGCATTGATTAAGGTTGGTTTTAGATGTTGAGTTGATCTAATCTTAAACATTATGTGAATGGGAGTAAAAAATTATAATAAAAAAATTATAAAATATTAAATAATAATAAAAATAAATATAATATAATAATAAAATAATAAAGAACAGTTCAAACTGGTCCTAAATCATGCATATGGCCCACCATGCGCATATGGACATGGTCACATGGACATACACCCCCTATTTTTATTTTATTTAAATGGAATAATTGAATATTTCCATTTATTTATTTTTAATTATATTTAATTCCTTTACTATTTATTTTGTTTGTTCAATTGCAAATTGTGACATATGGGCCCGAGATAAACACCAATCATATATATTTTCCTTTTGGAGTTTTCGTCTGAAAGGAAGGACCATGAATCTATGTATACTTGTGGGTCGACTGGGTCCTACATGATCCAACGGCTAATAATATGACACGACTCAGTATACGTTTGGGTCATACGTACACACAAGGGTTTACACAAAGATATTCTCTCTTTGATTTGTCGGCAAGAGATTCACCTACATAGTCCAATAACGTAAAAGTATCACAACCCAACGGCAATGGGTAGTTAGTCCGTCCACGTTGTTCACATGGACTTTGCTTTTCTAAAGTTTTGGTTAGTTGGTCCAAAAAAAAAAAAAAAAAAATTGTAATTCTTTGACATTAATTGTTATTTTGGAATAACTTATTTATATCCAAAACTCCCACCCGCTAAGGTTTCGTTAGAATAGTAAGTTATTTTAAGATATTTTGTGAATAGTAATAAAAAATAATAATAGAATATTAAATAATAATAAATAATATTAAAAATTAGATAAAAATAATAATAAAATAATAAATAATAATGAGTTATTCTGATAATACTATTCTCAGTATCCAAACTAGGGCTTAATATTGTAATTTGAAAAAGTTGTCAAAAATTCATGCCAAACTTGTTAATCCTCATGGCATGCTTTTGGAATTCTTCAAAAGTAGGAAACATAATTCACCAAAATTTGACCAATTAATGTGAACATCTGGATGCCCAATTTCAATTGGGTTTCTGTGAATGGAATTCTACCATTTTTAGCTGACTTTCTGAATGCATGTAGATTTAATAGGACCTAATCAAATTCAGTGGATCCTCTTTCTAATAGTTATTAATGCCTAATTAATGCTTAGAATTTTAGGTTGGCTAGGTTTAAGTTTTCCAAAACCTAGTCAAGGCGGCTTTCTTATCTAAGGCAAAAGACAACTAGTGAATGTTGTATTTGGTGGAACATTTCAAAGTATGAAAAGTTGATACGTAGGTTGATGGGTTGGTTTTAATTAGTTCGTGTGGATAAGAAAAATTCCCTCCAATTAGCATTTACTTTAATAATGGAAGAAAAAGAAAGGAGTTAATGTAGGGGGGGGAAATAATAGAATTAATCCTCTGAATTCTCTTATTTAATTAATAGATACTTAGGCCAATTTGTTTTTACAATATATATATATATTATAGGACAAATTAAGTAAAAATGTTAGTCAATGCTCTCTAATTATGACCCCAATATTTATAGTCAAGAGTTGATATTTGCAGCTTTAGGGCATGTAAGTCTTACGCACTCATTTTTAAAAAATTAAGATAAATATGAGACTTACATGAAAAAATTAGTCTTTTAACGGTAGACATGACCGGCCACTCTTTTTCAAAGAGAGTGCGTGGTGCTTACATGCCGGCTTAAGAATGTATCTAGCATTACTCCTCGATCTTTTGATTAATATATAATTTTTCTTCATTTTATGTGACCTTGATTCGCCTCAAGATCATTTATGACTGTCTATTTGAAGTTTTTTAATTAAATTACTTCCATGAATACTCCATCAACATGTTCAAACAGTAGCTTGGTGAAAGAAAGATTCATGGTGCAATTAATATTGATTCTTATTAATTATACGAATTAGTAATGGTTTAATTACTTATACTAAGTACTCAAGCTTAGCTAAAACTAATCATCAACAATTTTCCTTTTGGGTGTATGATCACAGCAGGAGACAACTACAGGGAATAAGTACGGGGGACTCGTGCCAAAGAAAAAGCCATTGATTTCAAATGTAAATCATCAACAGTACTACTTCCACATCTCCAAACATATATATATATATATGCATATATAACATGGTTCTGTATAATTTTAGATTGAAATACTGTACTCATGTGAAGAAATATGCTATAAGTTTTCTTGTGTGCTTCCAGGATCATGAACGTGCATTCTTTGATTCAGCGGACTGGGCATTATGCAAGGTGATTGCTCCCATGACCTAAACTAATTTCTTAATCTGCTCATGACTGGCCTTGATATAAATATATATATACATATATATGTATATATTACTTAGCTATCTGTTTTTTTTGTGGAAAATAAAAATTGTATGCAAATGCTGTACAGCAAGGTGCTGGAGTAAATCAGAAATCAACAGCCGCAGTAGAGACCTTGCGACCAAAATTACAGGTATAAATTTAAAGGTTTTAATGTAACATGTTTAGACATGATGACCACCTTCTTTCAAAGTTACGATCAAGCCAATCATGTGATCACATTCATCTACAGAGAACACCGCACCAACAACTGCCTCCCAGGAGACCTGCTTGCACATCTGGCCGGGATGCTGGTGAGTACTGTTCATGCCCAATTGCAAATTAATTCTTATAGATAGATATACATGAGTTCTAGCCACTTTGTATGTTATATATATATATATATATAAATATCTTTCAAGTGTTTACTTGATTAATTGGTGTGGATGTTGCAGGTGCAGTAGAATCATGTTCGATCAGGAATTAAAGAAGTT
>QEOT01003837.1:0-23342 GCA_003123785.1 Pterocarya stenoptera
AATACCAGCGGCTCGTACAACTCGTTGTCTTACATCTCTTCACAGCAGATTTCAGGTCCTAGGTAGAGTGCTCCAAGCAGCATCAAAGCATGAAATCGAGTAATAGAATATAAACCCATACATCCAATGCCTTAAAAAAGATTAAGTTTGAGAGGAAAAAAAAACTGAAATAGAAATAAAAATATAACCGTCGGAAGGAGATTGAGACAGAAATCATTACCACTTGAGAGTAAGAAGAAAATGAAAGGGAATGGATTCAACCAAAGAATGCAGAGCCGTTGGAAAGAGAGAGAGGAAGAAAGTGAGCAGATGAAAAAAGATGAGAAGAGAGAGGAAGAAAGTGGGAGGAAGAAAACGTGGGGCCAATGTTAGACGACAGTATGTCGACTGCGCATACCAACTGTATATAGAGTTTTTCGGGAATTATAGATCGTCATAATTAATTTCTGGGACTTTATCCATTCAATGAATACCATCTTCTTCTTCTTTTTTTCAATTCTTGGCACTTATAAATAGCATTTGCTGACAAAAAATAAAATTGTCTAAAATACTGACTACAAGAAGAACCCAATACAAGACATTGTTTACAGATCATTGCACATGTTACACTGGGAGAGCACCACAAGAAGAAGATTCACAAGGCAGCCCACGACTTCAAACTAGAGATATTGATGAAGACTGCATCCATGGCCTCACCATTTTCTCATTAGAATCCATCGGAAGGGTTCTCCGACCGTTGAGAATTGGACCCCTGTGAATGTCTTTAATGGTTCACAAGAAACGTGGCCAGGCCAGATATACAATCCAACTGCAAGACATTGTTATGATTGATGGCATTTTACTTCTTTTTCTTGGCAGTTTTCGCAATAGCATCACAAATCTCTCTTTTCCGTTTATTGTTACTGATGTTGTTGTTGTTGTCATTGCTGCTGTTGTTGTTAATGCCACCTGCAATTGCAGAACTCTTGCCTTGAACTTCCAAAGCATCCTTCACAAAAAACTTCAACCTCCATAGCGTGGATTCGCTCTGCGTAAGAAGCACAATACATTATTTATTTTGTAACCGAGCAACCATGTGCAAGAATCTAGAAGATGGAAATACTGGCCAGCACTAGTCAGGAAATCTTAATGATGACCTGAGCGTCCATGTCCAGGTCCACCTCTTCAGCAGTTGCTTGGAAGCATGGATTATTTTGAGCAACAATCTCCAATGCCTTGGTTAGATCTTCAGGAGATAATTTGGTAAGTGCTGCCCCAAGCTTTCTCTTCTCTTCAGTAGAAGTTTTTCTGAAAATCATGTTCTCAACGTAAACTTTAATCGCCTTCGCAGTGATGCAAAATTACTTAAAGAGTACATACCACTACCACAATCATGTCATTTCTTTTTAAGTAATCAAATATTTGATTTGAAAACCGCAACTCAATCATGTTATTGAAGGCAGCACAACAAATAATGTCGGAAAACTGGATTCTACAATATTCAAGTACTCTCTCTTTCAGTTATCCAAGTGTACCACTGGTCAAAATGTTAATACAAAACCATTTCACAAACTTGTGTGTCGTATTAGATACACCTTCTGCAAACCAACCACAAGAAAACACAAGAGGTGGGCCTGCTTGATACACATTAGTATGTGACGTGAGGCTTCAGTCTGCACAATATGAAAAGATTGTTTCTAATGCATTCCTCTAATTCCAAAGACAACCATACTTAAGATGCAACCAAACTTAAATTGACTTATAGTGTGGCTCCATAATATAAATTTTCTAATAACTTTGACAACATTATATGCATCTATACACTATTAAGGTTTTTTTAAGATAATTTGAATTTACTTGCAAAGCTTCACATCTCTCCCCCACCATGCAACTTATTGTATGCATTAAACTGCATAGAAAATAGAGTTCTGTATGCTATTCACTGGGTAATGACAGAATACCACAAGTAGTCACTTCCATAAAAATCTCCCAGTAGTCTGGAAATTTTACGTTTGTCATAAACATGCATGGGGCACCCATTTACATGCTATGGATCCTTGAACTGGTATGTTTGGCAATGTGTCTGTGACCAAAATCCTTTGGTACAGATTTAAGTAGATGCATTTAAAGTGTGTTTAGTTACCACTGTTCCTGCTCCAAGCAAGAGGAACTATAGTCAACGAACAGCAATTGCTCTTCGTAATTATAAACAGTCCAAGTAGAACAGTTGCATTCAAATTATACAAGTACATAACAAGCATATTAGACAGGAAATACCATGCAATCTGTAACATACGTAACTCGCACCAAGCAAGAGAACAACATACATATTGATTCTTCATTTCATCAAAATAAATCCTTCATTTTAATCAAAATAATTCTTCACTCAATCTGATCTAGAACCCATCAAGCCTGAACAGTCATTTCCATTCTCTAATTTGATGACATAACTTCCAGTTGTGGGGAAAAATTCAATTTAGGCAAAAGCACTTGCGGAATTAATTTATTAAAACGAGAAAGATAAACCTAATCCATGTGCACGTGTTCAATCATAATCAACAATCAAATCCAAATTTAGCCCTGGTTTTGTTGGCTCTACCCCGCGCGCAGGGGGGGGGGGATGTATTATAAAATACAAGCTAAATAAAGCTGTATTTTCCAGTATTAGATAATGATGTCATGGAACAAACCTGCACTTTTGAACAACCATCTCTCGGAGATCTTCCAGATGCACGTCAAGCTCATACAGCTTAAAATAATTCATCATGGCACATTTGAACAAGGTCCTCATCAGATTCCCAGTATACGAAATCAGACTAGAATAAGGGAACCAGAAAAACACCTTCAACATGCTTGAAGATGCTTAAAAAAATCTCTGAGTTATCTCATATAGCTTATTTTGTATCAAACATATCCTCCTCATAAGAATGTTGAAAATTTTTAACATACCTCGTTACTTAGATCTCTTGCCATTTTGGCATGAGCAACCTCCTGAGCAAGCTGCATATCCAACTGTGCCTCTGCTTCCTCCTCTTCTTGTCTTTTTTCCTTCAAGTACATTGCTACTAACATTACAAATCATCAAAAAATCATTGACCAGGATTAATACAAGAATGGGCCGTCAATGTTGGGAAAGAAGTTACCTCTTCAGTAACTTTGGGTAGAAGTTGCAGCCACTTCTCCTCAAATTTTTCCAGTAAAGTTTTGGCCATAACATGAACATCACTTCTATCATCATTATATTTCATTGCATTCTTGAAAACCAACCTCACGTCAGCACATATTTCCCGAACATTCTTATATCCAGTACCATCCTTGGCCTCCATTTGATTTTTTATCGTACTGAAATCCATGGGCTTGTCAATTACCTATTATACATCATCTAGAATGAATTGTCAAATGCTTACCAATGATGGCAAGGCAACTGGAGACAGACTGCCAAACATGAACCAACGGCGTATCCAATGGCAAAGCCAAAGTATTTGGGACAATCGTCCAACAATTATAATTACCTAGCTCTGATATCAACATGGCACCACATGGCATACCCAGAGATGACAAGCAGATATACAAAAATTCAGTTGTAGAAACAAAGTCACCTTTACCCAGATAACAACTCGTGAATAGGAATGCAATGTCACATGATTATTATCATATGCAGCGACATATTTGGAAAATTAAAAACAAGGAACTTTACCTCATAGTAGTCATGTAGGTTAAGACCTTCTACGTCTACAGGTTCCAAAAAAGGCCATGCCCACTTGTGTTGCATGATCTGACAGCCAACCCAAATAAATACACATCAAGAAATATGAAATAACATGCACTATCATTTTCAATCTTACAGCAAATACTATATGTAACAACCCAGGGAAACCGTTAGTCAATTTGCACTATAACCCCCAAAAAAACAATCATTTTGAAGCTTCCCCAGAATCACTTCATAAAGCTTAGTTTCACCCAATAAGTGGCCAATATGAAAATTAACATCAGCGATTACATTTATAACCTACCCACTCTAAATGAGTTATTCATTTTTCTGATGTGGAACAAGGTTACAGAGCACATATGAGATCAATTATCATACTAAATTAAACAAGAAAAAAAATCCACATCCACTCAAGTTCCCAAAATGGAACAGTAAATAAACATCGCACACATGCATACGCACATTCACACCTACAAACACAAGATGCATCATACATCTAGGCATATTTGTTAAGAACACATAATAATGTCTAGGCATATGTGACAGGATGGCTATTAAGCTTTTTTAACCTGGCGCAATATTGTGCCAAATTGACGGATGAGCTCTTGCATTCTCTTTGCAGCAGCTGCTTCCCGATGTGATGCATCTTGCTGCTGCTTCTTAATACTTGGAATATGTTTATCCTTATCTTTGTCCTTCACTATCGAGCTACCTTTGGATATGCCCAGTTGCTTTTTACTTGTGCTTAAGTAGAACTGTTCTATCTCATTTGTTCTCTGCTCAAGCTGTAAGGTACAATGAAATAATGACAATCAATGTACAGGCATTGATATGTAGGGTTGTTTGGGAACATAAATCTCGTCTCAAAACTTTTCATAATTTCCTTCTCAAATATCACTCAAATACAAAACACTTTTCAATTTCAAATCTTCAACTTTTTCATCTAATCATTATCTAAACATTACAATTTCCCAAACTTCCAAACAAGACACTAAAAACAATACAACTTTTTCAGATTTCAAAACAAAAATAATATTCAAACAATTTATTAACTTTATAATATTTTTATTCAAATTTTTCTCTCTCCTTTCCCAAAACCCAATAAAACATCTTATCTCAAGCCATTTCACTGTTATTTACAGAATTCTCATCTCATCTCATTACCCAAACAAGCCCTTAAAAATGACCCAACATGATAATATGAAGAAAAAACTGCATTATCATCAAGTTTCAACCATAAAGGATATCATTCTAAGGAAAACGTAATTCACAAAATTATAGCAGCATTCACTCAATATGAAAAGGTTAATACTTTTTGTATTTATTTTTGGATGAGCATATCTGCATCTGTAGAAAATGTTCTTTAACTTACCTGGAAAAACTTGATTATAACAAATCAAATAACATGAAAGTTTGAGTAAAGGATATAAACGTGAACAAGTCAGCCCCTGAATGGATATTACCAATAAGGAAATAATCGAACATAGCATGAATTTTCTTTTTCTTTGTACTGTATGGGTAAAAAAAATCACTAAATATTATACAAGGGAGCCAACGTTGAAGAAAACAATGAAAAGGTACAACCTGCTCATCATCACCTTCCCGCAAACTCTAATCCCATATAAAGGGGCCAAAATGCGGTTTCAAAATCTCAAGCACATATAGGTTTCCACAGCTATTTGGTGATGAAAATCAGCAGTCAAAAGAGACAATTGCTAAAAGCCAATAAACATAATGGAAAAAGCCCAAGCCGAGACAAACTGTTTCAGATCACAAAATATGCTGTACTTATTTTACAGCATATACATAAAAACAAAATATTCAGGACATAGCAGCATCAGAAAATCCTTGCAATTAGCTATAATCTGAAGAATTTGGAACCATTTTAGATCTCTTGAAAGTAAAAATATATCTATGTAGACAACCCCAGCAGTGTTCTATGGCAGTCGATATCATTTGTCTGTTTTCTGTTCAACGTGTCAAATTTCAATAAGGTTATCATAACGGGGAAAAATTCGTTTATAAAGTGCATGAAGGCATCTGTTTACAGATTAACCAGCTTCCAAAGCTATAGATGTCAGATTACCTTTCTTTTAAGGAATTTCTAGTGAATTTCAAGTTTGAAATCGCAACATAATAATTATACAAGCATGATATTGAAACATGTTGATTGATTGAACATGATAATAAACCAAAACAAAAACCCACGGTAACTACACTGCCGTTTAAAACTAGCAAGAAATTAATCACTAGAATACAAGATATAAACACATGGAAAGGCACCTGGTTATTAGTTGTTAAGTATATTCCTACCTTATCAACCTTCCCCAAAATATCGTCGACGTGATGTCTGAAACCCCCGATATCTGCAGCAGCAGTATCGTTAACAATACTTCCAATTCCTACATTCCCTACATCCAAAGTCGGTGCTTCCATTGGATATATCTGACACTGCAATACAATAACATGATCAATCCGTGGGAGGGCCGAGGGAGAGCATGCGAATCTTTTACTGTTAACAAAGCATGGAAACAAAAATAGAGCTCGAATGTTCATTGTTACAGACGAGAGGAAACAAAAACCTGCACTTAACTAAGCTTTAGCACAATTATTTGGTTCAATTGAGCTCTAAAAACTCTTAATTTACCCTGTATTAATTACTATGTACTAGACAACGTTGAGAAATCGAATCAACCTTGCTAGAAAATACACCAATCGCACATAGAAATATAAATATGCAAACGTAATTATAAAACATGTATCCGTAAACATATGTATGCATACAAGGAGAGATTGGTACCGGCTAGATAGACCCAAGATTGTGTTTCGGAGACGAACTCTGCAGTGTATTTGGGTTTCGGGGAAGTGACTATAAAAGATCTTTCGGCTGGAGAGAATGGTGTACTTGAACCCAGCGGCGTAGACTCGTAGCCTTGTTAGGAATTAGGATTACAGCGAAGTCCTTCTCCAACCCCTTGGCCCTTGCTTCCTTTTCTTTCCAATTTCTGTCTGGTTTCAACGACAGTCGTTCACACTCCGTAAACGTATAGTAAATGCGACTGTCGTGAACAAGGTTAAGTTCATGCCGGTTTATTCCGGCGACTGGTGGGACTTACAACAGCGACCAATTCCAATTTAACAAATCCTTTCGTCAAGAACTAACCAAATTGACAGTGCGTTACAAAAGAATCAATTCAACCAATTTCAAACGTAATTTCATTTCAATAAATATATATTATGCTAATTAATCTTAGACCATCGACGAATTTATTATCAAAATAAGATTTTGAATCAATTTTGACCATGAAGAGATGCTTCCAATAAATTGATACTAGTTTTGAGCCTTGCTAAAGTACAAACGATTTGGCGCACCAAACCGCATATCAACGCTTATATAATTTTTTTTATTGAAAAAAAAAATAAAAATAAAATAAAATTTTGAGAGAAGAAGAATGTCGACTGTCTCACAAAAATCATTTTTGTCTTTAATTTGTACTATTTCATTAAATTGATGCCTTACATGTCGCATTGGTACGCGGTTTAGTGCTCAAACTCATTTGCAAAAAGACATTTCCATTAGTTTTGGACACTAATTATTGTGTGATAGGTAACTACATTTCTTTTCTTTTCTTTTTTTTATGTTTGGGAACCTCTTCAAAGCAGGATCCTTCAAACCCACTGCTACATGAAACTAGTTAAATCGCTGACTTTTCATTAGGGAGTATGACTCCAAAGGATTGTTTGCACCCATGGGCTAAATGATTGTTTGCACCCATGAGATAGTAAACATTAGATCTTGAAGAGAGTGCTACTCCAAGACCAAAACCTTCACCACTTAAGCCAACCCTTTGGGATTGTGTGATAGGTAAGTACACTATTTTGAATCATACGTGCTTCCCCATTTTGGCTTTGAAAAAAAAAATTATAAAAAAGAAAAAAAAGAAATATATTTCCTCACTTTTTAATACCATTTACTTTGCATTTTATCTATAAGAAAAAGTGACACTTCATCCTTCAATTACTGTCACGCCACTCATCTTTTACCGTCTTTCATACCAGGTGAAGGATCAAGGAAATCGGGATCAGCTGCATCATATCAAGCATAATGGTATAAGAGCGAGACAACGGTAGCATTTTATAAGTTTAAATAAGAACTCAAGGTGCTTTTTAATAAAAAAAAAAAAAAAACTCAAAAGTGTTTTTAATTGTTATAGTTCTAGATGATAAAATTAAAAATTCAACCAATGAATGACCGACCATCTTTTGGAAGCAATAAGCCAATATCCAAGGGGCCGTATTACGGCCCAACAAATTAAAATAGTATGTGGGCCCAAGTAGTGTGTCCCGGTCCATGAAAAAGGTTCAGATGTTTGGGGGCATTCCGAGAATTGAACTCGGGACCTCTCGCACCCTAAGCGAGAATCATACCACTAGACCAAATGCCCTTTTTTGTTCAATCTTTAAAGCAAGAGAATAACAAGCCAACATTCTTTTGCCCTCTATTTCTGTATTTCGTTCACGGTCGTTTGCCCTGGAATCAGAATTCGAAAAACTTGAGCAATGGCCAGCACTGCTCTCCTTCGCTTGAGCCGTTCGCAGTCGAAGCAGCTCTCCTCCAGAAACTACTTCCCTTCATCAGGTTTATCCTTCTGCCTCTCCTCTCCCCTCTAATTCTTCATTTTCATTTCAACTGTACAAACATTTAAACATGTCGTTCCCGATTGCGTGCGTTTGTTTATTATCTATAGCTTTGCAGAGCGCCTTTCTTTCTTTTCATCAACACAAATAATACTTTTTTTTCTCAAATACCTCTCGATTCCTGAGAAAAATACGGCTTCACCAATATTATATTCGGTGTTTCCTGCCTTGGTTTCATCTCATTTTTTTAGTCGTCTCGAATGAAAGGGCCAAAAAAAGAAAAGAAAAGTGATGTCTTTGGGATACAAGATTCTACCGCGAGTGTATCATTTGATTGTTTTAAAACTCAATTCAAATGGCTAATCTTGCTGTATAACTCTACGGCCTGTACAATCTCTCCCGTTGCATTCAGTTGGATATCAAATTATAAGATCACTGCGACTTAAATTATTTTTGTGAAAATATTTAATTGCATCCAACCTCTTATACTGCTTCATTCACACAAGTTATACAGTTTTTTATTCCTCATAGATCATGAAGCAAGCTTTCTATACATTGGTACTCTTACCCAGACGGTATTTGAGCAATTTGAGAGTGGAAAACGATCTTGTTCCTACTATCAATGTACTCTACTTTCTCCTAAAAAGTCAAGCCTAGTTATTTTATTTTAAATTTTCAAAAAATTGAATTATATATTGTATTTTTTTTATAAAAATTTAAAAAATTTATAATTATTAGATGAGTTGAAATAATCTGTAAAAACAGGCCATCATAAATTAATGGTTTGTTCTTATCTCAACATGGACACGGACCTGGACACAAAATTGCACACTACACAAAAAAGGAAAAGAGCTAGAGGGAATCTATTGTGCAGCTTGTCCAAAGTAAAATATAAGACAAATGATTTATATAAATCTTAATAGACAAGTATTGTGTAGGCCTTTCGTAAAAAAATTGGATATCACCATAAAAATTAATGTAAAAATATTATTTCTTTTTTAGTCTGACTCATATTTTTAAAAAAAACTTACATGATTTGTCTATTTAAAATTTGTACGGATGTACCTAAAATATAAATGTGTACTTGGTGACAAGTGACAACATTGGTCATTCATTTTTGGCGAGCGGGTGGCATATTTGTCGAGGTGCCTCACACGAAAACATTGTTATCCTAGATTCCTATTATTTCTTAATGTCAAGTTTAAACCTTGAGTTATTATATTTGCTTCTCTACTTCTGACTAGAAAATTTATTGCGAGTATCCAAACACAAAGTGATATTTTCTTACGCTTTATGTGTTGCATTATGGTTAACAACTCCACTTAATGTATCTTTATGGTATGTATATGTATGTGTATAGAGCTCGAATGTTTATTGTTACAGACAAGAGGAAACAAAAACCTGCACTTAACTAAGCTTCAGCACAATAATTTGGTTCATTTGAGCTCTAAAAACTCTTAATCATGTATTAATTACTATATACTAGAAAGTGTTGAGAAATCGAATCAACCTGGCTAGAAATTACACCAATTTTACGTATAAATATTACAAAAATTACAGTTATTTTTACGTATTTTTTACACACTATATTGATATGATTAATTCTGTTATTTATTTTTTAATATAAAATAAATATTGAGTTCCGTCACATAACTAGAATGCATAATGAATACGTAAAAGTCATCTGATATAATAGAATTGTAAATATAAATATGCAAACCTAAATATAAAACATATATCCGTAAACATATGTATGCATACAAGGAGAGATTCGTACCGGCTAGAAAGGCCCAAGATTGTGTTTCGGAGACGAATTCTGCAGCGTCTTTGGGTTTTGGGAAGTGACTATAAAAGATATTTCGGCTGTCGAGAATGGAGTACTTGAACCCAGCGGCGTGGTATTGTTAGGATTTAGGATTACTATGAGGTTCTTCTTCAACCCCTTGGCCCTTGCTTCTTTTTCTTTCCAATTTCTGTCTGATTTCAACGACACTCGTTCGTACTCCGTAGATGTATAGTAAATGCGACAGTCGTGAACAAGGTTAAGTTCATGCCGGTTTATTCCGGCGATTCGTGGTCCAGAGTCCCATTTAACAATAAATATATGGGACTGACATCTCCTAACAAACTGGTGGGCCACAGGCCATTACATGAATTAGATCCTAAAGCAAACATAATCGAATGGGCTAAATAGACTGAGGCCCGACGCAACATATAAATAACATAAAGGTCCGATAGACTAAAGGTTTAGACAAGCCCAACCGTTATTACGAACCAGACTCAAGCCCAAGCCCAAGCCCACGGGGGACTTAACTCAGACCGAGCTTCAAACTATCTAACCGTACTTCACTTCTGTCTTCCGCCTTCCTGAGACCTCCCCCAAACCCTAGAGCACGAATCGGCGCGTGACAGTCACTTTGGCCCTGGAATCAGAATTCGAGAAATGGCCAGCACTGCTCTCCTTCGCTTGCTCCGTTCGCAGTCGAAGCAGCTCTCCTCCAGAAACTACTTCCCTTCACCAGGTTTTTCCTTCTGCCTCTCCCCTCCTCTAATTCTTCATTTTCATTTCAACTGTACAAACATTTAAACATGTCGTTCCCGATTGCGCTTGTTTGTTTATCTATAGCTTTGCAGAGTACCTTTCTTGCTTTTCATCAACACAAATAATACTTGTTTTTCCCAAATACCTTTAGGGTCCTGAGAAAAAGACGGATTTCTGCTTAAAATCTCAAAAAGGAACACTTCACCAATATTATATTCTGTGTTGCTTGCGTTGGTTTCATCCAATTTTCTTAGTCGTCTCGAATGAAATTGCCCAAAAAAAAAAAAGTGATCTCTTTGTGATACAAGAAGATTTTACCGCTAGTGCATCATTTGATACAAATGGATCCTCTTGCTGTATCACTCTACGCTGTACAATCTCTCCCGTTGCACTCAGTTGGATATCAAATTACAAGATCACTGTGAGTTAATTATTTTGTGAAATTATTAAATTGCATCCAGCCTCTTATACGGCTTCATTCGCCCAATTTATACAATTTTTGATTCGTCATGGATCATGAAGCAAGCTTCTCTACATTGGGACTCTTACCCAGGCAGTATTTGAGCAATTTGAGAGTGGAAAGCGATCTTTTTCCTCCTATCAATGTACTCTATTTTCTATCAAGTTATAGACTAATGGTTTGCTCTTGTCAAGGACGCGGGCACACACACACACTACACAAAAGAAGGAAAAGAACTAGAGGAATCGTGTTGTGCTACCCATCTCGGGTAAAATAGAAATGCGTTCTTGGTGACAAGTGACAACATTAGTCATTCGTTTTTGGTGAGCGGGTGGCATATTTTTTGAGGTGCTTCACACCAAAACCTTGTTATCCTAAATTCCTATTATCTCTTGGAAAAATTTTATCTGGAAGCTAGTCTGCAATGCACACTATCTATATCGTTAACATGGTAAGACTTGATTTGCTAGAGAAATTTAAAAATCAAGTCTTGTCATGTCAATAAAATAGAGGGTGTGCTTTACATACTGGCTTGCAAGTAGAAAGACTGTTTCTTAAGATCAAATTTAAATCTTGAGTTATTATTATCGCGAGTATCCAAACGCAAAGTGATATTTCTTACGGCTTCTGTGTTCAAAGCTATGTCTGTAATTTTACATTATGGTTAAAAGCTCTTCCACTTAATGTATCTTTATGATATGTATATGTATGTGTATATACTGGAGAGAGAGAAGGGGCAGTGGAGAAGGATTTTGATGATCCATATCTGGTTGTTCTAAACCTCATTTGCTGTTTATACGTACCTGTCCATTGCAAATCCTCACCCTCAAAGTCTTCCTCTTAACCCCACCACCATACTTCTTATGAATTGAACGAACTTCATGATCATTTTTTTCTGGTTTCTGTTCCATTTTCTGGCCATTGAGAAGTACACAATTTTGACATTTGTTGTTATTATTATTACCAGGATATTAATACTCTGTTCTTCAGGTTATCATCCTTCTGGGTCTGGGGCATGGGCACATGGCCTGAATGCAAAGCCCAACTTCAACCCTGCTATCCTGCCTGCTGCTGCCCAGAGACGATGGGCATCTCCAGCCACCACTAATGAAGATGACAGCAAGATCAGTATCGGACCACGGAGAGGGGAAGAAGCTGGGAAAGATGACAAAGATACTGGAGTTGTTTATTATGGTCCGATCTCATCCACCGTCAAGAAAGTCAAGCTCCTTTCTCTTTCAACCTGCTGCCTGTCCGTATCGCTGGGTCCGGTCATAACCTTCATGACATCTCCCGACATGAATGTGATCCTCAAGGGTGCAGTTGCATCATCTGTGATATTTTTAAGCGCTACTACCACTGCTGCCCTCCATTGGTTTGTGAGCCCATACGTTCACAAGCTCAGGTGGCAGCCTGGTTCAGACAGCTTCGAGGTGGTGATGCTGTCATGGCTTGCCACAAATATCCCCAGGACGATTAAGTTTGCTGATATTCGGCCACCTGAGACCAATAGGCCTTTTGTGACATTCAAAGCCAATGGGAGTTTTTATTTTGTTGACGAGGAGCACTGCCATAACAAGGCTTTGCTGGCAAGGCTGTCTCCACAGAAACGTGAGTCAGCTTTTAAGAATTTGTGACTCTGAACAACACACTGACTATAGGTCTTTTTAGAAGCTTTTCTTTTGGAACGGCTGAACTGTGTTATGTTACATGTTTTGATGAGCCCTGGCTCTGTGCCTCTGGGCATTACCGATTATTATTGTGACACTGGGTCCATCACCATGCCGTTTATAAAAAAATTTTCTTTTAATTATATATATGAAAAGTCTATTTGAGTATTAACGAGGAATTTTAGAGTAGGGTACGGATTCAAAATTTATTTAGACAAAGTATGGGTTTCATTGGGCCCAATGATTGAACAAAGGTCCAAATAATAACTCACCGACCAAGAGGCCGAAATAGTTAGAACTTGGTCCAATAAATTTTTCTAAATGCCCTAAGATATGGTTGGACGAGGGATTTATTGTGGACATGAGGACTTAATGCCATGCACGCTCCTTGTCTAGGGTTTTCCCACCACCTATATATATATATACTAGTAATCTTATGTACAGTCTTTATTTAGAGATTATAATGCAAGTTTAAATAATTTTATCTTTAAAAATTTTTAAAATTTCAAAAATATCCCTCTTAAATTGATTTTTTTTTTTATTTAATAAAAGGCCTGCACATATAATTTTCAAGTAGAGACTACAAATAGAATTTCTCTATATATAAAAAATAAACTCATTTCCAAATAAAATCCAAAACAAAACCAAAAAAAAAAACCAAAAATGCCAACTTTGAATAGGGATTTAAGTAGGGATTTAAACCATAAGACTGTATATAAAAAGTGTAAATGGAACCGATGGCCAGAAGATTGGAAGAGCTACATTCCTCGCCTTGTTCCTTGGAGACTCTGACAAAAAATCAGCTGCGTTCAATCTGTGCTTTTCTGGACCAACTTCCCTCTCGAGACAACAAACAATGTTTTGCTCAGCCGAAAATCTCAATCTCTGACCTACTTTAAGAGGAAATCAGACTGTGTGAAGAAGCCAATTTCCAAGGATGGGTTGGAGGTGATATGGAAGAGATTGATTGAGTTGCAGCACGTAATACTAACATTCAATCCTTATGGTGGAAGAACGGCTAAGATTCCGGTGGAGGAATCTTCATTTCCACATCGAGCTGGGAATCTGGCAAAGATTTTATGCAATAAACTGGAATCAAGTAGGACAAAAGTTGACAAATTGCTATATAAATTTGACAAGAAAGCTTTACATTTACATGACTCCATATGTGTCCAAGAATTCAAGAGAGACATTTTTCAACTACAAAGATCTTGACTTGGGTATCAACCACAATGGAAAGGACAGTTACTTAGAAGGAAAAGTTTATGAAATCAAGTATTTCAAGGGTAATTTCAAGAGGTTGGTGAAAATCAAGATTGAGGTTGATCCTTTTGCGAGAGGGAGGAGAGTAGATGGAATGGGTTCACTTTTGTTCGCGATCTCGCCGGATGAATTGCGATTTTTGGCTTGCAGAAGGTAGGGGGAATGTGACGAAGGATGAGAGGAGCTTCTGGGAGAATGGGGAAGAAGGAGAAGAGTTGGGAAAGGAGGAGAAGGGTGAAACGCACTGTTTCAATTTGGTCTCCCACCAAAGAGCAATTTGAACCGTTTCATTAAACTCATTCAAGTTAGCAGGGGGTGCGCAAGGGGTGCACCAATTTGACTACGGGTAAGAGTTTTCCTTAACCAATGGCGATACCGTCATATTTGATTGGTTTGGAAAGCTAATATAATATTACCACCAATAAATCATCGTCTATTCCTCCAACACATAGCCTTGGAGTAGAATCTCGAGAAGGAAATATTAAGCCCATTTCTTATGACTGGTTACTATCATATGGTTGTGCATGTGATTTAATAACTGGATTGGAATTGGTTCATATTCTGACTAAGCTATCTCACCTGTTAATATATATTCTAATTGAAGTTTAATTCTGACTGAGCTTAGGTTTTACTCTATTCATATTGCCAGACACATAGAATGGGTTTTTTTTTTTAATTGAAATCTTACTCATGGATGTTTAAATTTTTCTTGAAAGTGCTTTGATTGTTTGTAACCTATCTTTTCAGGATAAAATATAGAGTTCTTTAGTCACCAAAAGGCATTCTTTTAGTTTCTTTGAAAATCAAAATAGATAAGCCTTTTGTGAAGTAATGGATGAGGATGCATCATTGGAGTTCTCTCTCCCACAAGATATACTCCCCATTACTTAGTGCTTCCAACTCATATTCCTTGGAAGAAGCATTAGAAAATCTTGTAGAAGCTTCTAGAACCGATGTTGGCTTCAAGGACCTTGCTTCCAAGAAGATCCTGTCGACAGTTCTTTAGTTCAGTCAGTCTTTCCTTATCCTTCTGGTTGTCACCTTCTCACTTCATCTTTAAAGCTCCTCAAAAATATGTTTGCTGGTGAAGTTGCTAATCAGGACGCATTTATTGAACAAAATGGAGTTGATGTTGTTTCCACAGTTTTAAGGTCTGTTGCGATTCTGTCAAATCCAGATTACGGGACTGTGCGAATGGGGTTGCAGGTATTGGCGAATGAATGTTTGGCTGGAGAAGAACATTAGCGTGCTGTTTGGAATTGTTTCTTTCCGGACGACTCTGTTCTCCTCACGAGAGTCCGAAGCCAAAAGACTTGTGATCCGTTGTGTATGGTTCTTTATACTTGTTGCGATGGGAGCTCGAGACTATTTGAGGAGCTTTGTAGTGACTTTAGATTGCCTATTGTGGAAGAAATTGTACGGATGACTTCTGTAGGTAATTTGGGGTTGTATTTTCATCTACATTTTTTTATAAGCTGTTATTTTTATCTACATTTGTGTGTGTTTATTTGTTATCTTTTTGAACTAAATTTCTGTGTTTTTTTTCGTTGGTTGTCTTACCAGTTGGTTTTGGAGAGGATTGGTTGAAGTTGATCCTTTCAAGGACCTGCTTAGAAGCACCCCACTACCCTCGATTGTTCTCTAAATGCCTTTTTGGAGATGCTAATATTGGCGAAGATACTGAATTTAAAGATGATATTTTCTTGCCAGAACAAGCATTTCTTTCTAGAATTGTATCAGAGATCTTGAATGAACGGATTGATGAGATTTTTGTCCCTAATGATTTTGCTTTGTTCGTTTTTGAGATATTTAAGAGATCTGTTTGGATTTACTAATTCTATTTCAAGATGCAAGTCTGGTCTTCAAACAGGCTCTGCTTCAATAGATGTCCTTGGATACTCACTAACCATTTTGAGAGATATTTGTGCCTCCAAAAGTATGGGAGGCTCAAAGGAGGAGGATTCAGTAGATGCTGTTGATATGCTCCTATCCTCTGGACTCGTAGAATTGCTTTTATGCTTACTTGGTGAGCTTGAGCCCCCAGGGATAATAAGGAAATCCCTCAAACAGGGTGAGGAGCAAGACAGAGCAAGTTCTTATCCATCAGAGCCTTGTCTTTACCAGGGATTCAGGAGAGACATTGTTACACTTATTGGCAATTGTGCATATGGGAGGAAACATGTATAAGATGGAATTAGGCATAAGAATCGGATTCCTCTGCTCTTACAATAGTGTGTTACAGATGAAAGTAATCCGTTCTTGAGGGAATGGGGCATTTGGTGTGTGAGGAATCTGTTGGAACAGAATGCAGAAAATCAGCGAGCAATAGCTGAATTAGAGCTTCAGGTTCTGTTGATGTGCTCGAATTAGCTGGACTTGTTCTCCGAGTGGAGGTGGATCCAAAAACTCGACGTGCAAAGCTTATTAATGTCCCGTGATGAAGCTCAAAAGAGTTTTTAAATGCCTTGTTTTTTCAAGTGAAAGGGTATGCGATAGAACCAGGTTCGAGCTTGTAGGTATGCAGATTTCCTTTAAATGTTAGTCTCAAAGGCCAAAGGGTATTAGAAGATCTAGTGTATATATTTTTCTGTTTTAAGTAGCTATAAAATCAACTTTTTTGGTGGTTATGGCTGTTATCTCAAGATTGTTTTGATAACATATAATGTTACTGCCATTATCTCTGCATTCTTTGTTTCTGGTAGTGTTGCCGCAAAATTTATGCTTGCATATTACTGCAGTTGCCAGTTGCTATTGCTCCCTGCCCAAGTGTTTTGCCAATTTGGAAACCTCAGTACTCTACTAAGGGGTTGGACAACAGTCGCCCAGATACCGCATCGCATACTTCCGTGATTTGGTAGGGGCAGAAGACAAATATTATTCCCGATGCTTGCCGCAATGTAACTTTTTCTACAATTGCAATTTGCAGGCCAAGCTCTTTAATTATTTATCTATTTCTTGGAGTTCAATGTTTGTGGGTATGTTGAGATGTGTTGTTAAGAGTGATGTACGAAGAGTCTAAAGGCAACAAACAGAGGTTGAAGAAGGCTGGGAAAACAGAGTATATTTCCGTATATTGATCACGTAACGTTTTACATGAGGACTGTGCTATTTATATATTACATGCAGACGTAAATAGAGAATAAAATAAATTGAATGAATACATTACTAATGCCAGCGTATCATAACAAATTCTAACATAATTGTTTTATGGACTTTTATCTGGTGGAACTGCGATCATGATAGAAGGATGAGCTTCTTGTAATCTCAACATGTGTCAACTGGTGTCGATGGCGCAAGCTTTCGTGTTGACTTTATTGTATCAAACCGATCAATGTTGTTCAATTTCATCATGTCATCCTGGACGACACGCTGTGGTTTTTGTTTTTAATGGGATGGAGATTGTAATTCAATGTTCGGTTTTAAAATTTGAAGGGAAATGCTTAGTGAACTGATGATGTGCACCAATGAAATGTATATCGATAGTGACTGCATCTCAACAATCAATCAACACAAATTGATGAGGGGTGGCTCTTCATACTCGATTAAGATTTTTTATTTGAGAGCTTGTTTGAATAATGAGATGATTTTAGATGAATTGAATAAAATATTATTAGAATATTATTTATTAATATTATTATTTTAAATTTTAAAAAAAATAAATTATTTAATATATTTTGTACGAGAACAGACCCTAAAAGAACTCTACTACCAATTTCTTATTGAATCTCCTTATCTTCAAATGGGTATAGACACGAAATTATAGGGTTCACGTTAGACGAAAAAATTATTATTGATTAAAACAAATAGCTTCTAGTAGTCTTGGGGAAAAAAAATTAAAAAAAATCTACAATCTTTATGTTGTATTCGACTTTTCGCAGACGATATAGGTTCTACAGGTAGACCGCATGGCATGGCCCGGAAAAGTAGACCTCGTGGACTCACTAACCAAGAACTATATATATTACAATTTTTAGATGAATATCTGGTCGCAGGCTGATCACATAATCAGGACCCAGGAGACGGGTATGGATTCTCTAGAAGATGCCACGTGGCAAGGTACTACTTGTTGGTTGGTGATCTCAGCTGGCTAATAAAGAAATAAATGCTGCTCGCATAAATGGGATTCATTTAAATGAAGGTAATTAATTATTTACAAAACGCAACATTTTACTTAAAATATGTTTCTTTTAATTAGGTTGACACATTTGGCATTCAGCCCAAATATTGTTGATTTTGCTATTAAATTCTAAATATCTTTGTTGACAAGTTGTACAGTTGATGCACGTATAGAAATACTTTTCTAGATTCAATCGTTCGATTCAGAAATGAGTTGAGATGGTTTCATAATAGATATTATTAAAATATTATTTTTTAATATTATTATTGTTTTATAATTTAAAAAAGTTAAATTATTATTATATTTTGTATGAAAATTTAAAAAAATTATAATAATGAGATGAGACAAAATGAATTGAGGTGAGTTTTGAATTAATTATTTCAATGGAGGGTGTAATTAAAGTCATTCACCCAAAACCAAATGATATATTCGCCGATCGAGCACACATCATGCTTGCAGGTATTAACAATTCAATGGCGTAATCCTTTTTGTACGTTTTGAACCTCTTGATTTATATCCTCCCAGGGAAGAAGACCGTGTCATGCAGGAGTTGAAAAACAGTAAACCAAGTTCTAGAGACAATAAAACAAACTATAACTATTGGATGGTTTGGGAAGATTTTCAGCTGTTTGAATTCTTGAGCTTGATCAAATTAATTAAGGTTTCACGCGTAACAGCATTAGGTATTTTCTATGCAGAAAGTCATGGTTTTGAATGAGAAATCAATGCAAAGCAGTGGTTTGATCTTTGAATATCACTTGTACGACCGGCTAGAATTTCAACCTACGATGAAGTTCAAGTTTTACTGTCTGCTCATAAAATCTTACTGACTTAGATGCCACGATTGAATAGGATGAGCAAAGACAAAGAATGAAGAATAATGTTAAATATAATTATAAGTTGTGTAAGTATTGTGTATTTTTTTTTAAAAAAATAATAAGATCTATTGTTAAAAATTTATTTATTTTATATATAAATTCTATATTTATTTATTCTTTTTTTTAAAAAAAGAGTTTTAAATCACTTTAAAGATTTAAATATTTTTTACAAATTTATTAAAAATATTCCCTTAACTATTAAATTAAAAAAAATCGATAGACAAATTTGGTAAACAAATTCAATAGGAGTAGTGTTTCTAAATTGAGCCTTGCTAAGTACAAACGGTTTAACACATCAAACTACATACCATCACTCACATAGGTATTTTTATTGAAAAAAAAATAAAAGAATTTTTTTAAAAGAATAAAAAAGTTTTCTGTCTCTTAAAAATTATTTTTATCTTTAATTTATACTATTTTATTAAATTGATACCTTATATTTACATCGTTGGACGATTTAATACGTAAACTCACTTGCAAAGTAGAATTTTCCATCCGACTTTCATTTTCTGAAGATTGAATAAGCTGGACAAAGATTGAATAAGATTCTGCACCGAAGGAAGGGCCAAGCAAAAGGTCCAACGCGGAGTGGCCCGTCTCACATCCATGTCATCAAACTGTAGACCAATTCAACAGAAAGTGAGTGCGGTCAGAGTGGGGGTCACCACCAAGAAGTCCCACATGACATGACACGAGAAGCTACCTGATCAACTCAGCTAGCAGCCTCCTTCCCCACCGATGACCCATCACAATTTTAATTAAAACTGGAAAATGCTACTTGGAGACAAATAGTGCAGCCCCCATCCCCAAAATAAATGCCAAAAAATAAAGGCTCAAATCTCGGAAAAGTAATCATCTAGAAGAATGTCTATTCGTGACGAAAAAGTTACTTGAGTTCTTTATCAATTTTTGTTGGAACTGCGTGTTCAGAGATTTTTTTGACTAATTTTGGGTGTGCACCGGCTCAAAGAATTTTTCTTTTAAGTGCACTTTAATAATTTATAGAAATTTTTTTTAAGTCCAATGAATCATAGAAATTGTTTGTATTTAAAGAGGTTTGAACTTTAAATTGAGGAGATCAAACTTCAAGATTTGAGATGTTTACCACTTCAGCCAATCGTATGTTTGAATTCTTTATCAAATTTTGATTTTTTTTTAAATTTAACTGTAATGTAAGTTTAGATAATTTTATCTTTAAAATTTTTTTAAATTATAAGAATATCTCTTCTAAAATGAAATTTTTTCTCATTTAATAAAAATTTTGCACATACAATTCTTAAGTGGGAACTACAAATAAAATTTCTCTTATTACATACTTAATTCTATAAGAAATAAATATTGTAGGATATGTTTTACGTACGCATTTCTTTTCTAAAAAAATTATTTATAAATCAATATAAATAATACCGTTAATAAAATACTTATATAACATAATTTAATTTATAAAAAAATTAAAATTAAAATCTTACTAATTAAACATTTAAATAACATGTAGGGTGATAATGTATAGACAAAATAGAATAACTCGGGAATTTGTTTTCTCATCCTTAGCGCCTGCTTTTCTAGAAGCCCAATCATACTTTAATGGTACTACTTTATTAGCACCAATTTTCTTTTCCTCTAGAAGGCTGAAGGCACAAGCCCCATCAACCGCCCCGAGGATCTCCTTATATATATGGGTAATTCTTCAGGTCCCCCAATCACCAAAGCAGAAGATACTAGACCAATAAGCGATTGGAGCACAGACTGTTCCTCCAGTGCTCAGCCTAGCTCTTCACTTTTGATCACCAATTCACTTCTCCTGCCACTCTTTCAGTTCCTGCATCATGGCAGTTCAGGATCCTTACCAGGACCCAGTAAATCAAGAAAACGCCGACTTGCAAGATTCATATGAGGCAGAAGAAACACTCTCTCTTTGTGATCTTCCCATCTACAGCGACGCATCCAACTGGGATGATTACTCAAAAGAAGATCAAAGGTTGTCCGGTGACAATGACTTCTTCGAGTTCTTAAGCGAGGAGTTCACCGCCTCTACTTGTGCAACCACAATGAACAAGAACATCATCTTCTGCGGTAAACTCATCCCCTGCAAAGACCTACCCGAACCCGAAAAAACACGGAACCAAGCAAGCACCACCAACACAAAGCGAAATCACGCGAAGGCGGGCTTTCTTCGATGGAAATCACTCTCTTTCAACAAAATAAGGAGCTCCCCAAAATACTCGAAGCTACCAGAAGATAAAGATTCGAAAACTTTGGCATTACCTTCATCAAAAGGTTATGTTTACGGTACTAGTAACTGTGATTTTTCAGTAGGGAAGGTGTCGATGCTGGCATCTTCGTCGAAGTCCCGGTGGTATTTGTTTATGTTTGGGATGACGAGGTTTCCAACGGAGATGGAGCTGAGAGATATGAAGATGAGACAGAGTCGGATGAGGAGCCAATCATCGATGTTCCGTTCGGTTCAATGCGATGAAATGAACAAAGGCAACGAGGATAGGCGCAGCAGAGGGAAGGGGCTGTGGAGGCTGCTAAGGGTTTTGGGATTAGGGTCACGCAGGAAGAGTCAGCATTGAAACGCTGTCGTAAAGGCTTCCTTTGGTTGCATTCCGCATGTGTGAAAAGGGTTGCTGCTCGTACGTGTGCCAGAACAAGCCAGGATGTTTTTCCTATTTTGAATAGCCAAGTCCGAAGAAGCCAGGATTGACTTGGTTGTTATTGTCTACTAGCAATACTATGCATCATCCTATACACCACATAATAAATTATTTTTTATTTTTTTTATTTATTTTTCAATTTTTTTTAATTTACTCTTTTTGAAATATTTATATTTTTTTATTCATTATCTATATAATATATATTTAATAAGAGAAATAAATAAAAAATAAAAAATAAAAATTATAATGTGTGGTATATAAGATGATATAAAGTTTAATTCTATTGTCTACCGTTGATGGCCCGAGCCCTGAGGCGGACACGCCCTTGTCAGATTCTGTGATGGTCATGGGCCATGGCATCAAAGGGTCCAATTTTGACTAGGCTACCCATGTGTTCTACTTTTGTGCGGAGTCAAATATTTTTTTGATGCCTCATCTTTTTGCCTTCACATTTTTTAAAAATAATTAATGTGACAGACGTTGATATATCAGCCTCAACCACTTAATAATATAATATTACACTATTTCCATCTAATTCTGGGTAGTCCACTTTTATCGAAACAAAATTCCATATATGAATATAGGTAATTTGGAAACCGAATAGTGTGACATGAGTCATAACTTTTGCTCCAAGTTTTGCAAGACCATCCGCCAATCTCTCTCTCTCTCTCTCTCTCTCTCTCTCTCTCTCTTAATGTGCTGAAGTTCAAAATTTAGAACTCTACCGGGCAATGTCTTCCCCAAAGATCCCCATATCGACACGTAGTGCATTGTTTATCGTTAAATCAGGCAATCACTAAAAAAGCATCCGATTCAACAACTATATCATAAAATCTCAAGTAATAACAAATGGCTAGCTAAGGTGTAAGGAGTTCGGTCCAGACCGGAAAAACTTACCAACTGAACCATTTTATCCTACCGGTTTGGACCGGTCGGTCTTAGTTCTATAAATTGTGGACCGAAACCATTTGATCCGGTTTCAGGGTCTATAAATTTTGAACTGGATCGGACCGAACTCTTATATATATTTTAAAAATATCTTTAATAATTTAATATATTATTTTTATACAGTAATTATATAATTTAATGATGTAATTTTCATTTAATTTATTATCATTGATTATATAAAATATTTTTTAATGAGTTAATTACATAATCCATATTAATAATTCACTGAGTTTTAATTTAGTAATTTAAGTAATTTTTTATTAATTTATTTAAAAGAAAAAAGAAAAAAATAATAATTAGGTCTGACAGAACGGATACAGTCTGGTCCCTATGGATGTTCGGTCCGGAAAAAATGATGGACCGAAAATCACTCCCGAACCGGACCAATTTACACCCTAGCTAAACCAATGAACTAATACGAGTTTTTGTGTTGACGGAATGAGTCTTTAAAAGGTTTAAAGTTGAGAGATCACATTGCCTG